>JAJKFI010000078.1:4719648-4737401 GCA_029204185.1 Lerista edwardsae
GATTGATTGATTGATTGATTGATTGATTGATTGATTGATTGATTGATTGCCCTGCCTTTCCTCTGCTAGGGCAGATGCCCAAGGCGGCTCACAATTATTAGAAGAAAATAACAACACAGGCATAAGACAATAAAATAAGTAATAAAAATAAAATATAAATGAAAACAGGGTAAAAATAAATAAAAATCATTGGAGGAGGGCAAACTATTTACAATGCAGGTTCTGCTGCAGAGATTCAAGAGTCAACATTAAACGCCAGACAGCACAGAAGAGTCTTGAGCCCACACCGAAATACTCTGACGGAGGAGGAAGATCTTAGATTCTCCAGTAGGGAATTCCATAATTGCAGTGCCACAACCAAGAAGCACACAAGCTCTGTGTGTGTGTGTGTGGTGTGTGTGTGTGTGTTTCATGCTTTTAAAGAATGCACACACAGTAAAAATCCTATTTTTATGTGTGTACCAGAAATGCATAACAATGCTTAAAGGTGCAATCCTAACCAACTTTCCAGCACTGACATAGCTGTGGCAGTGGGGCATATGCTGCATCCTGCAGTTGGGGGGCAATCATGGGGTCCTCCTCAAGGTAAGGAGATGTTTGTTCCCTTACCTCAGAGCTGCATTGTCCTTACCCTGCTGCTGGAAAGTTGGTTAGGATTGCGCCCTAAATTACACTTAAGGCAGAGCCACATCTCAGTGGCAAGCAAGCACATTCTCTGCATGGCAAAATTCTATCCCAGGGTCAGTCCATGGCATTTACAATCCCTGGTATCGCTGATGCCCTGGAGAGTCAATTCCAGTCAGTGTCCTATGCTCTGCACAACTACTTTACGGGCAACAACAACAGTTGCGACTGCTGCCATTTTTAGTCTGTAAGTGATCCTGTAAGCTTGTCACTCTTGCAAATTTTTAGTCTATATCAAGGACACTCAGCAGACGGTGATTGGTTTTGAGAATGGCCAATAAAAAGAGACATTGTTTGGTGAAGTAAGGGAGCGAACTTGGAGGAAATATTACAGGAGGGAACATGCCTTAAGAAGAGATAGCAGCCAAATGAGGCCAGGGGGCAGGCTTAGCAGCCATGTTGGCACGTCCAAAACAATCCTTATTCCAAGCATTTCAGATCGCTTTGCTCGTACTGTTCAGGACTGAATAGTTTACTCCTGAAATAAAAACGTACGAAAATAAAAACGTGTGATCGTGTAGAAACATTATTGGTAACCTTATTATGAGTTAATATGCACTTACAAGGTTAAATTCCGCATAATTATATTACTGAACACACCGGACTAAATGCTGTCTATTTTAACTCAGATTGCACTATTTTGACAGACTTTATTTAAATCTACACAAGCAAAAATAAAGTGTGAACGGGAAGGAAAGAAAAAAAGGGGGAGGGTGGGCAAAAATTAGATAAATATATAGGAAAATTACATTAAAATCTCTCAATGTATAACACAAGTAGTTGTCAATATGAGAGTAATTCTTTTTTACTTCTAGGCTATTAAGACTATTTTTTTAAACTTTTTAAACTTCTACACTCACCCCCCCCCTAAAACAAATTCTGTTAATGTTCAGAATTTGGAGAATATTACAGTAGAAAATGGAAGGCGGGGAAAAAAAGTGTAAACGGGAAGACGGGAAAAAAGGAGGGGGGAAATATATATTTTTTCCTTCTAGACCATTAACAGTGGGTGTCAGGAAATGGTGAATAAGACTGCTAGGAACAACAAGAAATTACACAGCTTCAAAAATAATGCACTCCCTGAACTGTAGTTTTATGAACTGATGTAATGTGAATACATGAATCTTTCCGTGGAAATTAAATCCCATTTTTCGTTCAGCGATTCGCACATCCGTATGCAGAACACGCAGGCATGCTTAAAGAGGTTGAAATTAACTTTTACACGCGTGCAGGGAGATTTTTATTCGTGAATTCGTGGCAATCCTCCTCCTTGGTGGGAAAGATCTGAGTCAGCCATTTTTGTAAGTCCTCAGCTTCAAGAAAATGACGTCATGTAGCCTCCTGTTATATTTCCTCCAAGGGAGCGAAGTTACCCAATAATCTGTATCTACGATAGAGGAAAATAAAAGGAGGGCCTAGCAAGATGAAAAATGTGAGTGACTGTACTTTGCCTATTTGTACTTTGTGCACCAGGGATTGCTTTTTGCACTATCTATGAATTAACTTCTGTATCTGTTCTGAGAAACGCCTCATTGGGCACTATGATGTTGACACAACAACAAAACCTCCTAACAAGTCATGTCTCAGAACACATCCCCATCCTTAAGTGATGCATACCTGCATTTAGCTGGAAGATCCCATTGTCCTACTCCGTGTAAGCAGTTTCATATGGAAGCATATAAAACGCTCTGGGAGAAAAGATAAGGAGAAGAAGGACAAATCTCAGCTGATAAAGAAATGCAGCACAGATACATAACTATGCTAGCCTTTCAGTTGGTGCTTGAATTACAGTGGAGTAGGGGAGGAAAACTGGCGCCATTGCATTTTATGATAGCCGTCTCAGGTATTGATGTGAGAAGGCTGCAGGAGTAACATGCTCTGATTAAAACTGGGAGGGGTCATAGTTGGGCCTGTGGATGTGGTGGGCAGGCCAATCCTAACCCATGCTGGAAACTGGAAGGCCAGCTGGCCTGCCCCATATGCAGTGCAGGGTCGGGACTGCACGCGGTGCAACATGGAGTAAGGGGAATTCATTCCGTTGACCCCATGTCGCAACACAGCAGTCCCAATAGGGCTGCTCGGATCTGCACCAGTGGAATTGGTAGCACACATCCGAGCAGCCCGTGTCAAGTCAACTGGGCCAGGTACAGAGGTTAGGATCCAGCCAAAGTGCTGGAGGCCGGTCCCACCTTTCTTCCTGGGCCGGTCCGCCAACAGGCCTTCCCTCCCTACACCTTCCCCCAATCCGCTTTCCTTCCACCCTCCACCCTGCTCCAGCCTCCCTCTGCCAGCCGTACCATATCCGGGTTGTCCATACACCAGCCTCCCCAACCCCAACAGAGATGCACCTTCAAGGTAGGATTGTGCTCTAAGGGAGCAGCTACCTCCCCCCCCCCGCCCCCATAATTCAAGCATGGCTTTCAGGAGCATGACCATTAAGATACATTCCCTAACCAGATTGTCTATATGCTGTCATGAATTCACCCAATCATTGATACATGAAAACCTCGTTAATTTCCAGAGATCATGAAAATTATCGGACTCCGTTAGCTGTAGCCAATCCTGGAATTATCTCAGGTATACCTACCAATATTTCTTGTCTCATTTTCTCCTGTCCTGGAAACTGAAGCCTTTTCATGTAACCATTCAGTATTTAGGAGTCAGAATATCATGTGCATCCTTCCAGTGCTCTGAGTGTTCAGGATTCAACCTGGATTGGTTTTGGCCCACCATGGCAAACAATGCTTTTCGACAATTGAAGATAGCATACCAAATGCTGATCTAGGTGAACCCTGATAGAAACAGATGCTCAATCACAGGTAAATCACAGGTAATCACAAGTATGTTTTCATACTCCATAAGAGTATGTTTAACCGGGGGGGGGGGGGGCCGGGGGTTTTTTTTGAAAACCAAAATTTTTCTATTTTTTTTCTTTTTTTTTGGTTTTTTTTTTTTAAAAAAAAAATCTGGGTTGCTTTGTATTTAAGCTGCTGTTTGCTGTTTTTATGATGCTAGCATTGTTTTTATTATCTGTAATGTATTTTTGATTATTCTGTTGGAAGCTGTCTTGGGAGCCCAAGGAAACATTTACTTACCTCTCTGCCCCCACATGGTCTCTGGCTGCCTGTAGGATGCAGTAAGCTTGTGCCAGCATCACTGTGCCCTGCAGGCAGCCTTTAGTTAACACTGGCCCTTAATCTTTGGAGACTAGGATTAAAACTCATTGCCTGGACTAACTGTGCCCCACATTACTTCATGCATGCATGCATGCATGTGCATCCAGCTGCTGGAAACATTAGTTGCTTAATGGCTTGACTGAAGTGATAATAGGAGGTGATTGTGTGCGAGGATGTTAAAACAGTGATAAGCCATTACACTTGAAAAGCATTATCTCTCATAACTGTGCTATAGTGGCCAGAGACTGTCTATGGAACTACATATGCTGCAACCGCAGATGAAGCATCCTTTTGCTAAAGCTTAGATGCTCATTTAAAGGGCTGTCAATGCAAGAGGTATCCCTGCATCTTCATGGCGTTTTGCATTGCAAAAAGGGATACCCAGACAAGATCTGTTGATTCTCACACATGAAGACAAACACACGGTGCTTCTTAACAATATTTTGGAAGTGTTAGAAACAACTGTCACTTGCATAACTTCTCTGAAGCCAGGGTGTGATTTTTCATTTCAAACAACATTATCAATCAAAGACCAGAATGGAGCCAGGCTGGCAAAACACAAAAGGGGTTTTGTAAACACGTAAAGCAAATGTTTCCAGAATGAATCCCCCATGCACAGTGCATTGTACCAGAGTTGCTTAAAGTTTAAACAGCTCTTCAGAGCGCAGCTGAATCATCTGCTACACTTTTCTGATTCCCATGACACAAGCTTCAAAAGGGAAAAAAAAGAAAATTTCTGATCTTGACAGATGTGAATAATGTTGTGAAAGAATATACCAGCACCCACGGAGTTGGCGCCCCTGATTATTCATGTCCATTTTCATAAATGTGGCTGCAATCCTACCCACACTTACCTGGGAGTAAGCCAAATTAACTGCAATGGGACTTACTTCTGAGTAGACATGCGTAGGCTTGAACTCTGAGAGCACCATTCTATCCCCTGCCAATCCGTAGCATGTAGCGCCGCTGCCAGAGCATGTGCTGCATGTTGGAAGGGTATTCAGAACTCTGCCAGCGACCTCCTGGTCCCCTCCCCATCCTGAACCACCCCAATTCTCCCCTGAACTGCCCCTGCCACCAACCTACTTGCTTTTGCAGGGCAGCAGGGAGCTGCTTTGTGCACATGGGGCCTCCAGTCCTTTGCACTGGCAGTCACAGCATGCATGATGGTGGGGCGACTTTCATACCACCGCCCAGGACTTGCAGTGGCAAATAATGAGATCTACCATTGTAAGCCCCGGATAGGATTGGGCTGTAGAAGAAACTGTCATGAACATGTGAAGCTGAGTCAGGTCACTGACCTTCTATCCCAGTGCTAACCAATCCTCTAGGTTAGCTAACGTGCATTTTTTTGATTAAATAAGTACTCTAGTACATCTTGTCAAATTGCATCTATTACATGGGAAAAGGTGGAAGGGAGGAACATGGAGGACAGTTGTTCAAGGGTGCTTTGAATCTTGGAACCAATGCTGCATTTGTGGCATGACGAACATTTTGAGGCAGGCAGTTTTTATGTTACAAAAGTTACCCTCCTGTCACCCCCCCCCCCCAGCACATCCCTGGTACGGAACATGAAATCAGTAGTGTAGCAACAATGCACCAAGTACTGCAGGCGCAGCAATGCACTGTGTAAGCTGCCCCTCCCACCCATCACTGCCCAGAATGGCTCTGATGGCAAATAGGAGTCGCTGCTTACACTGTGCATTGCAGTGCCTGTAGTACGTACCATGGTACACCTCCTGTAGCTATGCTACTGACATGAACTGCAGTACCTAAGAGCTAAAGACTCTGCTCCAGGCAGTTTTTATGCACAAATGCAGCTTTAAAGAAACAGCAGGGCCTTTGGCATTTATGCCCGGATAAGAATGATGTCATAGGATAGCAATGATGTCATAGGACCGGATGTAGAAAGAAGCCCAATGTGGTTCTGTGCTGGTTTTATTTTCTGAAAATCCAGTGGGTAGCTAGGATATTAAATCATTTATTCTGGATTATTTCTAGATGAATTTCTAGATCAGATTTGACAGGATATGATCTACCCATCTTGCAGAAAGTACCAGGGATGGAATGCTGGAGTAACCTACAGCAGAGGTACATGGTATGTCATGGGTTTTCAGGATTTTTATGGTACTCAAATTTATTGCTGTGATTCTTAAACAGAAATCTTTATTTAGTACCAGCTAAAGCAATGTTGTCAATGTTCACCGTGAAAGTCGCCATAAATCTAACATTTCTGATCCACATTTAGATAGTTGGAGAGAGAAAAAAGGGGAAAGTACAAAGATGTACAAAGTTTGCCCATACCATCAAAGATTTCACATGGCAAATAAAGAAAATGTCACAAGGGAGCATGGGGAAAAAAAAAAGCATGAAAACTGAAACACAAACAGGCCTGGACGGTGCGCTCTGAGGCAAAGAATGGTGGCAGGCCCTGTTTCCTGGGTGAGGACATCAGCTACAGCTCTCTGTGTGCGCACAGACGTCACACGAATTGAGCGTGTGCATTTATTGCTGCTTGTCAGCTCTTCTGAATGTATCATGCTATGCCTGTGCAATTCTGCCCCTGGGTTTATAGATCCAGCCTTCTCCCAGGCAAATAAGTGACTCGCTTTCCTCCAACAAGAATAATGTTCTGCGGCACAGCCCTCAGGAAATGTGCTTGATAAAACCTTCACATCAGCAATCCGGTCCCTGTTGAGCATTCCTGTAAAGTAAACAAACAGGATGCAGATTTGTCATGGCTTGAATGATAATTGCTGTTGAAGGGACAGAGATGCTTTCGGAGCCTCCCAAGTGTGGACTGTGGCTGTTTTCTTCCATTCCTTTTCATCTTAAAATGGGAAAGTGTAAGCACAGGGCATATCACAAAAATTGGCAATGGGGGAAAGCAATGAAAACACTGCACTCATCAGATTTCTGACTCAAAAAAGTGGCAAGGGCTTAATACCTGGGGCAGAATAAGTTTGTATGCAGATGGTTTAGCAGCTGAAAATGATATTTGTACATTGGTAGGTAGGTAAATGGGTGGGCACAGGTGGTTTTCATTGACTTGCAAGCCATTCCAATCAGCCAATCAAATCAGCATGGCTCTCTAATCCACTGGCAATGGGCATCTCTGCATGTCTACTGAAAAGCAAGGTACTCTGAGTTTAATGGGACTTATTCCCAAGTAACTGTAAGAATTGCAGCCTTACGGAGATTGCTGGGTTCGTTTATGTGAAGGACTTTGAGAACTTGGAGCATTGAAAAAATGGGCATCTACCTAGACAGTGGCACATTTACCATCACATCTACAGTTTTGCCTGTAGAAAAATGAGCAAGTAGCAAAGGGAAAGAGAGATTTGTGTATATCACTCACAGAGCACAATCCTAACCTGGAGTTAGGCCAGTACAGCACAGTTAAGCCAGCAAAGTTTGGCTGGCACAAGGGACACCATAAAGTGAGTTTGGACCACTCTCGGAGTCAGGGAGGATGGGGCGTTTCTGTGGCCTCTCTGACTCCAAGAGTGGTCCAAACATATGGTGGCTCTGCTGCTGGCCAAGCTTTGCTGGCCTGACTGTGCTGGCCTAACTCCAGGTTAGGATTGCGCCCAGACACACACCCTGACAGTCTATCCTGGTCAGTTACCCAGTTTTCTCTCCACATAAATACACATGGCACAGATTTTTGGTAGAAATTAAGGACCATGTTTACTGAATTATTATCCAGACAGCAATTGGTGAATGCCCATCTAGGAAAACTAAAATATATGCAGTGCTAACATAGCAATCAAAAACTTTTAGAACATGAAATGTATTGTGTATAATGCAATTAGGACACACAATTGTGGCATTTGGTATATTTATGAAATTTGTGTCATGCAATTTATAAAATTTCTTTGGTATATGTATGAAACATATTGTGCAGATCATTAATTCCAATTTTCAGCAGGCATCCTCCTTAATGGGGACCATCTCATAGTAGGAATTCAAAACTTTCAGTAACAGAATCTTAGAAGTTTTTATACTTGGGAGGGGGGAAGACTGCTTTTGCCAGTGTCACGAGGCTTATTGTCCTCCTTTTGGGCCTAGTTTTGAATAGATTGCCTTTAGCGATGGCATTGTTGACAGTTCATTGTCACTAAATGCTCAGTGTTCAGAATAAGTGATACTAGCCTTTACAAGTTCATTCTCCTATACATCTGTATGACAAGCATATGCATTCACTACCCCACCAG
This sequence comes from Lerista edwardsae, assembly GCA_029204185.1. NCBI lineage: Eukaryota > Metazoa > Chordata > Lepidosauria > Squamata > Scincidae > Lerista > Lerista edwardsae. Next base: position 4,727,726 of record JAJKFI010000078.1, read on the forward strand.
GTCAGAAACAATGCAGATCACAGTCTGCCCAAAACACAGGTACACTGGAGAAAGCTTGTAGAGATGATTGTTTCTGCTTTCTCAAACAAGGGGAACCATGACCCTAAGGGGAAACTTGTTCCACTCTTCCTCAGAGGCAGTATACCTAGCCCATATTGGACAACTTTTTAGTGAACTCTGTAAATCAGTTTCTTGTAGAAGTCAATTTGTCATCCCCTCTCCTGGACAAGTTTTTTACAGCCACTTCAACTTGTCTCACTCAGGAATTCACTGTACATTCTCTTTCCATTCAAACAGAACCTTCCACCTCTCCTCCGTTTTCTCTCTTTTCCCCACCAGGTTTCTTCCTGCTGTTCGGGTCTGGCCTTATGGCTGTAGTGTTTTTATCGTTCAGTCTTCAGGCAATTGCTTTGGGGCCAAAATTCCCAAGATGGTTCAATAGGCACATTCATAGACGAGGGCACATGGTTTACTTTGCAGAGGTCACTTTGAATTTATTGATAGTAGGAACCGAAAAATATTCCATGAGCGGGTGTATGGTGGAGACAGATTTCTTGGCTGAGAAAGAACCAAGCCAAGAACCAAGACCGAGGACAGTAGCCATTTTGAGTAGTTGTGAGAGTTGCACAGTGTTAAATGCAGTGTCGGTTCTGCACTTCAGTCCCCATGCCATCATTTTAGAAACTGCAAATCAGCAAATGTTACAGTTGCAGCTCCCCTTGCCTTCCTTTAAAAAAAAAAAAATTAAATCCTTTCATTCTCTCCAGCTCTGCGTTTTTGAGTAGAGGAGTAGAGGACAATCTGATGGCAGTGTTGGTTTAAAATTTCGAACCTAAACTGGGAAAAGCTGCTGTGCAGCTGAATTGACATTTCCCCCAGGGATTCTTTTTCCTCCACCTTAAACTTTCTGTTTTCAGTCAGCTGGAGTTCAAGGAGAATGGCAAGGATTATTCAGTGGTGGATGGAGCAGAGTAGGAGAGAGCATTTTCTCCACTGAGCTCTCACTTCCTGCTCTCCCCGTCCAAGCCACCATTTCTCACCCCAGCCCCTCTTCTGCAAATCACTTTCAGCCCAGTCCTAACCAACTTCCCAGCACCGAAGCAGCTGCAGTACAACCCCGAGGTGAACGTTCCCTCACCTTGGTGAGGCCTTTGTGACTAGCCCCCTATCACAGAATGCAGCACATGCCCCATTGGCACAGCTGCATCAGTCCTGGAGTGTTGGATAGGATTGGGCTGTTAGGGGTTGTTGAACATCTCCTGATCAATGGCAAATTCTGCCTGAAGGCATGGGCCCATCAATGGGCCAGACGTTATTCATGTGATGGGGAAAAAAAAGAACATTGTTATCACTATCATATGTGCACAGCTGGGAAAGCTCTATTATTTTGGTGTTCTGCGCTGCAAATGATCTGTGGCATAGACATGTTTTAAATAAAATTAAAAATGTCCAACCTCTTCCAGGAAAAAAATGGGAGGAAAAAAAAACTGCTTTTAGCCCGGAGAAACTGAAAGCTAGCAAAATACAAAACTGCATGTTGAGACCATCTCAGTGGGTTGGCAGCTATTCCTGAAAAATTACCAAAGACTTTGGCTTTACTAAATAGCCTTAAGTTATCTTTGAAAAAGCCAGAACAAAGCAATGGGGGGAAAGGAAGGAAAGGATGCCTAGCTTTTAAAAACTAATATCCTGGGATATTGACAAGCAGTCAGAAGCGGCTTGAATCCCTTCCTTCAGCATTCTTCCTGGAAGCAAAGTAATATACAGTCACCATGCATGAAGCCATTTTTACAATTATTATCATCATCACCACAATAACAGTAATAATAACAAATATGTATAAATTTTAGAAGCCTCTGTATTAGGTCTTTACAAGGAGGATTTTATGATGTGAAAAAAATTTCAGGCGTAAAGCACTTAGTCCTCTGAGCTTTCCTTTTCAACTTGACTAGGTGCCAGCATTTCAAAAGCAACTATTACCTTAATTTTGGCATGCCTGCCTTGGCAGCCTTCCTTATGCACAGAGAATCCCACCTGCATGTATACTATACCATATCACATTCTTTAACAGGAATCATTTTTGAAAACTGAGTGAAAACATTCTCATGAGAAACACAGCAGCCAATTCAGGTCCCATATTAGAAACTCATCACTGAGACACATGAAAAAATACCCAGCATCCAAAGAGCCCTGCCAATGGAAATGGCTCCTTTAGGCTTCTGTTTGAACATCAAGGACTCCTCCTGTGCTCCTCTTATTAACATCATAACTCAAGGAGCTTCTCTTGTCTGCAGGAAAGCATTCAGCAAACTACAGAGGCTGTGGCAAGTCAGTGCTGTGTCTGTGGGCTTTGGTTTTAACAATGCCCTGATCAATATTTAAACATGGCCCACAATGCACCTCTCTCCTTCCAGCTGCTGCCTTGAGATAAAATGGGGGGGGGTCTAATCTGAGCTTCATTAAAGGTGACCCTGAACTTTCCCATGCTTTTTAGTCGAGGGCCTTGGCAACATAAATGAGTTGCAGGCTACCACTGGGATTAAAGATATTCCTTGGAAAATGCATTTATAATATTAATACCAACACGGCATCTTCAGGATTCCCGAATGCACCTAGCAATAGCATACAGTCTCCCCAAAGAAGCTTGGAATCCTCTTCCAAATAATAGTGAGGACCAGCTGTTCCATGTGGAAACATTCCGTGTTTTAGGACTTTAATAACCAACTGGTTCATGTTAGAAAGAGCTATACATAGCTTCATGAATTCATAATTTTGGCCCCTTCTGATGGTGTTCTTATAGCTCTGAAGGCTTGTTTCGAGTGTAGAAAACTTATCTCTCTTGAGCAAAGCCTACAAGAGAGACTTGAAATATTCCCTGAGCACAATCGTATGCATGTCTACTCAGAAATAAGTCTCATTATAGACAATAGGGCTTACTCCCAGCGTAAATAGCATTGCAGCCATAGTCTTCAGGTAACCCCATGCAGTGGTGTAGCTAAGACATTTGCTACCCGCAGTCAAAGATTTTGGAGACATATTGGTGAACCATTTTTGATTCTTCATTGCGCTGAAGAAGACAATCTGAGAGCACAATCATAACCTGGAATTAGGCCTGCACAGTTAGGCCAGCAAAGTTTGGCCTGCACAAGGGCCATCGTAGAGCATGTTTGGACCACTCTTGGAGTCAGGGAGGATGGTGCACGTCTCGGAGTCAGGGAGGATGTGCAGACTCCGAGACTGGTCCAGACATACTTTACAGTGGCCCTTGTGCCAGCCAAACATTGCTGGCCTAACTGTGCCTGCCTAACTCCAGGTTACGATAGCATCCTGAGAATGGTTTGGCTTCTTCTGAAAGGTCGCTTCTATTGCCACCCAGGCTCACAGGCATTTCTGCTGGAGAGAGGTGTGAGACAGTTTCACTTCTATTCCAATCCTAGCCCCAATCCCATCCTCTCCCCCAACCTGCCACTGATGCAGCCAATATAAAGTATGTTGTATTGGGGGGGGGGACTTATACGGAGACATGAGAGGGGAAAGGGGAATTCTTTCCCCTTGCCCTTCCGTCATCCACCTGCTTGCCGATGTGTCTCCTCAGATTTGTACCAGCTCTGTAGCTGGTGCATGGCTTCGGAGAAGATGATGGTGGGCATACCAGTCTGGCCCTTTCATCATCAGGAAACCCTATGATGCTAACCAGTCCTCTGTTTCTCAGTGCAGTACAATCATTTCTCTTCCTGGAGCTAAGCCAGCTGTGTTCTGGCTCTATAGCTGTAAACTGCCATGCCAAACTTTGATCTATGGTTTAGGTAAGGATCACATTTCTGGCTGTTGGCCTTTAGCAATGGGGAAGCTAAGCACTTAATTCTCATTTTTTGTGAAAATGAAAAAAATCCCGCACACTAAGATCTCATACAACATTGATTCATTTTGCCTCCATGCTTATCTTTCTCTTTGACTTGCTCCTTTTTCCGCCAACTCCTAGATCTACACACTGGTAGGGACTTTTAACACATACCATGTTTGCTTTCCCTCTACCTAGAGGCAAGAAAGGCTGCTGAAGAATGAAAGTTACAACAAGGTTGGGGGATATTTAAGAACAAAACCAAGAGTTAAAAAGAAACAGAAAAAAAGGATGGCCTAGAAAGTAAATCAGCAAAGTCGGTATTCCACAGAGCATCCAATATTCCTCAACTTTTGGAGAACTGCCAGTTAACAATGGGGTAATGGCAGGGAGTGATCGGATTAAACAACCATTCATTAGTAGGATGCTCTTCCCAGCATTTCCATTTGTTTCTTGGAAAAAAAGAGGCAATTTACCTAACCCAATCCAATTCACCAGTTAAAAAGCAAAACTGTTTAGCTTTGCTGTAGCATGACATGCTAGAGCTGCAAAGTTAATGGTGTCAGAAAGGCCTTCTAGAAGCTGTGGTTGTGCCAAAAAGTGCTGTCATCCATTATGGGAATGAGATGGTCTTGTTTTTCCATGCACAATTGTGCTGCGCGGAGGCACCTACTCAGTTAAATCCACAGCCAAGGAAAACAAAAGGAAAAAAAAAACACCAAGCTGTCTGTCTCGGGTAATTATATCTGGCATTTAATTAATAGAAGCACTTCAAATTCTGCAGTATATTTATCTTCACAGCAGGATAAATTTCCCCCTTTTCCTATTCAATAGGGAGAGGAGAATGGCTCTCTTCTGCTCCTCAGTCCCTAAACATCAAAACTAGGGTTTTCGGCATCAGAAAGGCACCCAACCTATTTGGATCATAATCAAGGCCATGTGCTGTAACGACCCTGTGGGGTTGGGGGGCGGAGTTCTAAGTTTTGCAAGGAGCCTTACCTTGCCATGTAAATCACTCCCTCACCATTGTAGCCAGTCCTTGAGAGGAAAGTAACACTTCAGCTTTGCTTACTGGCCACTACAGCGGCAAGGGAGAGGAGCAATTTGCACAGCACAGCAAGCAATTTGCTTGCACTGGTGTAAAACGTGATTGCAACCCACTTCCAGTTTTGTGACAGCAACCTGAAAGTGGGCCGTGATCGCGTTTTACACTGAATCTGAAAGTTGGGGAGCCCGGGGGGGGGGGGCTCAGGGCTCCCCACAACCCCCAGAGGCCAGTTTTTAGAAAGCCACTCTGGCCAGAGCAGCAGCATGCTCCTGGGGATCGCGTTGCATGCTTCCCGTTCTCCCCGACCCTTAAAGGGTCATACAACAGTGTTTCCCAGGTGGTCATGATCCGCCACTGTGGGCACCACAGAGCTACAGGGTGCAGAATTCAGCTGCCTAAGAATCTCGGCTTTACCTGTAGCAGAGAACCAACATGCTTTGCTAGAATGCAAAAGGGCTAGTATAGGGGAAGAGGGGCCTCCTCAGTATGTTTCGGAAGTGGCTGAAATTCTGCAGTGTAAAAACGCATCGAACAACAAAAACAAATATTGTTGGGGGATAGCTGAGAGCTGGTTTTAACTAAGCCAGCCAGCCCATGGAGAGGTTACTTGGGCTGGGTAAGGAAAATGTGGAAAAGAAGAATGACCGTCTTTGTTGGCTGTACGTATCTTGTCATACGCACATACCAGTATTTGCACTGATGCAGTATCTGCCCCCAACACACACAACTGCTCAGGCCATAATGATTTTACATGGCAAAGCTAACTGTGTATGACTATTGATTGTATACCTTTAAATATACAATGATTGATTAAATCACCATCATGTCTGGAGGCTTGATATTTGTTCAGGTGGAACCAATCAACAATGATTTTCTTCTCTTTAGCCACAGGACATGATCTATGTAAAGCATCAGTTTGCTGTAGCAAAATAATAGCACATTTGGTATGTTTTCAAAATAGTGCCACTTGGTACGTTTTTAAAGCTTAGCATGTTACCAAGAGTCTTGGAGTGTGTGAAATCAGCCCCATTAATGAATTACAGTGACTCATCAGGCCATATTTAATTATGCGAGAACTAATTTTAGAACTCATAGAATAAAATGTAGAGAGGAAAAGGAAAGCAGTTCTGTTTTCAGTGCATATTGTAAGCCCCAGATTTATTTCTCAGGATGATTAATACACCAGAGGTGTGATTTTAACTAGTGTAAAAACTGGGAAAGAGTGCCTATACTTTTAACCATTGTATAGAAGAGGGAATTTTGGCAGGTGCAGCTTTTGAAACCCTTCCATGATGAGCTGCACCTGCCCAAATGCCCTCTTCTATACAATGGTTAAAGGTATAGGCACTCTGTCCCCATTTGAATCTGGTTAACCCTACGTTTAACTGATCTGAAGATATTAGGAACACAGGTGGTATTTTTGCCATTACTGCCCAAGGCACTTCCTCCAAGTGAATATGATAGTACCTCTACTTCACAAAGAGGTACATGCATAGGCTCTTTTGGACTCACATTGTTCCAGGATTCTAGTCCTTAAACAAACACCTGCAGCGTGATGAGCAGACATGCCTTTTGTGAAGCAACAATTGCTTCCAATGATGAACATGGGCAACACATGACAGAGGATGCTTGGATGGTGTAGTGGTTTGGGAGTTGGAAGATCCAGGTTCAGATCCCTGAACAGCTAGGAAGCTTCCTGTGTTACCTTGGGCAAGACATGATCTTTCAGCTGCACTTACCTCACAGGGTTGTTGTGTGGGGGAGGGCCAGGGTCCAAGAGTGAAAGCAATCACACTCCTCTCCTTATTTCTGTCTATGCAAACATCTAAACAATATTGAGAAGGTCATATTCTAATGCATCATTAGTAGGAGCCCTAGATGCTTTTCCAAAGAATGATTTTCATCCATAAGAACAGTGGTGTCATCTAAATGATTTAAGAACAGGTACTCACTTTTGATTGGCACGTGTCGGGATCCGCCCACCGGAAGTGACGTCATAAGCCAGAAGTGAGGTCGTGGCAGGAAGTGACATGAAAAAAGCCCTTTTTGAGGCCTCAGATGATTTTAAACTGACCCAACAGTTGCAACAGTATTCCACAGCACCCCCAGAACATGTTAAGGAGGCCTGGCATCATGTTAAAACCCCAGAGCAGCTCATTTTTCAGTGGCAAGGAAAGGAAAGGCTCCGCTCGCTGCCTGCCTGGCTCTGAGAACATGCAGGCAACTCAAACATGCAGGAAATTCAAACGTTGCAGAGGGCGGAGTCGACGAGTGGGCAGGCGAATGGGCGGCGCCAGCTGTAATCCTAGAAACCGGTACTCGCGTACCCCCGCGTACCCCCTGCATGACATCACTGCATAAGAACCTTTTTGTTCAGAGACCTTAAGAAGGTTTAATCCTGGCATCACAGCAGGTCTTTCCATTTTCATAATTCTGCCCCATCGTTCTTAGCATATCTTTGCATGCTTCAAAAATATGGGGATGGATACCTGCAGAATTACATATCTCTAGCTTTTGGCCTTTTATGGGTTCAGCCTTCACCCAAAGCATTTAAAAGATAACATCACTTTGAAAGAAGTAATTGCATGGTATGGATTTTTATCAGAATGGAGTTTGATTATCTAAATGCTCTGTGGCTCTTTTGGATGAAGTTAAGGATGAGCACTGCCTTGAAAGCAATTCATGCAGAACTTTACATTGTACAAAGGAAGGTCTGATGTATGAGTAATCCACTTGCTAAGGACAGCAAGAAGCCGCAGCCAAGTTTTGCTTGGAATTCACTTCTCCAAAATCTAATCAGTAAAGTATATTTCAGATAATGGGATTCAGGATAATTGGATGCAACATCCCAAGTGTTTGAAATCATGGGCTTAGAATCCTCTTTTGTGCAACAAGAAAGACAGAAAGAAAAGAAACATTAACAAAATGTATATGATGAGGAACAATGACTATTACACAGATATAGCTCATGTTTATGCAATACCATTGCGACTGACCCAGAATATTCCACAATCTGGGATTGTAGGAGTTGGGAGTTGGTTTTTGCATGTGCAAAAACTGCCATTGATATATATTGCATAATAATGGCTCAGAAGGCTGGAGACAGGACATGGATAGGCCCTAATATAAACCTGGTTACAATCCCCTCCACAGAACTATCATGTTGGTTCAACTTCCAAGCATCCAGGGTTCTTCAGCCTGTGGGTCTGGACTCCAATGGGGTTGTGAAGCCTTGTTTGTGGGGTTGCGGCATCTTACAAGGACAAAATGGTCATCTTCTATGACTTCACCAGGATTATAATGGAGGAGGAGAGAGGCATTTGCCAGGCCGCCCCATCCCATGAGATTTTGCATGCAATCTCTTTGTGTGTGGCCCAGACTCACGCAATAGCCATTGGGCACATAATTTTGGATCAGTAAGGATATGCAGATCTTCGGATTGCAGAGGGGCAGGGTGGACAGATCGGTTCCTGGAGAGGGGACAGGAGAGGGGATCCCCAGTATAATAAATTATTTATTGATGTATGTATTTGTATTGGAAAAGGCAGGAGCTACCCCAAGGAGTGAGGGAATGGTATCAGCAATGGCCCCTTGTCCAGGTAAACCAGGGATTATGGGGTTAATCCCAGAACTCATGCAGCAGGAACACAGCTGCAGGCTGAAAAGGGCTCTGGCTCTGAAGGGTTAGCACAGGTGCAGATGGGTGTGGCTGATGAATTAAAGCCTGCCCACTGATTGGCTAGCCTCAGTATAAAGCTGGAGGCAGGAGCTGGCAAAAAGGAGCTGTATAGGTGCTGGAGGATGATACCTTGAGTAGGAAGCGATGGAATCTGGTAATGAAGATCCGGAACGCTGGGCAGGGCTTACGCGTGATTGGCTGCCTGTCCGTTCCATTCCGCAGCTGCCCTGGCCTCAGCGGGGCACCTGCTCGTGGGGGGGACTGTTGGGGGGCGCGCCGGGTGCCTGGGCGAGCAGCAGTGGGGGGTGCCAACCGGGGGCAGCCCCCCCGAGGCCAGGGCAGCCGCGGAACAGAACGGACAGACTGCAAATCACGCGCAAGTCCCGCCCAGTGTTCCGGATCTTCATTACCAGATTCCATCGCTGTGGGTAGGTGCTGGAGGAGGGCAGCAGTAGGTGCTGGACTGATGGAATGCTGGCTGGACTGCCTGCCTTAAGGATGGACTGAGGAACTGGCTGAAGGACTAGATAAGGTAAGGTTGTTTTGGGAGACTATTGTTGGGAATTGTTGTATGTCTGCCACGCCCTTGGAGCCACCAAGTGGAGGAGGCAGTTATGGCTTGGGCAGGCTGACTGCCTATTGTTTGGTGGTGGGTTTTGTTGGTGCTAGACTTAGGGTATTTTGAGCTAAGCCGGTGATGAGGGCAGTCTGGAGGAGGCTGGCCAGCCAGTGATCCCAATCAAAGCTGCTGGAAAAGAGGAGGCCCAGTGGGTGACTGAACCCCCTCCCTCTTGCCTGAGGCTGCTCTAGAGGGGAAACTAGTTAGCCTAGTGTGGGCATTAGGGCCCCTGGGGAGGCCAAGCAGGGAATTTGGCGCAACAGTACTGGGGTTGTGGCATGAAAAAGGTGGAAGACCACTGCTTTGAAGAAATGTTTCAAAAGGACATTGTGGCATCGCAACAGGCATTGTATCACAGACGTTTATCAAAGTAAAATGTCATGTTGCTAAATGTGGCTTATTGCTGTGCCAGAAAGTGCAGCACATAATCAGTGGTGCCTAGTGTTGTGTATTTGTGTAAATAGTAGCAGAGTTGGGGGCTTGGAGACC
>JAJKFI010000078.1:4737411-4759134 GCA_029204185.1 Lerista edwardsae
GCCAGTTTCTACCAGTTCTGGACTGTGAGATATGAAACTGCAACACCTAGTGATGTCCCAGGCCTCACAGGCATGTGCAGAAGCCTCTTCAAGGAGATGGCCCACTGGTGATTGTCACTGTACCACATTGACACGGAGCCTTTTCTTGCAAGAACAGTGAAGCCTGGTGTCGCTTTGGTCTGAGACTTCAGATGACTAAAATTTAAGTCCCTGGCTTCCCTAGGTTTCTCCCACTGTGCTTTGCAGACATGCATCAGACAGATATTCATCAGGTGTATCTCTAAAGATATAATGGGAAAGCATCACTTCCTTAATTTCTGCCTGGATGCATTCTTCCCTAGCCCAGTGTCAAGCTGAAAGACCAAAACGAAGTGCGGATGCATAGAACCTAATTTGTAATATAAAGCCAATATAACATACAAGCTTGTACTAAGTGTTGACTGCTAATAGGATGCAGAGATTAAGGTGACCTTAATTTCCCATTTCCCATGCTTTTTGGAGCACAAGGGAAAATTGAATAGCGCCTGACTACTTACTGATCTGAAGCCGAAGGTCTTTCATATTAGAATACTGGCTAAGCCTGGGAAGAGTTACCTTAACTGGCCACAAAGCTCCTTATCTGTCCTTCATATTCTTCCTTTAGAAATGTATTTAATGCCTTCATTGAAGAGCATGGGCTACTGCTGAGCTACTATTGCCTGCAACTTGTTATTCCTTGATGGTTCTTTATCTCTTGTATTCTGGAGGTTGCCTTGTGTTTCAAATGTAGATTGTCGATTCCTGGAGGCAGCTTTTTTGCAATGTGTTTTAAGTGTGTTAAGTAGGTTAAATATCTTTGAGCGGTGATTGCACAGTGGGGTCCTTGCTTATGACTGATGTTCCTAATGGCACTAATAATCCCTATAGCTAATAATGACAATAATCCATATAGAAGAGTGGCATAATTGTGGTTTAAGATAAATTCCACTGCGGTTTGTTTGGGTTTCTTTTCTTTTCTTATTTTTTATTTTTTGCTCCTACAACAGTTTCAGGCTGAGGAAAAAAAATAACTTTTTAAAAATTCTGCTAATATATGTATATTCATATTTTAAAAAAATAAAAAACTTCTGTGTATGTGTGTATTGTGCTTATTTTTTTGCATTTAAAATAATTGAGTGGGCAAATAACAGAGAGAGTGCAATTAAGAAATTAAAAATGTAAAGGGTTGTAATATTCATATTTTCCTATAAATGTTTTAAAATGCAGGGAGACCCTACTTATAAAGCAAATTATGATCTGTTTGTCTGGAAAACTGCATACTGTTTTTTATTGCTGTTGACCAGAAAAGAATTTATTGACAAACAGAATAGGCGTGATAATAATAACCATGTTGAAAAGATAGCAATGTGCTGATTGGCTCAGGTGGAAGACTGATATGTGAAGTGTAACAAAAAGGAAAATGAGAATGAACCCCTCCTCAAAGGAGTTGTTACTTTCACGGTTAGCCCTATCCTAAGTAATCCTAACGTTTCCAATCCGAACTAACGTCCCACGTGAAGATGCAGCAGTGCTGGCATGGCTACCTCTGTATCCCACAGGGGTGTTTTGGCCACTGGAGACCTCTTCAGGGTAAGGGAATATTAGTTCTCTTGCCCTGGAGCAAAACTGCTATAGGTCAACTCAGACCTGCGCCAGCTTGATCACTGGTACAAGTCTGAGTTGATCTATGAGAATGGATCAGACCAGGAAGGGGGTCAGAATTCAGTGTGCATAGCCACTTCAAAACCTGCCTCCTACCAGATCCACTCCACCCTTCTCTCTGCCCCATCAACACCCTGTTCTGCCCACCCCTTTCAGCCCCCCTTTTGCCTCCTCCAGCCTCCTACACCATGGACATCTGGCATCCCCCTTCAGGTGGACATGGCTGCTTGTAGCGGTGGCCAGGTCCGGCACACTGGCCTAGTCACATTTGTGATGACCATAAAACTGTTCATGCTGATGGAATGCACATTCCACCAGTGTAAATGTCAAATATGACTGGGCCACAAATCATCTTGGGGAAATGATTCCAGTCTCTCAAAATGAAGAGTACTCAGCTATAAGACCCAGCTTTGAAAAAATCAGGTCTCTAATTGTTATTCTTCTCTAATTGTGGGACGTGGTGGCGATGCGGGTTAAACCGCTGAGCTGCTGACCAGAAGGTTGACAGTTTGAGACCATGGAACAGAATGAGCTCCTGGTGCTTGTCCCAGCTCCTGCCAACCTAGCTGTTCGAAAGCACCTAAAAATGCAAGTAGATAAAAAGGTACCACTTCGGTGGGAAGGTAACGGTGTTCCGTGTGCCTTGTCGTATAGTCATGCTGGCCACAGGACCACGGAAGCTTGTCCTAGGACAGTGATGGCGAACCCTTTTGGTTCCATGTGTCAAAAAGTCAGAAAATACTTGACTCTGCTGGTGTGTCACACCCCTACCCCCCCCAATAATAGTGAAACAATTATTTATAGACCAGAAGCAGATCTCTCTCTCTCTCTCTCTCTCTCTCTCTCTCTCACACACACACACACACACACACACACACACACACACACACACACACACACACAGAGAGAGAGAGAGAGAGAGAGAGAGAGGCCAGCTGATTTTGTTTTGGTTTTTTGCTCATTTTTCTCTGTGCTTGCCTCGTGCCTCCTTGGGACCCTGACTTCCTGCACACTCCACTTCTTTTTGGAACGCGGCCCCTTTAAGGAGCCAAGCCTCGCCACGTTCTCTCCTATTTTGCTGCTCGTTGGGCACCTACTGTCCCCAGCGCTCCTGCGCTATTCCATTTAGGCACCACGTTTTGTCTTCTCACAGAGGGAGAGCAGCCCCTTTAAGGAGCCAAGGCTCGCAGTGCCCCCTCCTGCGATTTTCAGCTCCCCTGGTCATTGAACGCCTCCCGATCCCAGCGCTCTCGCATCCTTGTGTCCAGGTGCTGTTTTTCCTTCACGAAGGGAGAATGACCTCCAGCATGCCCGGTCGCTATTTGCAACCCTTTCCTCACAAAGGCAAAGGGGACGCAAGCTCTGCAGCCTGCAGGCCACAGCCCAGGCAGCCTTTGCAGTCCCCCCTCCCCCGTGCTGGGCTGGGCTGCAGGCAGAAGAGAGCAGCTGCAGCGTTGTGTGTTGTTGTTTTTTCAGCCGCTTTCTGGCGCTGCTTCTCCCACAGACTCGGAGACGATCCCCAGTGCCACCACAGCACTCACCAATGCCGCGGTCAAGCACCCCACCGCCATGAGCTCTCGCCCTGCAGCTGGCAAGAGATCTAAACAGCCAAAACATAAAAAGCCAACAGCCGTCAACAAAAAGCTGCTGGCTGAGGCGCAAATTGCAATCCCTGGCTGCCTGGCATGTCACCCAAAATGTCTTGGCGTGTCAGCATTGACACGTGTGTCAGGGGTTCGCCATCACTGTCCTAGGACAAACACCGGCTGTTCGGCTTAGAAACGGAGATGAGCACCGCCCCCTACAGTCGGTCACGACTAGACTATTCGGTTGTAGGGAAACCTGTACCTTTTTTTAATTGTCAGTCAGGTTCCTTATAGACTAGAAAGAATTATTGTTAACAATACGGTTCATATTTTCTGCATACGTTCTTAGAAACACTGTGTTTCTTGTTAAATGTTGAGGCTCCTGATATCAAATCATAACAGCCCTAGCTGAAATCAGACAAGCATCATGATGGCTTGCCCAGCATTGCTAAACTCTTTTCTCATGAAGTCTTGCCAAAGTCTAACCGGCCCTTGAACGCCTGAAGCTTTTAAAATATTGAGTTAGCTTGCAGTGGCCCAATTTAAACTGGTGGGTAGGCTTTAGTATGACACATTGCTTTGTAGTATCTCTTTACCCAGGCTAAGCTCTGGGAATTTGGCAGGCTTGGAAAGCTAAAACTAACAGCCAAAAAACAATGCTCTGCCTTAGGAACAGTACAAACTGGGGCTTAAGCTACAACAATTAAAGCAGCATCCTCTCTCCTGGTAAAATGAGGAGGAAGAACTGTTCAGCTCGGAGGGGCACTAAAACATGCTGTGGTACAGTGGTACTGTCATGTCAGATTCATCTATTCTTTCCAGATGCAGTCATTGCTGAGCTGGGTCTCAGGCAGAGGGTCTTTCTGCATCCTGTTACCCAAGCTCTTTTGAAATGAAAATTGCAGGGATCCAAGCCTATGTATGCAAAGCATGTTCTTTACCTCTGCGATATGGGGCTCAGAGCCCGCTTGTTAAATAATCCTGACTGCTTCCCTGATTTTGCTACTACAAATCTGTGGCTGCAGAAGGTGAGGAGCTGCAGTGACCCCTTGAATTGGGGGGGGGCAAGGGACTACGTGCACAGAAATGGCCCATCTCACCCAACCTGTCCCCTGCCTTGGAGCTTGAGGATAGCAGCTCCCGATTCCACTGTGCAGCAGAGCACAGGTTTGAGCTAGAAACCAGCAAAGTAAGCAAGCAGAGAGAGCTGAGTAAAGCTTCATAAAGGCAGAGCATTTCATAATGTCAAGAGACAGGTGCTCTACAAAGCCGACTTAAAAGGACAACCCCCCCAATCTTTTGTCCCAGTAACGCAAGTGAATTGTAGATCCCTGGGGTGTGTACACATAGCAGCAATCGAGTCTATTTTTCAGAACTCCCCCTGCCACCAACAGCTGTCAGCATTTCAGATGTTCAGAAGAATCAATGCTGTCCCCACACTGAAATGTCCGGGAAAGAAAAACACATTCCCATGGAAGCAGTGATAAACTGTATTGGCAACATGAAGAAAAGAAACATCCTTCATTGACTTGCTCTGAATCCCAAAGCAGAATTCACTGCATATGTTAGCGAGGAATATACACACACTCTTTAATAGGCACGATTGAAATGCCACATTTTCCCGGTGAGATTCTGTAAATTATAGAACATGATGCTATGTGATGACAACTGATGAAATTAATGAGCTTAATTTCTGAAGCAATAAAGACAATTACAGACCAGGCAGGGCCCAGATTAAATGCCTCCATCGATCTTAAGTGTGTGGTCTCATTGCTAATGGCGACTACATTCTAAAAGGGACATGGCTCCGGTTCCTTTAAGGTCTCTTTTGCAGGCAGCATTTCCACAAATGCAGAATTAGCCATTATTGGTTGCAGTGTCCAGAAAACTGCACCACCCTACCATTCAAAGTTGTCTAAGTGTCCCAGAGAGTTTTTGAGCAAAGGAGCAGAGGCTACCAACACCTATGACATTGCAAGTGAAACAGGATGGATAAGAACTGAGTCCAAGCAGCTAAAGACTCACAACCATTTGAAAGCAACTGGATTCAACTGATGGCCCAATCCAGCCCAACCCCCTGTGCAGGAATGCATCATCATCAGTGTGGTATCTGCTGTATCCCATGGGAGCAGTGATGTCATGCAGGGGGTACGCGGGGGTACGCGAGTACCGGTTTCTAGGATTATGGCTGGCCCCGCCCATTCGCCCGCCCACTCGTCGACTCCGCCCCCTGCAACGTTTGAATTTCCTGCATGTTTGAGTTGCCTGCACGTTCTCAGAGCCAGGCAGGCAGCGAGCAGAGCCTTGCCTTGCCACTGAAAAATGAGCTGCTCTGGGGTTTTGGAACTGTTGGGTCACTTTGACATGATGCCAGGCCTCCTTAACATGTTCTGGGGGTGCTGTGGAATACTGTTGCAACTGTTGGGTCAGTTTAAAATCATCTGAGGCCTCAAAAAGGGCTTTTTTCATGTCACTTCCTGCCACGACCTCACTTCTGGCTTATGACGTCACTTCTGGTGGGCGGGTCCCGACACGTGCCAATCAAAAGTGAGTACCTGTTCTTAAATCATTTAGATGACACCACTGCATGGGAGTGTTTTGGCATGCTGAGGCCTCCTCTTGGTTAGGGAACATTTGTTGCTCCAGAGAAGTCCAGTGCCAGTCTGACAGGCCGATTCGCACTTGCACCACCTATATAATTGTGGCAAGACAATGTTGATCTGTGAAGGTAGATGAGGCCCGGGAAGGGAGTTAGGTTTCAACAGGTGCCACTACTGCTGATCTACAGCACCACTGCTGGGGGTGCCCTTCCTGCAATTGGAATTGGGCTGTTAGAGTGCATTTTAAGCAGTAGTGTCAGCCTTTCAAACCTAACTCCCTTCCCGGGCCTCATCTACCTTCACAGGCCAGGTGATCGGCAGCGTGCTCGCTGCGTTCTGTTGCGTAATGGCGAAAGCCCGGGCTTTCGCCATTACGCAACGGAACGCAGCAAGCACGCTGCCGATCACTGAGCAGACCCGCCCAGCGACCGAGCAGACCCGCCCAGCGTACCGGTAGGCTGACACTACTGATTTTAAGGCTTCCCCTGTAGTAGTGATGATGACAAATAAATCTGACTTGGCAACTCTTGGAAAGCAAGTCAGTGCTTTTTTCTTTTTTTCTTTTTTGGCATGTAGAGCAAGTACCACTTCTTTCCTTGTATATGAGCTAGTGATTGTTTTTGTTTTTTTATATCATCTTTTTTCATGATGATATTGTTTCGTGTTTAACGCTGTAAGCCAGCTTAAGACTCCGTGGTGTGGAAAGGTGAGGCAAGAATGCAACTAAGTAAAAATGATTCTTAGAGCGCAATCCTAACCTAGAGTTAGGCTGGCACAGTTAGGCCTGCAAAGTTTGGCTGGCACTACTAAATCCTACTTCAGTGTGTCTTATACGATGGCACATGTTCATCAATGGCTTTCAGTTGCTTTCAGTTGCCAAATATGTTCTGATGGTGGTAGAAGAGAGTTGGATTCATTGCCATGCTTTTGGCATTTGGAATATGGTCATGTGACAAATTCTGCCTCTGTATGTATGCTAGAGGAGCTGTGAAATTACAACATTTGAGATGAAAGTTGCATCCCTTTTTTTAAAGGGCATTTTAACAATGCACAAAGGAACCAATCAAAATTTCACAGCTTAACTGGAAACATTTTGTGTTTGGGCCCAGTTCCTATACCCAAGGTTGAACTTATTTGGTGTTTGAGAATGTTGATGAACTGCAGCAAGAATTTCAGCTTCTAAAAAGCCAGGGCAAAGCCCTTGGAAAGAGAAGGTCTGAGCACACAAAAAGCACCCCATTAATCCCATTAAGGCCTGTCACCAAAGGCCTTTGCTTCTTTGTTCACCTTTTACAGCTGTATCCCGGACTAGACAAATTCTGTAATCACTGGATAACATTTCCCTTCGTTTCAAACTTAGATCCCGTTAGCATTTATCACATCAGCAGGAATGTTCCCTTGTGTTCCCAGAGGTGGTGACTGTGCCAGTGGAACCAGAGAGCCTAATAAGCTTTCTTGTTGGCTAATAAGTTGCCTGGGGCAAACTCAAGCCAGCCGTCTTCTGCTCCTAACCCAGCTCCTGTCGTGATAGATACTAGCAATGGAGCAGCTTAATGCTGGAAGAATATCCTTAACACGCCTTGAAAAACTGCATTCACTCTCGTTCCTTCTTTGAAGCTTGGCTTTTCAATGATGGCACAGAAGAATAATAGGGCTCCTTGCAGGTGTTACCCCTATAACATTGGAGAGATGGCTATTTATCTTGCAGTAGTTTTTTTTTTGAATTCTAATCAGGAATATTCATTCATTCAATTTATATCCCGCTCTATTCCATGGGCTCAGAGCAGCTTACTGTCCATTTTCTACATGTGAATAGTTCTGTCCCCAGAGTGTTCAGAATCTTTTTAAAAAATGGGTTAGGGGGGGGATAAAAGAAGCTAAATGAGCTCAAAATGACACTCTAAACATACAAATCTATTTGAAAAGAAAATGAAAACAAGAAGTCGTAGGTATCTGTGGAGTTCTGTCCAGGAAGGAGGCACATGCTAAGTTCCTCTTGAAAATCCAAACATTTAACACTAGGAAAAAGAATTCAGCAAGAATAAGGTCTGCAGCTTGCAAGATGGCTGCTCTCAGCTTTCCACAACCCACCTGACATCAGGTCACAACCCACCAAGTGGGTCCTGACCCACAGTTTGAGAAACACTGCGCTAGGGTTAGGTTCCTGCAAAAACCTTGTGGATAGCAAATTAGCGAATAACAAACATTGATCCAATTGAATCAATTGAGTTTGGTGGAAGGGTTACCTTATCTGCCATCAGAAGAATCCAGCAGAGACCCTCAGGAAGCCAGCAGAGTGCAGCAGGAAGTGCAAAAAGATCTCTGAATGCTATAGAGACCTTTCAGAGACTTCAAAGCCTTCAGAATGGCACCTGCGACCAGCGTAGACCCCTCAAACTTGGCTGGTAGATGCTTCTGCCAGTCATTTTAAAGGGCTCAGGGCTGGTCACAGGTGCCATTCCGAAGGTTCCTGCAGCCTTTGAAAAGTCTCTGCATAGTGGATAATGAGGACAGAGGTACAGATAATGAGGTAAGTAGCAATTCTGCCCATTGCAGATAAGTGAATTTGCAGATAGCGAGGTTACATATAAAGAGGACTGACTGTATTTTGTCCAGACTGTTGAGCAAGGGGTGAAAGTGCTAAATGCTGGAGTATAGGGGAGTTATTGAATAAAGGAACTAGATCACTACCCAATTTTGTTGGCATAAAGGAAAGATGAGCTGCTTCAAGACTGAACACAGCTCAGTGTTATGGAGCTATTCTAAACTGCTGCACACTGAAGGAAAGGCTCCTGGTGAAAATCATTTGTTTCATATTGTCAGAGCCTGAAGCTAAGCATGAGTTTGTTATTAGAGATAAACCAGGCTTTAACTGGAATAAGCACCATTGTTATCGGGAATCTGTGGTTTTAGTAAAATTGAACTGACTCGGCATTTATGAGCAAAAAGCCGCAAGCAAGTGAGAAGCCAAAAGGTCACCTCAAATGATACTACTAGATCATCTTACTGACCTTGGCTTTTAACTTGCCTGACCCTAATTAGCAATCCGATTGTAAATGAAGGCAGCTGCAGTGTTCCTTTGCCAGATGATGCAAATTTGGACCGAGTTCTTAGGATTTGCAGCGGTCATTCAGCCGAACAACATGCCTATGTAATGCTTGATAATTTGTTGTGGGATTGAAAGAGCAGACACAGGAAATATGCTTTAAAATAAGAAGGAAATGTAACCATCATGGAAGATGTGTACTGTACTGTTTTTGCGAGTTATGCTTTCAGAAATATAGCCCAATCCTAAACTACTTCCACCCCACCCACCCCGTCTGGTGCAGCTGCACCAAAAAGGTGTGTGCTGTAACCGGTCGTGGGGGGGGGGAAGAATTTGGAAATTTAATTTGGAATTAAATTTCCTTTCCCTTCTGTAAGTGTCTTGCCTGCAATGGGTCTCCTTGGACCTGTGTAAGTTTAAGGAGCAAAAGGGGATGGGGAGGCAGCTGTCAGAAGGGATAGGATCCAGTGCAAGCCATTATGGGCAGATCCATCCCCTCCTGCAGCCTTCCTGCCCCCATTCTTGACCCTCCCCTCCCAGTTTTGCCCCTCCCCATTCTGCCCTCCCATGTCCCCCACTGGATTACCTGCTCCAGAGGGTGGCCAACAGTCTAGCAACACACAGGGGGAAGCTCTTGATCCATGGCTTCTACTTCTGTAATGTTCACTCTTGTTCCTTCCTCTTACCCTGGGAGGCTCAGACACATTGCATTTTAAGATAATAATAGTTGTAGGTTTTAGTCATCTTGTGATAACTTCTTCCTAGATGCTTCCAGGCTCAAAAAAGTGATGCGATACTGCTAGGCATATGCTGAGTTCTGATCAGACTGGTTGTTGACACTCAGTCACACATGCTCCTGCAAGCGGCAATTATAACTCAGTCTGAAAAACAACTAGACAGAGCGGAGCTCAACAGGAATTGAGCAGGCACAAATGGTTTCTACTGTGGGCTGAGAAGTTGTGTGAATGAACACGTGTGAACAGCGCAGAAATGAGCAAGCATTACGGCCAAAGTACATGCATTGATAAAGTATTATGGATGAAATGAATGTGGCAAAGGGGTTTCAACTCCCATGCCTTGCTTACACTGTATCTCATCTCATCGCAATTGTAATGTGCTCAGACACTTGCTAAATTTGCTAGCCTCTGTGCCATATATGCAGTGTCTGAGAGCGCAATCCTAAACTGAGTGAGGCTGGTATAAACTAATCCAGCAAAGTTTGGCCATCACACTGTAAAGTAAGTTTGGACCACCCTCGGAGTCAGAGAGGCCAGTACACAGACATGAGCCGTCCTCCCTGACTCCGAGAGTGGTCCAAAAACGCTTTATAGTGGCCCTTGTGCTGGCCAAACGTTTCTGGATTAGTTTACGCCGGCCTAACTCCAGTTTAGGATTGCGCTCTCAGACACTGCATATATGGCATGGAGGCTAGCAAGCTTAAATACAGACACACAGACAAGTGTGGTGCAACACACATTTGTCAGTTTATTACTGTGTCAGTTTTCTATTCCCCCACAATTCTATGCATGCCTGTCAGGCTGCTTCATCATGGGTGGGTCAGCCCTGGGAGATGACCCCTTAGCCCTGATGCAGTCTTCACCCTACATAAGAACATAAGAGTACCGCTGGATCAAGCCAAAAGCCCAGCTAGTCCAGCTTCCTGTATCTCACAGTGGCCCTCCAGATGTCTCAGGGAGCAAACAAGGCAACCATAAACATTATCTCGCTGCCTGTCCCCTGCATCTGGTATTCAGAGGTAGCCTATTAGCCTTGCACCACCCCCAAGAAAGACACCAGACTGCGATTGGGGTTTAACTTTATTAAACACAAGTGACTAATTTTTAAGTCATGAAACCTACTGAACACACTGTCCCTCCCTCACCAGTCTGGGGTAGGCAAAAAAACTGCTATCCATGGCCAATTTGGATGACACTAAAAAATTCCTTCCCGGCCCTCACGATGAGCGACCAGCAAATCTCAGAATGGACTTAGCCATTATACTGTAGTTTGTAATTTATGATGGAGTTTTCCTCCATGAATCTGTCCAACCCCTTTTAAAGACATCTAGGCCAGCCATATTCATTGAATACATGGAGCCCCCTCTAGAACCAAGCTCCTTCTTAAAAGACTCTGTGTATGTTCTCAGTGAACTAGCCATCATTACTCACAATTATCAAACTAGTACCTCCCATATGCAGGAAATGCATTTAAAAAGTTTTTTTTTTAAAAAATCCTTCAGCTATTGAATTTAAGCTGCCATTCAAATTAGACAGGAAAATGTTCTAACATGATGAGAATCAAATGCTGTCCTTCGGGTACCCTTTTATTGAAGTTGCTTTAAAAGAACAATAAAACCTTTCTATCTTTTACCTGCTTGTGTAAAACTGCAGTTCGAAGAAACATAAGTTGTGTGGTGACAACTTGTTTCTGACAAGAAGAATCAGTGGGTTCTCTCTTTTTTCAATATGCTGCGTGCATATGTCTACTTTAAAACCTCTCTCTTATTTTTCAGAATTTCTGTGCAGAGGTGTAGGGGGGGGTTCCGCGAGGGGAGGCAAGCGCGGTGGGTGCTGGGTGCAGCAGGGCGCAGTAGCGCGGAAAAACCCGTGCACTTTTCGGTCCCCCACCCACCTTGCGCTCAATCGCTCCTAAATGGAGCGATTCTGGGTGTGAGGGATGTGTGGCTGGGCGACGCATGGGGCTAGAGTGGCTGTGCTGGGTGGGGTACAGTGACATCATCCCACCCCAGGTGTGCTGCGATCCGAGAACAGCTCTGCTTCTGTGAAGCATATGAGGATTTTGCTTGGACATTCTGAACAGTCCCACACACTGCACTGGTGAAACACTTGTTCCTCTCATGGCAATATCAGGATCCAGGTGGACATGCCTGGATATGGCACACATTGCACAACATCACACTTGTCAATGCCATCAGTAAGTGCAAGGAAGCTGCCAGCACAGTTGCTGGTGGCCACATGCACTTGGCGATGGCAAGAAACCATCTGTCGGCACCAAGTAAGAGCCATAGAGATGAGAAATGGGAAAGAGAGAAAGGGGGTAGGGGTGAATCTGGCAGGGAGGGAGGCATAATGGGCCAGGAAGGACCCATGGAAAACAGAAGACCCCTAGAACTTGAAACCTCTTTGGATGCACTTTTTGCTGTAACTGGGAGTGCAGTCCAAACCTGGAGTTAAGCTGGCACAGTTAGGCCAGCAACGTTTGGCCAGCATAAGGGCCACCGTAAGGCACTTGGGCCACTCTCGAAGTCAGGAAGGATGGTGAACATCTGTTTGCTGGTCTCTCTGATTCCAAGAGTGGTCCAAAAATACTTTACGGTATCCTTTTTGCTGGCCAAACTTTGCTGGCCTAACTGTGCCGGCCTAACTCCAGGTTAGGATTGTGACCTGGGACTGTGCAGTATTTGTCCGTCATCCATTTGGGACTGCTAGTTATGATTTGTTGCCTGTGATCACAGCTGGATCAAACCCAGAGTGTATAACTGAACTTTGTTCAGCTTGCTGTGTGCAGCTATCTTCCAAAATCACATTTTGAACTTGGGAAAGTAAACTGGATCTGGGGGGAAAAACCAAAAACAAAAGAAGCCTTTGGTGCATCTGACAGTACAATGTTTTGCAAAAAATGCTAATGTTCTCCAGTGCTAGAGAACACTTATCAATATTAAGGAGTACATGGGAGAGAAGAAAGCGGCAAGAGCACAACAGAACATTTAACAAGAGAGTAATTTAGCCTGTTGGCAAGCGCTTAAAGTCTGCTTCATGAAAAATTACTTGCACAATTGTGTGACAGGATTTCTGGGCTTTTATGCATAAATCATAGTATTGATTCAATGTGAATATCAAACGCACTCAGGTGTATAACTGCATGGGGGCAGAGTTAAAGCAAGACGGGGAAAATTGGAGAGGCAAAAACAGACACCCCCATTGCTTCGACAAGCCTTGCGACAACAATCAAGCAGCTGGAATGTATGCAGATTGTTAATTAAAACATACTGGTAGCCACCTTCTGTAGCATTCTCATGAGAGCTTCCACGCAGGAGATAAACTTCCAAGCAGAATCTTTTCATCCATTTCAAGGATTGAATTTTACAGAAAATAGTCAATTTTCTTTTTAAACAAACCTCAACAAGAGCCGATACCAGCTCAACTCCGTTTTATTCAGACAGTATATGCAGCGATATCAATGTGTCCCTTAAGGGAGTGGGATTGTTCCCATTCTAATGATGTGTGGTGAGGTCCAGGCCTGGAGAGGCACCAGCCATACGAATGCACTCTCTCTCCCCCCATTTAAACTCTGCCTCAGTGCACCTTACTTTCCTTGAAACACACATTCTCACTCTCTTCTTCCCGCTACAAATATTTTTTTAAAAAAACCTCTTCCTTCCCCCAATTCAGAGCTAGGGAGAGCTCAGTGATACCACACCCTAAGGCAACTGGATAGCAGCCTCCCTGGTGCTTTGGAGAGCCAGTCCCTTCAAACAGGCTCCCTGCTTTTTTCATGGCTGTCTAAGAACAGAGGATATTCTGCCTGCTGTGATTGCTGATGCAAGCGCCCTGCCTTTTTTTTCATTGGAAGCCACCCTAAGCTAGTGAGGCAGGTCTGCCTGCTGCCTCCCCAGCGATTGCTGACAAAGGCATCCTGTCTTTTTTTAATTGGAAGCCAGCCATGATTACAGCGAATCGGTTTCTAGCTGCTTCCCTGTGTATTATGTGTTTGTTTATGTGTTGCATGTGTGTTTGTGCTGGAGAAGAAAGGAGCAGTGCGAAAAGGCGCTTTTGGGGCCTTTGCAGCTTTGTTTTTTTTACTTGTTGGGTCTGGTATAAACATACATAATGTGTGTGTGTGGGGGGGAACAACAACATGGAAATCAAGTAACAAAAGTTAAGCACTTTGCTTGATTTCAGTGGCATTATTAAGCAGCTGCTTAAAGGTTAAATTTCTTTTGCTGAAATCGTTGGGACTTGAGTTGGATACAGCTGAATATTTTTAATATTTGGGCATTTTGTCCTTAAGTCTTGAGTTTCTGATACTAAGATTGCAAGACCTTTCTCTTCCCATTCTAATGTCTACATTGGTACAAAGATGCTTCTTTATCTTGACAGTTTTAATAACTGTATCTCATGCCTTGAATAGTAAGGCTTTGAGCACCCTGGTCTCATAAGAAAAGCTGTGATTCCGCTCTGCAGCTAGGTTGTATTTTATTTCAGTTCAAACTGTGAATATTTTTATATAATAATAATGAGAGCAAACAGGAAGAGGAAGAGGGCAGCTGCAGCCTGCTTTTTCCTCCAGAGCCACTGGAGGGGAAGAAAAGAATATGCTACCACTCACCACCTTCTCACTCTGCTCACCCACCAGCAACCTAAGAAAGTAAGTAAAGATAGAGTGGCTCTGCCTCGCCTTCCTCTTTTCCCCGTGCCAGTGGTGTAGCTAAGCCGGAGCTGAGGAGGTGCGTTGCCCCCCTGCAGCGGAATAGCTGTTTCCGCCAACTCTCCTGAGGGGAGGTGACAGCTCCCTCCTGCCCCGTCCTCGTCCTTGTAAATTGAATTGTTTCTGGGGCCAGGGCTGCACATTTGCTGGGGAGGGATGACAGCGCAGTGAGGAAATAACTCAGGAGGTACCATTGCACCAGCCAGCCACCTGCTTCAGCTGGCCTGGCTACACTACTGCTCTTTGCCCCCTTGGCTGCTTTCCTGAATAGTGTAGCAGGGTGGGGAGGAGATGGTGGCAGGTAGCACATGCATGAGCATTTGCTTGCTTGCTTGGGAATAGCAAGGGTGGCATTCCCTCACCCCCTCTCCCCCCCAAAAATCAGGCAGCATCTCCACTCTGGCTGCTCATGATTGTTTCAACTCTGTTTTCATTTGGTTAAAGAGGTTCATAAGAGGTTAAAAATCAGTCTGCTAGGCGGGAAAGGTGACAAGTAAGTGACTGGCCCACCTGGTCCGACACTGAAATGCCACTATTATTTTTTTCAGCCTGTGCAGCCTAAGCATGTGAATGGCATTCTTGTGAGCCCAAGGTTGTCTGTGTGCATGCTTTGTGGCTGATCACTCTCAAGTATGTTCCTCCTCACTTCCTACTGTCAATTTACTCAACCCAAAACCCATCTCTGTATTTCTTGGTTTTTTTGCAAAATGCCAACTTCGATTTGGGTACAAGACAGACCAATGGCTAAGGGGTCTACAAACCCATATGACTCAGTACACATGTCACTGGGCTAGTGTGGTAACAGTTTGGGGATCCTCCTATGTCTGGCACTACTCCTGGATGACCAGGTAACAGGATGACTAGGAAGCCTTTGCTCAGTTTTGGCTAGACGGTCAGTTGTGCCTATTCCTGGATCATTCAGACCTGCCTATAGTGACCCAGGATGAGTAGGTAACATCAAAATCAATTACTGCAATGGTTCCCATGAGAACTACTCAGAAATGCCAATTCGTTCTAAATGCAACATTACATTACTCCCCTCTTTTTAACATCTGCATTGAGGTGCTGTGGCTTACCCTGCTTTATATGGCTTTGGACCCAAATACGAAATTGCTTGTCTCCCCCATATGAAATTGCTTGTTCTTGGAAGTCATCTGGAAAGCCCTCCCGTGTGTGCCCTCATTTGTGGATGCATACTGGCGATAGAACACTTGCAGAGGACTTTTCTGCTTTGACGCACACCATGTGGAGCTCTTTGCTAGAAGACATCCATACAATCCCACACTGAATAATTTTTGCAAGAATGCAAAAATGTTCGTAGTCCACTAGGCGTTTAGACTGATGGCCCCATCCTTCTCCTCCCTACCACACCATGTGTGTGTGAGTGGAGCAGGAGGCTTTGGAGAAGAAATGGGAATGTAACTCCTTTTTTGTCCATAAGCCTCCCACCCTGCAATGGGTTGCCTCGGATTTTGCTGGTAACAAAAGCGGTGGAAAAGCTGCTGCTGGAGGTGATAAGATCTGGCATATGCTGCTTGACCCGCATCCTCCCTGCCCCATCCTTCCCACCTCCACCTTTTTTTCCCTCCCTGCCCCATCCTGCCCGCCCTCCACCCCTTCTGCCTCTCCACTGACTTACCTGCTGCAGTGGGCAGCCAGCAGTCTGGCAACATGTGCGGGAACATAAGAACATAAGAAGAGCCATGCTGGATCAGGCCAAGGGCCCATCTAGTCCAGCTTCCTGAATCTCACAGCGGCCCACCCCAGGTGCCCCAGGGAGGCAGGAGACAACAAGATGCTTGCATCCTGTTGCCACTCCCTTACACCCGGTACCTGTAGCCCACCACCTTTGTAAGGAGGTTGCACAATCCATCATTGCCTATAGCCCACAATGGATCTTTCCTCCAGAAATCGGTCTAATCCTCTCTTAAAGACATCAAGACCAGATGCCATCACCACCTCCTGTGGCAAGGAGTTCCACAGATTAACTACCCGCTGGGTAAAAAAGTACTTCCTTTTATCTGTTTTAACTCTCCCAACCCTCAGTTTTAGCGGATGCCCCCTGGTTCTGGTGTTGTGAGAGAGGGAAAAGAACATCCCTCTATCAACTCTATCTCTTCCATGCATAATTTTGTATGTCTCAATCATGTCCCCCCTCAGGCGCCTTTTTTCTAGACTGAAGAGCCCCAAACGCTGCAGTCTTTCTTCATAAGGGAGGTGCCCCAGCCCCGTAATCATTTTTGTCGCTCTCTTCTGCACCTTTTCCAACTCCACTATGTCCTTTTTGAGATGCGGCGACCAGAACTGGACACAATATTCCAGGTGTGGCCTTACCATTGCTTTGTACAATGGCATGATAAATGCCATTGAGAACGTACTGCCTAGGAGAACGTACTGGAAGGCACATTTGGACAAATGGGAAGGCTCGGCTTTTCCACCAGCACTCTGGCCACGCACTGCTAAAGCAAGCTTGAAGGCTGCTTTACAGCAGCCAGTACTGGCAGAACACTATTTCCACCAGCATAGCAGCCCAATAGGATTGGACTGTGAGTAGAGCTGCTGCCGCCATGTTGTTTTTTAGATGACACCTGTCTTGTTATTTCGTGTCTATTTGATATTTGAATGTATTATTTTGCTTTGGTTGCATTGTTTTTAACCTAACAATATGAGCAGCTTCGAGTCCCCCTGGTTAGGGAAGGAGTGAGGTGGCATAGAAATAAACAAATAAATAGTTAATGTATGGAGCAACAGTGTGGTATCTTATGCCCAATGTCTATGAATATAGCCAATATGGGTGGGTGAGTATTGGGGAGAAGCATACAGTACTTAACTGCAATTCTAACCTGCAGTTAGGCCGGCACAAGTGTGCCTGCCTAGGAGAACGTACTGGAAGGCACATTTGGACCACTCTTGGAGTCCGGGAGGATGGCGCACGTCCATGTGCTGACTCAGAGAGTGGTGCAAACGTGCTTTCCGGCACATTTGCAACACTCCTAGCCAGCACAAGAGACTTGTGCCAGCTTAACTCCAGATTAGTATTGCATCCTAAGAGGGTTTTTTTTAAGTCACTGTGCTACACAAGAATCAAGCTGAGACAATTCAACACACCATTTGGATTCCTTTCCTTCCAGTCAATTTCTGCAGCTGGCTGATGTGGGAATTGTAGATCAGTATCTGCTGTTCAGAAGTTACTGAAGAGAATTCTGATGGGATAGGTTTTGGGTTTTATGTAAGGAGATTTAAACCAAAGCAATAATCAGGCTTCTGTTCAGAGCATGTCTGCCACACTAAACCCTTCATAATAAATATTAATTAAATGCTAAGGCTATTCTAATTTAACGATATGAACCTAGTTCTTTCCCAAAAAGAAGTGGGAGGGAGGGGCTCAGCGAAATAATTATGTTTTATTATTACAAGCATTAGCCTCTCGGTAGGAAGATTTTCAATCAATGTCATGCTTTCCTTGTCATCCTGAGGTCAGACTGCAATTGAGTTTTCATCTGGCTACTAAGCACATAGGCTAAGCTTCTCTGCGGCTGGATGAGGCAAGAAAAGGAATCCGTATCATATGGTGGTTGTTTTCAGTCTAGATACGGCCAGAGGCTGTGGAATTCTGTGCATCAAGTCCTGAAAATTTGGCAGCTGGTATAAATAATATAGTTGATCTACATTATCATAAACATGTTTGCGATAGGGTTATGAGCCTTGACATCTGTGTGGGAGAAGCACTTTACCCAATCCCGGCTACAGTGTCTCCTGTCTCCCGATCACTCCACTGATATTTTCCCATCCTGAGCTTCTTTCAACATGACTGCGGTAGCCGCCCTAGACACCCTCAATTCTCCATAATGAGAGAGATACAGTAGAACTGCATGCAAATTAACTATACTGATAGAAAATGAATATAGAGATTGAACTGCAAACCAAAGGGAACAGAAGAAGGACTTGCATGCACACCCTAGAAAGGCAATAAATATGCGGTTTCCTAGAATGGATATCTGTGTGCCATTCTTGGTTGGTGTGCAATGTTGGCAGCGATCTCAGATATTTTGTATATCACATTTGTACAACATAACAAGCAAAATTACACGTGATACGTTTATGTGTATATAGGTATACACGTTCTGCGTTTGTATAACGTGGGCAAGACTTGCACTGCTTAAAAAAATAAAAAAAATTCCATTAGAAACTCCTTACTAGTGCTGCCCCACCCTGGGGCCCTCCTGTGCAAAGGGGCACTAACAGCTAAGCTCTGTGCTTAGTGAAATATATATTTTTTAGATTTATTTTTTAGATTTATTGTGTAATTTAGATAAGGATTGATACATCAGCACCAAGGACAGTATAAAAACAGTATAAAAACCACTCACACCATGGTTGCACATTTGCATCTCCTCTGTTTTAGGCATATGAAAACACCTTGAATTTTTTTCCCAAGTCATTTACCTCTGTTTGGAGGTCCTCTGACACAGTGGACAAATGCACCATTTGGCTGTGATGCAAAAATGCATCTGGGGTCAGAAATGGGCAGCGCCAATATTACTATTGTCAATAACCAGGCTGTTTGCAGTCAAACAAGGCAGAGGCAGATCTAAGGGAGGGCAAAGCTCTAAGTTTTGCAAGAAGCCTCACCTTGCAGTGGAAATCACTCCTCTCCTGCACCGTTTTAGCCAATCCTCACAGGGAAAAGCAACATCTTGGCGTTGCTTACTGGCTACAGCAGCAAGGGAGAGGAGGGATTTACATGACAGGGTAAGGCTTCTTGCAACACTTAGAGCTTTGCCCTCCCTGTAGATCCACCTCTGAAACAAGGTGCCTGAAACCAAGGCATTGGAGGCTGGATTCATGTGATCTGTTACACCTCTGCTTTGCTCTCAGGGCCGCAAATGGCTCTGAGGGGCAAGGGGGAGGAGCCACTTTACATGACGCTCCAGGCACCTTAAAAATCTAGCACTTTGTCCCTCCCAGAACACCACTGGGCAACACTGCACATGAGCATCAATCAAGTTCTAGGGCAATGGTTCCCAACCTTTCCTGTTCCACGGCACCCTTAGTGTATCAACAATTTGTTTTTTAGCAGCACACCAGGCCAGAAGAAATACCTTGAAATAATCGGTTTCCTGGTTTCCCTCAAAAATGGGGTTGGGGAGAGCACTGTTGCACACAGTTTGAGGACTGCGGTTCTAATAGGATAATTATCTACCATAATTGCTTAAACAAAATGTAGATTGATGGGTTCTGCAATTGAATTTATACTAACAGAATGATCCCCATAGGCTAGCATACTAGCCTAAGGCTGCAATCCTATACACACTTTCCTGGAAGTCATCTCCATCTAGATATATATAAAAAAGGATGTGTGTATGTATATGTTTGTGTGTGTATGTTCCGCATAGGTTCCGCAACGCCTCAAGCGACACGCACCAAACTCGGCACGCACATGCCTTGTGGCCTGGTGACAAACACTGCGGGGGTCAGGCCCCCCTAGCGCCCCTGGGGGTGGGGGTGCGCAGGGGCCCCCACGTGAAAACGGTTGAAAATGGCCAAAAATAGTGATGAATCCATAGTTTCCGGGGTCGCTGGGACGAGCGGCGACACTCCCAATGCCGTTGGAGTGAAGGGGAGTGAAACAAAACATCTGCCATGCCCTGCTGGAATGCCTGGAGCGATTGGCACCAGACTCGGCACATGCATGCCTTGAGGCCTGGCAACAACACTGCGGGGGGTCAGGCCCCCCTAGCGCCCCCAGGGGTGGGGGTGCAAATGGGGTGCTGTGCAAAAATGATCTAAAATGGCTGATATTGGTGTCAAATCCATAGTTTCTGGGGTCACCTAGAAACTTGGGATATTTTGTTACGCGGGCAACACCGGGTAACAAAAAGCTAGTTGAATATAAAGGGACTTCTGAGTAGACATGCAAAGGATTGTAAGTCAGTATCTAAATTATGCTTCTTAATGAAAGTCAAATGAAGCCAAATAATCGTTGGCTGGTGGAAACCTTTTAGGTTTTTTTAAAAAGCATTGTACTCAGTTGCTGCTAAATAAACTAAAATTGTGGGCAGAACTGAATGATATCTTTGCTAAAGAGCAGGGAGGGTTCTCCTCTATTACAGATAATTCCTGGTAGATCTATTTGGATAATTCCTTTGTTCTCCATGACTTCATCCAAATATACTCAGTTTTATCATCATCAACATTTATTTGCAGCCAATGTAGACCTTACTCAAGCATTCAACTCAATTAACAGGGAAGAGGGAATTGTGTTGTGTAGGCTGGCACAAACTAGAGGAGATCACTGCCCTCTGCTTTTGCTGACCAAACCGCAGAGGCAGCTCAATCCCAGAGGCAGATCGTTTGTGAGGCATGAGGTTGCATCTGCTATGGGTGCTGTCAGACGGATGGGAGCTCCGGGCACCAGTTGCAGTGGTGAAGATGAAGGGGGGGAAGCAGGAGCAGAGGATGGCTCACTCACCCTCCCCTGTGTCCACCTGGCTCCAAAATGCAGCATTTGTGGATGCAAGGTGTGGTGAGGTGGTGCAAGGGGCAGGGCAGCAAGTGATGAGGGCTTACTGCCTGCACTGCAGCACAACCATCCTCTCATGCCCAAAAGTGCCCATGCAGAGCTGGCGAGCAGTACATTTTACCATCACCAGCCTTGTGGAGATTCCAGGAAAGTGGAGCTGGGTGGGGGCCGAGCAAGGATGGGACCAGCAATGACCTCCACCACTGGATCTTATCCCCTGCCTCAGGGTGCAATCCTGTGCAATGCCAGAATGGCGAAGCCGGCTTGGCACCGCCATATCCGACACTGCATAGGAGAGAACGCTAAAGAGCAGGCACAGATCTGAGGAGACCGCGCAGCCTGAATCGGGGCCGAGTGGCCTTGCGGACGGGCTTAGGAGGTGGCCGTATGGCCACCTCCCAAGCCCGCCCATTGTTGCAGTTTCACACCACACACTCCAGAACTGGTTGAAACTGGCATTCCGTCTCTTCGTCTCCAGAGCAGATAGGACACCTGCGTGTCCTTGAATCCTTGAGTTAATCAGCCTCCCAGCTTGGTAGTGCTATGTCTCTCACGGGAAGCACTGGCTAACAAACACCCCACTCTCTCATGAGCTCATGGTGTTCTAAAGGTCACCCCATTGGTTAACATGGGGCACGAGGGTCTCTAAGTACCCACCTACCAGATATAGTCTGACTGCACCCTTTGTTCTTCTGTCTGTACCATGTGTGCGCTCGAACTGTGAAGAATACGTCAAAAAGCCGCTTGTACGCGGCAAGCCTTCGCCGGCTTTTGCTAACCGGCAAACTAAACTTCTCATCTTCTCACTTTCGCTACTGAAACCAATAAAATGGCTTTGAT
>JAJKFI010000078.1:4759144-4773127 GCA_029204185.1 Lerista edwardsae
GGTCCGCGAGCCTCCAACTCTGCTATAATTACCACAAATACACAACACCCATGTCCCGTCCAAGTCCTGCCCCCACCTCCCTCCCTCCCACCAATCCCCATCCCAATATGGGACAGAGCCTCCCTTGTGCCGACTGGCTTCAGTTGGCGCAAGGGAGGCTCTGCGTCGATGCTCTGAAACCGACACTACTCGTAGCGTCGGCTTCAGAGCGTTAGTGCCGATGCCCCGCATCAGCGCTAATTATGTAGCGCCAACGCAACAACTTTGCATCAGCGCTATGTCCATTAAAGGATTGCGCTGTCAGCCCAACACGGGTCTGCTTGATTCTGCTCAAAATAGCTGGTGGGGAGAGAAGGTGTCTCATTGCGGGAGTTGGGCTTTCCCCAGGGGAAGAGGACAAATGTCCCCTTCTCCCAACGAGACCCCAGCAACTGCCTGGCTACCACTGCATCAGCGGCAGCCAGACAGCTCAGGATTGGGCTGCCCGTGCTGTGTGTTGTGTTGTGTTGTATGTTTAAGCATCTGTTTCTAAAAATTGCTGTGGCTTTTGGCTTGTGCAGTAAGGATGAAACATTCGATACTTTTGGTTTAAGGTGCCTGTCGCTTCTCGCCCCAATGCCATCTAAAAGCCCTGGGCATCAACAGTCCTTTAAACTTCATTGCTGCCCTCTCTGAACCTTAAGTTCTATTCCATCCCTTTTATTTGTCGAAGTCTCTTATGCTTAAGTGCAGGAATTATATGGACTTTCAGCGATGAACTCAGTGTGCTTTAAGACTATAAAAAGGTGCCTTGGGGGTGCAAGAAGTCAGTGGTAACAGCTGGCAAAAAGGAAAATGGCTTTTCTTTCAAATTCCCCTCTTCCCCTTCTTCCTTACCCTCGAAAGATTTGCAGGAATCCTCACAGCTCCCGCAATGCTGACAGAGTTAGCATTTTTCAGTCTATTCAGAGCGCTGGCATTCATCTGGAAGAAGCCCTTTGTACCACTTTGTCCTTTTTACCTCCTCTTTGTGACATTCAGAAAGCTGACACTTCAGCAGGCCTGAGGGTCAGGCACAAAGTGAGCTTGAAGGCTGCTTGAAAACTGCCCTCTGATGGCTCTGCAGTCAATAGCTTGCGTGACTATCTTATGCTTAGATACTTCGGTGTCAAGAAGGAGGGCTGAGCTGACAAGCCGCTGGGAACTTTGTCCCACTTCTTGCAAGCTGCAGAGTTGGGGCAGCGTTGTGTTTGTGGGAGAAGTGCCACACGGCTTGCAGCCACCATTTTGTTCCTCCATCAGCCCCAGTATGACAGCAGGACCCACGGCAGCATTGGAGATTGGCTTTGGGACAACGCTACAGAGTGACATAGCTGCTGTGGAAAACATGGAAAATATGGTGGCATGGGAAAAGATCTGGGTGGTGATGGCATTGAAAAAGATAAGCTAGGGCCAGCTTCACAAAATACACACACACACACACACACACACACACACGCACACACACTCCATTCTGAGCCAAAAGGGATTTAAAAAAAAATGTCAGCTGAGCTATTGTAAGCCTGAGAGGTCACTGAGCCAGACAGACTCTTAGGATCAGTTCTGCTTCCTCCATGACTCTTGCTTGCCTCAGGGTTGCCACACTAAATCCCTATTCCTATTCACTGTCTTGCACTATACCTGCCAGTTTTAACTGATCTGGATAATCACACCACACCCTTAGAACAGAGTTTCTCAAACTCTGGGTCAGGACCCACTTGGTAGGTCACAACCAGCGGTGTTATGCTGCCGGAACGCTGGGCAGGACGTCCGGCTGATCGACAGCATTCCTCAGCATTATGCCGTCGCGGTTCCCCAGCATTACGCCGTTTGCGTAACGTATTTGGTTACGCAAACGGCGTAACGCTGAGGAACGCGACGGGCAGGCTGTCGATCACCCAGATGTCCCGCCCAGCGTTCTGGCAGCATACCGCCGCTGGTCACAACCTGATGTCAAGTGGGCCATGGAAAGCTGGGAGCAGCCATTTTGGAAGCTGCAGACCTTATTCTTGCTATATTCCTTTTGTGAGTGTTCGCAGTTTGAAGTTTCAAGGGAGGGTTTTTAAAAAATTGTTTTAGTTCAGCATTTTTACATAATATTTTGTCTTAATCTTGCTTACACTCAGGGATGTTTCATTGTTGTGTAATTGTGGCAGTCCAAGAATGCCAGTTCGTATTCCAGATTGCATTATGTTGCAATGATGGCACTTCCTGTTTGATGTCACTTCCGGCCATGACATCACTTCCAGGTTAATGACATCACTTCTGCTGGATCCCGATGTGAATGCCATTCGAACAAATGGGTCCCAGTGCTAAAAGGTTTGAGAATGACTGCCTTAAAATATCCTAGAGGAGGTAAAAAAAAAGCGACCAATTAAGTGCCACACAAAAAATTCATACTCGGCTCCAAATGTCAACCAGCTGGTCTCAGACAGTCCCAATGAGTGGGCAGGAGGGGGTTGTTGATAGACTGAGGTACACTGAGTCAAAAGGGGTGAGCTAGGCTGTCAGCTGATCATGCCCAACCCCTATCCACTCAATGGGGTGTCATAAACCTCACACCCGTTCTCATGTGATACCCCCACCTTGATAATGACTGCAACGGAGAAGTATTTCATTGTTGTCCTAATGCCCTCGACTTTAAAACAGGGACAGATAACTGGTGGCCCAATGGCAGAAAGCAACTTGAGGAAGTCATCAGTTATCTCTGTCCAGGATGCACACAGCAAGTCTCCATCCCAAAGCGCTAAGAGCATCCCCTGTCTCTCATGCATAACTTTACAGCCAATATATATATGCATTAAGCTCCCGCTATTTATTGTTAATATTGTCAGTAAATCTCTTTAGAAAGAATGAATGAGTGTTGCAGAGCTATTGTGGATGGTTGGCGCTCTGTCTTCTCAGTTTGTTTGAAATTTCTTTCTTGCTGTGGGATGCATCTTAGTGTAATTAATTAGGGTGAAAGGGCCAGCTGTATCACACTGATGGAAAGTGAATTGACAGCCAAGTGAAGGTAAAAATGGGGGGTCACCATTCAAATTAAGAAGTGACAGGGAGGACCGTCTCTTCCCTTTGGTGCAAAGCCTTGGCTAGTAAGAAGTAGAGTAAACTGTGAAAGAGCTTTGGAGAGAAATGTACCTACCTTTGAAAGTGAATCAATGTTTTGATATACACTCAATAACTGAGAAAACATTGCTGCTTCCTAAGGTCGACTTTCAGGCACAATATAATTGCTAGCAAAGGGAAAGTTGGATTTGACAGCACAATCCTATCCCCCCATTAACCACATTGCAGCCTTGCCAACAGTGTGCATGCTGCATCCAGCGAGGGAGGGGGGCGGTGATCAGGAGGGCTGTCAGAAGTAAGTAAAAGTATTTTCTACTTACCTCTGTTTAGGTCTCCTGGTGGCCCTATGGGTTTCCTCAGACCTACACTAGCTATAGAGCTATATAGCTGGTGGAAGTTCAAGAAGAGAAAAGGAGTGGGCTGAGTTCAAATAAAGGGGATTGGGTCCTGGCACATGCTGCTGCCACTAGGATCCACCCCTCTCTCACCTTCCCCACTCGCGACACAATCCTGCCGCTGACTTACTGGGGTCAGCACAGCCCAGGTTCCACAGTGGCACGCAGCCAAGCTACTGTCACTCTGCAGTGGAGGCAGCGACTGACCCAGCAGCTTCAGAAAGACACACAACTGTGTTAGTAGCAGTGGTCATTAGCAGCTCCAAGAGCTGGCTCCGAACACTCGCTTTCCAAGCTGCTAAGGGCTCTGGAAGCAAAGGGGAGGGACCGCGGTACAAAGGAGCTCATGCTCTTGCACAACTTAGCATCCCCCATAGGAATGCCACTGGTTAGTCAAACCCAGATTACACTTTTCCCTCTTAGCCCATCCAGCCAATGGATGGTACCCCAATCATCCTCCTACTAGAAAAAGCAAGGAGTCCTGCTAAACTACTCTTTACAGAGTACAAAGTTGCTTTCCACTTAGCGTTGGCCCTCCAGCTAAGCATTGTCCACACTGATTGGCAATGACTCTCTGGTTTTCCAATGGGAATTTTTTCCCAAGACTACCTGATGTCCAGAGATTGCATCTGGATCTTCTGCAGGGAGGTATGCTCAGAGGTATGACCCCTTTGGATGCACCAGGTCCTGGGCTGGGAGAAAAGGATACCTGTCCTTTCATTGCTCCTCCCTTCCAATGAAGGGGATTAGGGGAGGCAACCAAAGGAGACATTCCTCTCCCCCCACCATGCTTAACTGATCCATTAATGCAACCTTTCCTTGCAACCCCCCAACTGTGCCCACAGAAAGTCTGAATCCCAAGCCTGTTCCCAGGTCAGGATTCCTACTCTGGAAGCTGGAAAATGTTGGGGATTGAACTCTTTCCTGTCATCCCTGTCCTTGCCCACTAAGCTATGCAGAAAGGGAGGGAGGCCCATCCACTTGCCCCCATCCATGCCATCCCTGCTCCACCTGGAAAGGAGAATGGAGTCAGGACAATGCTGCCCCAGTACATGTGGTTGTACTTTCCCAAGTGGGTTGTAACCAACATGCTACCATACAAACACTGCCTGCAAGCGTCCCACACAGCCCCCATTTGTGCTAGCAGTGCATATGGCTGAAACTTCATGGAGGGGGTGGCTCCAATCATGCAACCATCCAATCACACCCCATGTGGTCCCTGCTCTCCTGTGTGGCCACCACTGACACAAGATTGGGGCAGCTTCACCCTGCAAATCCATCCTCCAAACCAGCATAGTAAACTGGTCCTGAACATTCATGCCCTACATGCCTACCACCAGATCCATATTTATTGCTTTCTCTCATTTTTTGCAGCAATGCAAAGCAGCAGCATGAGTGATGCAGCAGCAGAAGTCTGCAGCCCAACAGTCTATGTTCCCTGTTCACTCCTTGCCATAAAGTCATACTCCATGCAGGCTGAAGCCAACTGGTGGAGCCTGGCCCCTTCCCTCGTTGGGGAGTCTTGCCTCCCAACACCTCTGATTATCAGGGATATGCCCCCACTCTTGCATTTTCTTCCTGTGTGAACAGGAACATACCACTGGCGGGCCAAGCGCACCAACCTCACCTTCCTCTTCATTTCCACCACTGTGGGCACAATGGGGGCCTCACAGTGAGTCAAAGAGGGCCAGTTGGTTATTAACAAAAAAACAGATGTGTCTGTCTCACAACATTTGATCATGGATTTCCCACATCTTGGATTGGGGGGAGGGGGGTAGCCTTAATCATTGCTAAAAATTATGATGCTGATTAACTTTACCCCTGCTAACTGGGCAAAGAGGCATTTTTTCAAGTGGTGCTCCTCTGATATTTAGCAAGGGGAGAGTAATTGTCCCTCTTCACCCCAGCATAGTATCTTTCCTAATGGCTGTTTTCTGTCGTTTCTTCTGCATCCTTTTTTTCGGCTGCGAGCCCTTTTGGGACAGGAAAGCATTTAGTAATTTGATTATAAACTGCTTTGTGAACATTTTGATTGAAAAAAGGGTATGTAAATATTCTTAATCGTAAGTATTATGTTTTATTATGAATTACATTACAGCTGTGCAGCGTGGAAGCTGGACTCTCTGTGTGATCACTTCCATTGTTGTCTGATAGAACATAAATAAATACATCATGATACTAATATCGCCCGTCTGTTACAGAGGCTGGTTTCTAATAGATGACTTCCATATTTACGTGGTACAATAAATCTGACATGAAAATGTAAGGCCTCGACGTAGCTGAACAAAGGGGAAAGAAAACTGAATGTAGCTTGTAATAAATGGATGGCTTTGTAGGGAACTATGTCAACCGCTGAGTAATGTGGAATCTATTTGACTGGATCATTTTTTATGCAGTAGGGAACCACTAGATGGCTTTCACTGCAAATTGCGGAAGCATTGTTGCTTAATACGTGGCCCATAGAGTGTATATAGCTATATATCGATAGAGAGACAGACACAGACAGATGAATCTGATCACTCCAGATAAATAGATCACACCAGAGGAGAACCTGTATGTAAACTGGCAAAAGAAGGATTTTGTTGTTTTGCTCAAACTGTGACACATAAGAATAGTTCAGGAAATACAACTCTCATTTATTTTGCTTTGCAGTCTTACTTTGCAGTTTGGTACCATAGTTGGGCGATGTTTGATTTTTGCCGTGAGCACAGTCTTTTCACAGAGGGCAAAAATATTCACCCAAGAAACCCTGCCATCACCCACTTTTTCATGCCTGTCTGCAGCCATTGTTCTTCCAATCTGCTGCTTTTGCCCCATCCAGCCAATTAAGCTGAACTAAGAGCACGATCCTAACCTGGAGTTGGGCCAGCACAGTTAGACCAGTACACTTTGGCCAGCACAAGGGACACCATTTGTTTTGTTTTTTTTTAAATTGTTTTTAAATTGTTTTTTAAATTGTGTTTTTATTTTGTTTGCTATTGTTGTTTAATACTGTTTTAACTGTTTTTAATGTTAATTGTTATGCTGTATTTTTAATATATATTTTGTAATGCCGCCTTGGGTGCCTTCGGGCACAAAAGGCGGGGTAAAAATCTATTAATAAATAAATAAAATAAAATAAAGCGCATTTGGACCACTCTTGGAGACAGAGAGGCCAGCACACAGACATGCACCATCCTCCATTACTCCAAGCGTGGTCCAAACACACTTTATGGTGTCCCTTGTGCCGGCCAAACTGTGCTGGCCTAACTCCAGGTTAGGATTGTGCTCTAAATCAGAGTGGGGGGGGCAGTTGCCCTGGAGATGGAGACATGCTCCCTCTTTCTCCAGCACTCACCTTCTTGAAAACAGCTTGGCAATCTTTCACAAAGGGGCCGCCCACTGCAAAAAGGGGTGATATGGTTCGCATCAGTGGCCATACTGCTGTTTTATTGCGGGGGGTCAATTGGCCCTCCCTCTTGCCCTTGTAGCTCCAAAATGGAGCGTTTGCAGATGCTGAGGCATGGTGGGGGTGGCACATGGGGTGGGGAGCTGGTGCAGGGGTCCTACTCATTGGATCTTGCCCTTGGGTGGAGCCCTGGCTAGGTCCGCGATTGGTTCGCATGGGGTAGAAATGGACAAACATTAGAAAAAGGGGGGGAACAGAGCCAAAGCATCCACTTTAAAGCCACACATGCAAATGCTTCTACACAAACAATTTCTAATTTGCGCATTGACCAGTACTCAGAACAGGACGAAAGGTGTTGTCAGGAATTAGCCTGGCAATGAGGCAGGATGCTGCTGAGTGGGTCTGATTGTGGAGCAGACAGATGAGGGGCAAAGCAGCCAGAGGAGCAGCCTGAATCTCAATCCAGAACCGTGTTCTGACAGTTCAAGATCCTGTATAATGGTACGAAAGCTAAGCTACTATCGCATGCTTCTGGGCTACTGCCACAAATGGGTAGCCATTTGAGCTCAGCAGCTCCAGAGGCCTCCATCATTGCTGGTAAGTTGGCAGCAGTGGCATGTCAGAGGCAGAGAGGGGGAGTTTTCAGGAGGATCAGGGGCAGGAAGGGGGTTGATCTCTGTGGCACTGGTGCGCACCAGATCTTATCCCCTCTTTTGAATCCTCCCAGCCTCGTTTCCCTTTTCAGACTGTACACCAACAAAATGGCTGCCAACACCCCTGCAGGCTGTTTGATTGTCCCCGTACTATAGCATGCAATGCACATTCCATTGGAGAGGCTGCTTGCTATTGCGGATTGGGCAGTTTGCTCAGTCCAAGGAGGAACCAAGCCTGCTGCAATTGTGCATAGAGTCAGCCAGGCTCCTTGGGTCACTCAGGCTGAACAGTGGTCTTGCTAGTAAGTGGGTTCCACTGCTCTGCAGCAGGCAGACAATTCCCTCTGCCTGGGAGCTACTTTGGTGTAAGAATGGAGAGATGATGTAGCAGAGCGGAGGGTGGATCATGCCAGGAAAGGAGGTGAATTCAGCTGTGGTGCCACCAGCTGAATCCTTATTCCCTTCCCAGGTCAGTCTGCCTTTACCTGTAGATGAGGACTTGAGCCAGCAATAACATTGGTGTAGATCTGAGTGAACATGAAATTGGGTGAACTCAGGAAGCTAGTGGAGGACAAGGAGGCCTGGCGTGCTGTGTTCCATGGGGTCGCGAAGAGTCGGACACGACTTAGCGACTGAACAACAACAACAACAACAAAGGTCTGAGTAGACCTAGCAGCCAGGCATGGGCATACCCTAGGGCAGGAGAACAAATTTTCCCTTACCTTGAGGAGGCCTCCTGGGGCCAAAACTCCCCTGCTGGATGCAGCAGACCCTGCATTGGTGCTACTGCATTGCCACACTGGATGTTAGGTAGGAGGAGGCTGTCAGGCTCTCTGGGTCAACAGTTGAATCTCAGGTGAGCAATAAATCATCCCAGTTAGACCTTTCCTTCCATCCGCCAACACGATAGTAACATAGCATCGTACCATTAATGAGGTCAGAATGTATACTACAGAATGGATGCATATAAACATGAGTTTCCCTCTTTTATCGCTATAATAAACCTCCTTCTTTCTAAGACATTAATACAAGCTGAACATCCCTTATCTGGACTTCTCGGGACAGGAAGATGTCTGTATTTTAGATAGGCAGCGCAGTCCTATACCCCCTTAGCGCCGGCCGAACACTGTTGCAGATGTGCTGTAAAGTGCGTCCGCATCGGCGCTATAGCGCTTGGCCGGCAGAAGCGGCAGCACCAGTCACCAGACGGGTGCAACCGTCAGCAGCGCCAGCCGTGTGTCAGTCAAGCGCCGGCGTAGCTCAATCGACGCAGGGCCTCTGTGAGGGCGTTCCAGAGGTGTTCCAGAGGCATAACTGGGCAGTGCAGTGGACTGAGAAGGGGGTTGTGACACAGTTGTGATGCAGAACGGCTGTAGTGCCATATCCTAATGCCGGTTCCTGGCCAGGGCGGCCCCGATTTGGGCCACTCTTGTCCACATTCCTCTGCACCTGCTATTTTGCTGGCGCAGATCCGAGCAGGCCCAATGGGGGTGACTGGGGCTTATTTGGTTGTAAGGGGAAAACCTTCCCTTGTCCTGCACATTGCTGCTGCTGCCCCCTAATGGGCCTTGGGATATGGCCCTGCTATGTCGGCCTTACTAGGCCGGCATAGTGTAGGATTGTGCTCTTAACTAGATTTGGGAAAACTGGTAGGCCCATGATATCCACAGATGTGGGACCTGCAGAATTCAGAATCCCGCGAGGAAGAGACCCACCTGGACCCTCCGGAGCTGTGGTCCCACCTGGATCACGCTGTAGGAACACCACTGGCCTGTACCTGCACTATGTGGGAATGAGCACAAGACCTTCTGGTGTTCACACTCCAGAAAGTTTTTTTTTTAAGTCCTGGACAAAAATGTCTGGATTTCAGATCTACCTGTAGTTCTTACCTGTTATCTATCTGTAGTACCCTATTCAATGAACCGTGCCACTTCACTGCAGGTTATAAACAACAAGCAAATCTAAATATCAATCAGAGAAAAGTCTTACTGTATTGTTATTGTGTTTATGCTACTTTGCAATCTGGTCAAGCAGATTTATGAAGAACAGTTGTCTGTGATGCAATATCCTTTTGTTCAAAATGTCTACAGACATTGAGAACGCAATCCTAATCTGGAGTTAAGCCAGCACAGTTAGGCCAGCAAAGTTTGGCCACACAAGAGCCACCATAAAGCATTTTTGGAGCACCTTCAGAGTCAATCTCAGAGAGGCCAGCACATAGACATGCACCATCCTCCCTGACTCCGAGAGTGGTCCAAACGCTATTTACGGTGTCCCTTGTGCCGGCCAAAGTTCGCTGGCCTAACTGTGCCGGCCTAACTTCAGGTTAGGATTGCACCCTGAGAAAGAGATTCTCAAAGCATATTTTATGCAATTACAGGCATGCCCCGGTATTCGCTGGGGTTCTGTTCCAGACTCCACTGTGAATACCTGAAACTGTGGATACTAGGGATGCCTTTTTAGAGACAGGGGA
This sequence comes from Lerista edwardsae, assembly GCA_029204185.1. Lineage (NCBI taxonomy): Eukaryota > Metazoa > Chordata > Lepidosauria > Squamata > Scincidae > Lerista > Lerista edwardsae. The sequence continues at coordinate 4,769,138 of JAJKFI010000078.1, forward strand.
ACATCAGTGATTTTGTGGCAACAAAGTAGAAAAAAAAGAGATTAGTTTAATTCCCCAATCTTTTTAATAGGTGTCCAAGTATCCATGGGATACTGTGGATAACTGAAACCGCAGATTCCGAATCATTGGATACCGGGACCCACCTGTACTTATGGGGAAAAAATCTATAGTTAATAAGCACTTGCAGCTTTAAGTGGCTCTCAAAATGACCAAGATGTCTCCCCATTAAGAGACAGAGTAGGAGTTGTACAGTTCCTAAGGCAATGGATTTCTTCACACAATTTTATGGTTTGTTGGGGGGGGGAGAGATTTTTTTTGAAAGCGGTCAGTGATCAGCTTCCAGAATTAGGAGACAATTAAACACAACCAGATTGGGTCAAAGCAGAGTTCCATCTGTTTTCTATCTTTGATAGTAGCCTCTAAAGGATGGTTCAGAGGAAAGAGACAAAAAGCAAAGCTGTTGTTTGGCTAATCGCAAGACCCATTTGCCTTTCCTATTAGCCAAAGTTTGGGAGGCTCTCTGAGAATGAATATTTATTCCATCTTGGTCCATGTGTTTAGCAGCCAATCATTCATTGACTTTGCCTACTTTTTATTAAAACCTCCTTCCTTGAAGGCCTGTTTTTTAAAGAATAGGAACAATACTAATCCAGGTGAAATATCAACCAGTAAGCCTTACATCATACACAGAACAAATAATTCGTTATTATCCTCCCCCGATATTATCCTCCCCTGCCCCAAACCTCCCCTGGACCACACATGGGCTGCCCCTCTCCACCTCACCTGCACTGGTGGAGCGTCCAGTTGCCATTCTGTGTCACACACACATAACCTCTCGCTATTTCCATCAGTGACTCCATAGCATGTGATACCAGTGCAACATTTGCACCTTGCACCATTGCAAGGTGACTTATATTAGTGGATTTAGTATTCCACTGGCATAAGTGGCCCGTAGGATTGACCCATAGATAATAGTATCTCTTTGTTGAAAACCAGTTTTCAAGAAGCAACAAACACGGATGTAGCATGAACAGCCCTCGTCAAGCCAACCTCTGTTGGCTTAGGAATTCACCTAGTTAATGAGCAGCGCAATTCTGCCTCTGGCGCAGTGTTGACACTATGTTGTTAGCACTGATGCAGAAGCGCCGAGCTGAGCTGCCCCTGCATTGGCCAACGCTGGCCAGCACAGAGGCAAAACAAGGAGGGAGAGAGGGAGTCAGCGGGGGAGGGCATTTCTGGGCAGGCGGTGGGTGGTTTGGGGGCAGGATTTGGCCATAAGGCCGAATCCTAGGCCTGTTTCCCAGGCCACATGGCCCCAATTCGGACTGCATGGTCTCCTCGGATCTGCTCCTGCTGTTTAGCAGGCACAGATCCAAGGAGCCTCCCCTAAGGCAAGGGCATAAATGTTTCCAGCTTCCCAGCCTTCCTCCCGGCCTCGCCATACCAGGGCAGTATAGGATTATGCTCTTAATGATTCTGCCTATGTAAAATCATAGTTTGTTTTAGTTCTTGAGCCAGATGTTATCAGCGTTGTCTATATACCTTCATATTTGCTACCCCAACTCTTCACCACCAGTAAGACACATTTCTTAAATGAATGAAAACATATACATGCTTCATGCCTCTAATCGCATTTCATCTTCTCCACCTGATCTCTTTTGTTCCAAACAGTTCATCCTCTTATCCTTTCTTCGCTATTCTAGAACCCATTTTTCTACAATTTCTTGTCCTGCCTCACTGACATTCCCTCCTCCAATGACCTTAATGTACTTATCCCATAAAATCTTTGATCCCCCAAAGAGCAGTTCCCCTTATTTCTTCCCATTACTTGGCAGCTACCAATATCAAATGGAGAATTTCCATTGGAGAAAGAGATGGAAGTAGGGCCAACTTAAGAGGTACAAGATAAAATATGATGGCAAATAGGCCTCTGCTAGAGGGAGTTAGGACACAATCCTACCCAGCACCAGAATGGCAAGGCCAGCCGGTCAGCGCCGTATCCGATGCTGGATCGGGGAGCCTGGAGCCTCCCCGTGGCAAGGGAACGTTCCAGCCTCCCCTATGTGCTCCTTGGATCTGCGCCTGCTAAACAGAAGGCGCAGATCTGAGGAGACCGCGCCGCCCGAATCAGGGCTGCACGGCCTCCCAAAAGGGTATAGGATTCGGCCTTATGGCCCGCCCACATCCTGCCCTCCTCCTGCCAATCCCAGAGCCGTCCCGTCATAGCACCTCCCTCGCACTGGCCAGCTTCGGCCAACATGAGGGAGGCACTGCGCGGGCGCAACAGTACCAGCACTGCCTGCAGTGCCGGTCCCATTGCCTTAGCGCCAGTTGGCACCCCTGCGTCAGCGCAACCCAGTTGCATCGACAGTGCACATTCCATAGGATTGCATTGTCAAACATGTTCATATGTGCAATTCATAACACAGCATATTAGTGAAATGTATTCATTTTAAAAAGGTAATACTCCACTTTCCCTCTCAAAGAGGTGAATTTAAAACAGATTTTAACAGACTTTAAAACCATTGTAACAAAACAATAACATATTAAAACAGCAATGTGTGCCAGGTAAAGGCAGTGTCAAGGGGATCAAAATTAAAATTTGGGCAGTTTTCCCCCTGCAAAATAGAAATGACATTACACGTACAATTCTGGATGAGTGCAGACGGTCAGTCTTTTCGCCAGTGATACAGATGGTGGTGCAGAAAGTCAGTTCATTGGATTAGAAGATGACAGAAGGTTGAGAGGGACGCAAAGCCTCTGAAGATTACAATACCAATTTAAAATTACCTTGATCCAGAAAAAAATGGGGCTAAATGCATAGATGAAATTCAAGAAAATCAAGCATGAAAGCATTTACATATAAGAATGAAAAATCAAGACACTATTTAGTATTGCTGAGTAGAGTAAGTAATAAAAGTACATTGAGCATTAAATATGAGCCAGTCAGAAGCATTTTGATATCATTTTAGAAGCACTGTCGCATGGAACAGGAGATGACTGTGCATGTTAGACTTATATGGCATAATCTTCTTGTGCCTCTGCACCAGCAGAGCCCGTGCTATGCCAACACAGACTGTTGTAAACGTGCCGTAAAGCACATTGTGGCAGCATGCCTACAGGAAGTGCCAGTGGAAAGGCACTGGCGTCACTGGTGCCAGTGCAATCAATCAATCACTAGTATTTATATACCGCTTTTCAACACAAAGTTCACAAAGCGGTTTACAGGCAAATAGTAATAATAAAGCTAAATGGCTCCCTGTCCCAAAAGGGCTCACAATCTAAAAGAATGGAGAACACCACCAGCAACAGCCATGAGAAAGACACTGTGCTGGGGTGAAGAGGGACAATTGCTCTGCCCCTGCTAAATATAAGAGGATACCACTTGGAAAAGTGCCTCTTGCCCAGCTAGCAGGGGTTAGTTTGCACTAGAGCAGGTAACAGCTTCTCTGAGAAACGCAGGGATGGGGTGGCAGGGAGGGGCTGGGAAGGTGCCAGGCCGTGCGCAGGATCAGATGCAGCAGTGCCTGCCATATCCGATCCCTCTTCCAGGGCCTGATCCACTAACTCGGATCCACTCGAATTTGCACCAGCCATTTAGTCATCCCATTGCCGCAGCTGGAACAAATGTCCCCTTGCCTCGAGGAGACTTCCAGCCTGCAAAATTCCCCAGCAGGTCATAGCGAAATCTGTACTGGCCCTGCTGCATCGGTGTGGGGGAATTTAGGTAGGTTTGGGCTGTTTTTCTATAACATGCAGACCTGAAACCATATCCTGTACGTATCTGCAACTCTGTTCTGTACGTAATGGCCAGGCATGCAGAATCATTCCTGCCAATCAGTGAGAGGGAAAAGCCCTGACATACAGAAAGTATATTGTACGGTAATATTCATACCTACACAGTGGTGTCATATACTCTCTCGCAAGCCGGAACGCTGGGCGGGACTTGAGTGATTGACAGCCCGTCGACTCACTTCCGGTTTCTTCGCG
>JAJKFI010000078.1:4773527-4808136 GCA_029204185.1 Lerista edwardsae
GGGGGGCGCGCCGGGTGCCTGGGCGAGCAGGCGCCCCCTCCGAGGCGAGGGAAAGCCGCGCGGGGCACGCGAAGAAACCGGAAGTGAGTCGACGGGCTGTCAATCACTCAAGTCCCGCCCAGCGTTCCGGCTTGCGAGAGAGTAGATGACACCACTGTACCTACATGGACGTTTCTGTACATGTGGGCAGAGGCAGATCTAAGGGAGGGCAAAGCTCTAAGTTTTGCAAGAAGCCTTACCTTGCAGTGGAAATCACTCCTCCTGCACCGTTTTAGCCAATCCTCACAGGGAAAAGCAACATCTTGGCATTGCTTACTGGCTACAGCAGCAAGGGAGAGGAGGGATTTACATGACAGGGGAAGGCTCCTTGCAACACTTAGAGCTTTGCCCTCCCTGTAGATCCGCCTCTGCATGTGGGGCTTCTAGCTTCTATATTGATACAAAGGAGCTGGTGCACCATAGTGTACAAGAGATTGAGCCATAGCCAGGTTTGAAGAATCTTGCTTCCATCATGGACCCACTAGGGCTGAAATCCTATCCACGCCTACCTGGGAGTAAGCCCCATTGACCATAATGGGACTAGACAGGCATAGGTTTGGGCTGTAAGTGGCCTTAGACTAGCCACTCGGTCTCAACCGCAATATGAATATAATAACGCTTATCTTGTAGAATCACCACTGCTGCCGCCGCTGCCACCCTCAACACCAAAAAAAATCAAAAGAAGGCAGTGACCACTTCCCTATCCACTCACCTTGCTCCTTCCTTCCAATGCCTCCTTCAACCAAACAGGAAATTCTGGGCATGCTGGTTGTTCCCAATGTATCCTGCACTTCCTGTTTTGTTGGAAGGAACCATGTGAACAAGGAGCAGTGTGAGTCTCAACTGCTGCCTTCTGTATGGTTAGCAGTAGGGGTCAGGGACAGCATCAGTGGGGGCCAGTGGCGTTTCTACAGGGATGGCAAAGCTCTAAGTTTTGCAAGAAGCCTTACCTTGCAGTGGAAATCACTCCTCTCCTGCACCGTTTTAGCCAATCTTGGCGTTGCTTACTGGCTACAGCAGCAAGGGAGAGGAGGGATTTACATGACAGGGTAAGGCTTCTTGCAACACTTAGAGCTTTGCCATCCCTGTAGAAACGCCTCCGGTGGGGGCTTCAGGCAGCAGATCATCTTGGGCTGTCCCTGCCAGTGTGTGGCTAATATGGGACAGTAGGAAACAGACTCCACATCCCAAGCCACCACTTTAAATCTGACTTTATCACAATCATTTTACCCATGGCTCCATCTGGTATATCTTGATGAAAAACAAGGAGATTCCACAAGGTATATCTCCTTCCTTTCTTTTGGACTGGCAGAATGGAGAGCATCTTGGAAGACCTGAGAACTGGTCTGGTTGTATTTCTGCATGGAGGCAGAGACATTACAATTGTCCAATTTGGTTTTGCTTGGCTAAAAAGTGTCTGAGGGGGGACATGACTGAAACATACAAAATCATGCACAGGGTGGTTACAGTGGATGGAGGGATGTTCTTTTTCCTCTCACACAACAACAGAAGCAGGGGATATCCACTAAAATTGAGTGTTGAGAGAGTTAGAACATACAAAAGAAAATATTTATTTACCCACTGTGTAATTAGTCTGTGGAACTCCTTGCCACAGGAAATGGAGATAGTGTCTGGCCTAGATGCTTTTCAAATGGGATTGGACAGATTTCTAGGAAATAAGTTCATCACAAGCCGTGATGGGTATGTGCAACTTCTTGGTTCTAAAAGTAGCCCATTTCTGAATGCCAGACAAAAGGGAGTGACAGCAGGATGCAGGTATCTCGTTGTTTTTTGTGCTCCCTGATGCATCTAGTGAGTCTCTGTGAGATACAGGAAGCTGAACTAGATGGGCCTTCATATCAGCCTGATCCAGTTTTTATGTTCTTGGACAGTTTCAGGCCTTATTGGCTGTTATTTCTGAAGGTCCTCGTGTACTGATAAACAGCAGACACATGAATAAATATGGAAGTCAGCTTTCACTACTTTTTGCTGTTCATTTCCTCGGCTTTCCTCTTGTGCAAGGAGGAAACACAATGTTTTAGAGCACCATCCTAATCAGGAGTTAGGCTGGCACAGTTAGAGTGGCAAAGTTTGGCCAGAACAAGGAACACCGTAAAGTGCGTTTGGGCCACTCTCAGAGTCAGGGAGGATGGTGCACGTCTGTGTGCTGGCCTCTCTGACTCAGAGAGTGGTCCAAACATTATTTACAGTGTCCCTTATGCCGGCGTAACTGTGCCAGCCTAACTCCTGGTTAAGATTGCGCCCTCAGAAGAGCAGGGATTTTGGATACATTTGGATACAAATGTATCCCCAGTCCCCTAAATTGTTATTCCCTATACCCCTTTTTCATTTTTAGTTAACTTTAAATAAATAAAAAGTAATTAAGAGCAGGGATTTTAACTCCACTAACATGTACAATCACGAATGCACCCAAATAAATTGGGAAGATTGCTGCAGTTGAGACCCCCCAAACTCCTGCATGGCACTGCCCATGAGGAGAGATGTCGTGCATGAGAGTGGGGAAAGGATGTTGGGAGAAGGTTGAGAAGGTAATACTGTATGCTGATTATTTGAACCACACTTGGAGGGGGAAAAAATCCTTTCAGGTAGAAAGCAAAAATGAACCACAATCTGCAGAAGTGTCTGCTAGGCAGAGGGTGATAAATTCAGGAGGACTGTAACCAGGAAATTAGAGCTATCCAAAGAACACAGCCCTGGAACAAGCTATTCCAATTGAATTTGCTACAGTGAGGCCTGAGAACAACTTCTCCCCATTCTGCAGCTTCATAAATCATCCTGCCTTTAATTACTGAGCCATGGTATTACATACAGTACGTAAGGCACAGTATGTAATAATTCTGGGGGGGGAAAAGTGGAAATTTTTCCTGACATTAATACCCAGCTCCCATTTTGCTGATCTTTTCTTTCTCCACGTCCTCTGATCTTCTGTTTTGGGCTGTGCAAGAGACCCAGCTTGACTCAAGGAGCAGCCTGCATAATCAGAATTATGGGAGGGCGCTAGACTTGTTGCAGGGCGGGTGGTGGGGGAGAGGAGGGAGAAGGAAAAGCAAGGAAGGAGATTTAATTTAGATAGCCGGGGAAGAAGAGAGAGGGAGAGAGTTGCTACATATTCCGTTTGATAGTAAAATTTCCACATTAAGAACTAACAAATAAATAGATCTCAGGCCACGGCAGGAGCAAGATAAATGCAGACATGAGCGGCGTTTTGGAGAATTACACCAATAAATATAGCTCACATCTGGATCATCCATCCTGATTAAAAGCAAGCCAGTTAGCTCCTCCATGACCTGGGAGCTTACAACCACTTCTCTATGCAGAACAAAGATTAAATCAGACAGATGAAAGAAGAACAGAGGAACACCTTAGGAGGATTTAGGCAGACCTGCACACAGCCTGCACTTGATGCCCTTACGAGGAAATGCGCGGGAGTGGGAACTGGTGCACTTCTATGTGTTTAGTTAGCTTCCACAAGTGCCCATTCCCATATCCCAACCATCCGCAGATAGTTGTACTTGAGTCAGGTGTTTCCCATCCCTGAAAATGGGTTGACCCATTTATACAAAATGGCTGCCCTGCATGGCAGCCTCCAGGGACCTCTTTCATGCCTGGCACACCAATAGCTGCCTGGCAGGATCTCCACATGCTGTAATCATGAGGGAGGGGGGAAGAACTAGGCAAGGAGCACCCCCTCATACATGGTTGGTGCTTCCATAGTTTTACAAGCTGATCAAACAGTTCTCAAACTGTGGGCCAGTTGGGTTGGGTCACAACCCCATTTCTGATGGGTCATCAAACCGACAGGATAGATTAGGCTATGTGCATCAAGGGTTAACCAACCTGTTACTTAGGGAGAGCACTGCTGTCCAAGCAATATTATAACCACATAGGCCAGTAGTGGGATCTGGGGTTTGACTACCGGAACGCTGGGCGGGGCTTGGACGGGACTTACGCGTCATTGGCTGCCCGTCCGTTCGGTCCACCGCCCGTTCTGGCCTGGGGGGGGTGCTGGCTCGCCGGGGGGACGGATGGGGGCGCGCCAGATGATCGGACATGCAGCGGTGGGGCGCGCTCCCCCGGAGAAGCCCGCGCGGCCGGCAGGCAGCCCAAGGAACTAAACGGGCGTGCTGCCAATCATGCGTAAGTCCCGCCCAGCGTTCCGCTAGTCAATCCCCAGATCCCATTACTGACATAGGCTTGAGTGACTGGTAAAGTGAAAAAATTTTTTAGGTGGGCCCCATTTGTATCCTATTTTGGGTCATTTCTAACCCCCTTAGGCTCCTGTGATGTTTCAGCATTCTCAAATCGGTTGAGAGATCTTCCTGAAATAACCCTAGTCCTTTTTTAATTCAGTGCCACACTGTATCCCAGACAAGTATTATGGGGAATGGGTCCTTTCTGCTGGATTTCCCACAAACAAAGTATTCTGGCCAATGTGGAAGACTCAGCCAGATTGGGCACTCCCCAATAGTCTACAACTATTAGAAGCCCCACTTGACCGGATGTGACTCACAGATGTATTCCTATGGAATAACTGTACATTTGGTCGGGGTCCAGTGCTAGTTTGGAAATCAAATAGTCATGCGTTCCCGATCTAGGTGAAAAAAACCTTAAGCTGCTTTTTGTTTTGTCCATTCTTTACACTGCCATAATTGCCCATGCACACACACACATTTTCAAATAGATGCTAGTCTGAGCCATAGAAAGATAGCAGGGATGTGCCTAAATTACTAAGTTCGAGTCGCGAGTCAAGTTTCAAGTCATTGACCCAGCAACTTGACTTACGAGTCATAGTGTGTGGCCATAACAACTTGACTCACAAAAAATGACCAGTCGTGAATCATTTTTAGTCATTTGTTCATGGATGGCCCATGAGGTGTCTCGGTATGATGTGGAAGTACCGAAAAACATAAGCAATAGCACGCACACTAACCTGGAGTTAGGCTGGCACAGTTAGGCCAGAAAAGTTTGGCTAGCCCAAGGGCCACTGTAAAGTGCGTTTGGACCACTTTTGGAGTCAGGGAAGATGGTGCACGTCTGTGTGCTGGCCTTTCTGACTCCAAGAGTGGTCCAAACATACTTTACGGTGTTCTTTGTGCTATACTAGCCAAACTTTGCTGGCCTAACTGTGCCGGCCTAACTACAGGTTAGGTATGGAGATATGCCCACCATGTTACGCACCATGTGCTCAGTTAAGAGAAAAAATCAGCTTATCACAAAGCTAAAAAAAAAAAGAAAGCCTCCGTGTACTAAGGGTCTAGCTGCAAATTGAAGATCTATGGCCCTTCTGGCATCCCCTTTTATACAGCCATTCAGTTTCTTAACTTAGGACTAGTAACTGGGAGAAATAAATGGCCAGAGCCCTCTACATCCGAATAGATTTCCTATAACGTAATGCAGGAGCTCTTCAATCACCCTATTAATGTGCACAGTAAATGCAGCTTTCCAGTGTTAAAAGGAGGTAGAAAAGAATAATGCCATACTTTTATACCCAAATATACATGTGTTAGGCTTCCTCCCTGCTGTGTGACACAGACACCCTCTGATGTGAAGTCAGAAATGGTCAATTTCATGTCGCACTTGACTGCAGGCATACGGTATTCAGTGCTTTGTCCTCCCCTTTGCCGAGCCTGATTCGGACCCCTTGCATGCCTGGTAAGTGTAACAGGATCCAGCTTCTCCCAGCACCCTTGAACCTGCAATTCCTCAAAGCGTGTGACCTGGCTGCTTTTCTTCTCAAGCATCTGAAATTCATCACATGTGGCTCTTAGGTTAAAGCAGTTTGGCCATACCTGCCAGAAAACCTGGCTTTGCACTCAGCATATGAGTCTTTCTGGACTGGCTTCACCTTTAGCATCTATCAATGGGGCTTCAAATATTGGTCTTAAAGTTGGTTTATTTCCACCTTTATTAGTACTGGTAGCTAATGTTAGGTGAGAACTGTTTTTCACCAACAGCTAAGAAAATGAAATAAGTCACAAAAATGTTCTCCTGTCCTCTGCAAAGCATGTTCAATGTCAATGTCACCCTCAAATTAGTTGTGCTGTTACCCCATAAATTAACCTGTCTGAACCAGTTCTCAGTTCACTCCCATAAAATCAAGGATATACTTTTAACTATTTTGTGCAGAAAGCTTATAGCTCAGCTTGAACCAACTAATAATAAAGATCTAGCAGCCTGATCTTATAGTAACTAGCAGCCCAGTCTAATCAAGGGCTTATAATGGCAGATCTTCTGAACCGCAGCTATAAGCTCTATTACTGCAGCACAGTGGCGTCACACCCATAGGGTGTGGTGTAGCGGCTGCCATGGGCACTGGTGAGGGAACTGGGCCAGCCACGGAAGAAAGTGGCGCAGAGATAAGTGGCCCTCCCGCCTGCCCTTGCCTCCGTTACACTCCGAAATGAAGCAATTCTGGAAGCAGGCAGCGTGGCGAGACTGCACAGAGGGTGCGGGCGTATGTCAATATTTCATCACTGCCACGCCCCAGGCGCAATCAGAGCCTGCTCTAGCTCTGACAAATGGGGCACTGCCATCATGTACTCTGGAGTCACTGGCACAAATGGCCGTGCTTGGAAAGGTAAGGTGGCAGTGGGTTTGGGCTGTGGGTGGTTCAGGGGAGGTTCATGATGGAGAGTGGAATGGGAGGGGGCACAAGGGAGCAGGAGGGGGACCTTGGTGGCTCCTTGAGTCTACGTGGACTTACACCAGCAAAAGAACTGGCAAAGGTCCAGCTAATATAGATCTGAGGAGACCCACTGATGGCCAGGCAGTCTACAGAGAGATAAGAGAGAAAAATTTACTTACCTCTCCTGGGCTGTCTGATTGCTCTCCACCATCACCATGTGGCAGTGGGCTACATTGTACAGTACAGGGGGATAGGTTTGGGGCCTTAGTAGAAGACATTTTTTTCACCCCTAAGTAACAGTCAGATTCTCCACACTTGGAGACAGTGAAAAGATGGTTGAGATAAGATAATGTGACTTACAAACAGGTTTGCACCCTAGCACCCTTGATGTTGTTGTGATTTTAGTATATATAGTACAATGAATTTACATGATGCTTTTACAGAGTAGCATGTGCTGATACATTCCTTAGCTGAAGGAGTTTACAATCTGCATTTGTACAGCAAACGCAAAAGAGGGAGGGGTTAGAAAGGCATGGGAAACTAACATCAGAGGAATGGAATGAACGAAAGAAGACACAAGGGTAATAACCAATTGAAATGTGCATTATACATATTAAGGCTGCAATCCTATACCCACTTACATGAGAGTAAGTTCCATTGGGCTCAATGGGATTTACTTCTGAGTAAACATGCATAGGCTTGCATTGTTCATTGGTTGTCAGAAATAAGGAGTTAAAACCAAAAACTTTCTGGGAAAAAAGTGGATTTGGAGTTTCAAATGAACAACCAGTAATCCACACTCGTTGTAAGGACCTAGAAGTCTTGGCAAACCACAATTGATGGAGGCCTCCGTGCTGTGAATTTCTTGATGCTTAAAGCTATGCCTTAGGCCTAATGAAGGCTAAAGGGAAGAAAACACACACACATGCACAATACTTCTGCTGAAAGATGAGGATTCAGGGAAAAGATAGGGGGCTAACAAATGGGAGAGGATGACATAAAAGATTGGGCACAGTGGAAGGTTGGACAGCAACTATCTGCAATGGACCTGATCTTGTAAACATATTTGAAACCTGAATAAAAGCTGCAGGTTTTACTCAACTTTCTTCTCTAGTTTAATAATCCCAGGGAAATCAATAAACATGACTGATTTTGCTCACATAAATCATAGATGTCTCTTGCTGTTCAGATATAATGAGACTGAATGTGAGTTTTGATGTGTGTATAGGTGGGGGGGGAGGTTTCTTGTTCTCTGTGAGTTGTTTTTCATATCGGATAGGTACTCTGTGTGCCTCACTTCAATTAGGAACGATTTCAACCAAGATTTATTTTTGCAATTTGTATGTCTGCTTGTTTCGTTAGCCTTGTACTTTCTTCTTGCAGAAACTCTGCCTTGATGATGGAATAATATATAGTCGTGTTTACACAAGTTTTGTGGACATTGTTATTCAAGCGACACTCTATGCTTCATTTTATCTAATTAATAGTATGATAACATTTTCCATTAGGTGTGACCCAAGAAGCATCACTGTAGCCCATTATATCTTAAAGTGAAGGACAAATAATAGCATTTTTAAAGTCTATTCCGCCTGTCAGCTGCACAGTGAGGTCAGGTCACCATAATTGCCATCAGGCATATTATTCTTAACAAATAGTTTCAAAATCACATTTCAAAGTGTGTTAAAATGATTCTATACTACCTTGCTATGCTATGAGATAGGTTAAAAGAAGAGATTATGTTTTGTTCAAGGTTACTCAGAGTGCAATCCTAACCAGGAGTTAGGCTGGCACAGTTAGGCCAGCGAAGTTTGGCCAGCTCAAGGGACACTGTAAAGCACGTTTGAACTACTCTCAGAGTCAGGAAAGATGGCGCATGCCTGTGTGCTGGCCTCCCTGACTCCGAAAGTGGTGCAAACATATTTTACGGTGTCCCTTGTGCCAGCCAAATTTTGCTGGCCTACCTGCCGGCCTATCTCCAGGTTAGGATTGCACCCTCAGTGGCTTTTCTGAGTGATTGGGGATTTAAACTGGTCATGAGTGAAACCTGCAAGAAGAACTCTTGAGCCACATGAGTACGTCATGTTCTCAGTTCCATGTCCTGAAGGGGACATTTGTGCAGAGTGACCTAGAAAGTTCATCTTGGAGGCTTGGGAAGAGTCAAATCTCTTCTGGTTGCTCTAACTCAAAAAGGATATCCTATAGCTGGAAAAAGTGCATGGACAACACAACTGATCAAGGTATTTGGACGCCTTCTCTGTCAAGAAAGATGATTGTTGAGGACATAGTCATAGTTGTAAAATGGACAGATATGAGAGCATATCTAGTACAGATATGAGTCTATAAGAAGATACTCTTGATCCTTTAGAGCACAGTCCTAACCTGGAGTAAAGCCGGCACAGTTAGGCCAGCCCAGTATCGCCCACACAAAGGACACCGTAAAGTATGTTTGTACTACTCTCGGAGTGAGAGAGGCCAGCACACAGAAATGCACCATCCTCCCTGACTCCAAGAGTGGTCCAAACATGCTTTACGGTGTCCCTTGTGCCGGCCAAATTTTGCTGGTCTGACTATGCCAGCCTAACCACAGGTTAGGATTGTGCTCTGAAACTGTGTGCTGGATATCTATGTGCCCAATCCTATCCAACTTTCCAGCACCACAATGCAGCCCTAAGTAATAAAAAAAAAACCGTTCCCTTACCTTGAAGAGGCTTCTATGACTCCCCCCACCCCAGGATGCAGCAGACACACTATTGGTGGCATGGCCGCGTTGGTGTTAGATAATTGATAGGATTGGCTCTTTGCCATATGAAGTCCTGATATGACAGCATCCACGAGGAGCAGGGCCTTCTTTGTAATGGAAGCAAAGTTGTGGAATGCCTATCCCGCTGAACTGGGCTTGACGTCATTACTGCACCTGCAAGCATCAGATGAACATGGAAATGTTTCAAGAAGATATTCAGACCCAACTATATTGCCTGCTACCATCTCCATATTTTGTTGTTGCTCTGTTTAGTGACTATGAAGTTGTTTGCGCATGTGTGCATGCATGTGTGCATGTGGACATGTGTGTGTTCTTGAAATGAAAGGGTTAAAACATTGCAACAATGCAGATATCTTCCTTGTCCAGGGTGAAAGCAAAGATAGATGAGAATGGCGTCTTCTTTTTGGCACCCGGACAAAATGAAACAAAGCTGCTTGCTGGCAATGAGGGTCCCTCGTCGTCTGGTTTTGCCAAATATTTCTCCACTGCAGCCAGTCACATAAGCAGAGATGGCTTTCATTTGGGGCTTTCATTATGACAAAATCCTATTTATACATGCAGAAAGGATTAGATAATAGGTCTTTTTTTCTGCCAGGAATTCTCCCAGGAGTATTGCATGAAGCGGGCTTTCATAGGAGCAAATACACAATCAAAGAATTTCTCTTTTACAGTGATCTGATCTGTGCCCAGTGTTTCAGAGGAAGATGCAAAAAAAACTTCCCCAGTACATCTAGCCTCTGAACAATATACTGAGCAACATTGCATCTTGACCCCAATCTCTTTATGCCCTGAAGCATGATAGCAGTTGTTCGTTTTTATGCTCACAAGTATAGCTGTGGAAGCGGTTGTTGTTATTATTGCAGATGCACAAGATTTGTTCATAGTGTAAGAGAATAAACTTCTCTCTCTCCCCATTTTAAACTGCTATAGCTGTATGCAATTTCTTTTCCCTCGAAGAAAGCTTGGTAGCTTATATGCCACCTGAATTCCATGATGGAAGAAAGGCAAGTAGTAGTGGTGGTGATGGTGATGATGATGATGATGATGATGCAATTACAGGCTTATATGAACTGGCTCCATTCTCAGTGGGAGCCATAGAGACCCCTAGGGTACCCTGGCACATTTGAAGGGGGCCACAGTCTGAGAACTGAAAATACAGTCATTCCTCTTTATATGCAACCTTGCTTATCTCCAAGGGGCAGAATTGCTACTTTCCTCGTTATCTGTGCCTCTGCACCAAGCTGTGGGGATACGTATGTGGCGGTCCTCTTTGGCATCCTTCCAGTGCAGAGCCCGAGCACTAGGTGCCACAGGATTCTCCACCAGCGCCAGAGGATTCCCATCATGCATGACCGCCATTGCCAAGACAGCACGCAGACCTCCACCGCAGCCCCGGCATAGGACTGGGCCCTAGAATGCAATGCTATACACACTTTGCTGAAAGTAAATCCCATTACACCCAGTAGGGCTTTCCTCTGAGTAGATATGCATAGGATTTTTCTGCCAGGCTATAGTCCTATACCCGTTTTCTTGGGTGTAAACCCCATTAACTTTGGGTTGCAATGTTATCAACACTTGCTTGAGGGAATGAAATGGAGGTGGGGAATGTTCCTCGTGTCAAAGGCACTCTTCAGCAAGTAAATTACTCCACAACAATGTATTGATTGTAGATTGAAAATCTTCCAGGACAGGGAACCATTCCGCCATTTATTTTTTTATGTGAACCACAGTGTAAATGGTTTTGGGTTTTTTTCTTGAAAAGTGCTATATAAATGTTAATAATGATGATAACAGTCAACTTACGCTCATTCCACTAAAAACAAAGACATTAGTAAGGAGAAATCTGATTTAACCAGCAATCTTGGATCCCAATCTGAGTGATGGAAAACCATCAAAAAGGCACATCTGTGTTTCCTTTAACCAATTGGGTGTGTTGGTGCTCTCATTACTTGAAAAAAAAAAATTATGTGTACACCACTCAAAATGCACCCTGGAGCACTGTCTTGCTATTTGTACTTGCATAAATGTTGCTAATGTGGAACAAAAAGCAGAAGAGACCCATTTTCAGATCAAAGACATATTATGGTCAATGTCAGCTTTACAACTGCATAGCAGAATGTGAATATTCAAAAGGCTCTTGTGTGACATAACATGGGTAAAAATGCACTTGCATTTTATGTACTATTTTTCAGTCTTTACATATTTGGATTTTATATTTGGATGTTGTATAGCTTCATTTACAGTATGTATTTGGCATTGTTGTATAAGGAGAAAAATACATTGAAAATTGCAAAAATAGTATCAGGATCTTGCATTAATGATATAGGAAACTTCTTGAATATTTGTTTTCAGCCAATTTAACTAAGGGTTCAGTCCTAACACTTTCCAGCACTGGGGTAAGGGCAATGCAGCCCTGAGGTAAAAGAAAAAGAAAAAACATTCCCTAACCTTGAGAAGGCTGTTGTGACTACTACTCCTCTGCAGGATGCAACACATGCCCCATTGGCATAGCTATGTCTGTGCTGGAAAACTGGTTAGGATTGCACCCTAAGTCTTCATGATTGGAAACAGGAGCAGAGTTAAGCAGTTTCATACCACACTGTATTTTTGAATTTTTGTTATCAAAAGCGTATTTCAGGTTTGATTCCTCCCCCTTTCAGTACTGTGTACACAGAAGGTAGAATAATCCAGTCCCTTTTACAATTGTCGAATTTTTGCTATTTGGGGGTATATGAATTTCTGCTATTGCTTCTCTACACCTTGCTGATTTTATCTAGTGGGCAGCACAAGCCTAACCTGGGCAGGAGCAGGCTGGGCGGCTGGCCTTTGCTGCTTCCTGCCCAAGGTAGGAGGCAGCTGAAACTCACCACAGGGCAAGGGGAGGTTTGTCCCCTTACCTTGGGGTAAGCCCCAAGCAGCCCAGTAGAGTTTCTCAGTCCAGCGCATGCTAAATAGCAGGTGCAAGTCCTAGTGGACCAAAGTGGGGCTGCACAGCCCAGGGATGGGGGTTAGGATTTGCCCTACTGGCCAGATCCTGGCTCCTCACCCTGCCTATGGGGCCACCACCCTCCCTCCACCCTATTCTGTCTCCCCTGTTCTCCCTCCCCCTCCCTCTGCCCTTCAAATCAATCAATCAGTAGTATTTATTGCTTTTAAACACAAAGTTCACAAAGCAGTTTACAGGTAAATAGTAATAATAAAGTTAAAGGCTCCACACTGGCCAAACACTGGCCAAATGAATTACCTTCAGCCATCTGCCACACAACTGGGTTGGTGTGAGTTCTTGCAGCAACCCAGTGCATCCTGGGCTGGAGCGAACATGCCTCATGGCACGGTGCAACAACCCTGGGCCAGCACAAGCAACTTGCGTCGGTCCAGGGTGCCTTTCGGAACATGCCCTGAATCTGTAGACGAGGCTACTTCATCTTAGCTAGTTCATTATCTTGTCTCCAGCCCCACACCCATTTTTTTTATCATGGTGAATCAGATTTGTTGGAGTGATTATGGTCATGTGGGTCCATGGAGTGTCTCAATTCAGTGATGTCCATTCAAGAGGCGGATGCATATACAGGAAAATGAGCAAATTGTGTCATATCAACACACACTGAAATGAACAAGCAAAATGTTCTCACACAGCCTTGTTTAGTATGCCTTTTGATATTAGATCGGGTTCCGTCTTCCAAATCTGGTCAACATAAAACAATGTAACACAAACACATCCAAAATGTGTTTGGATTTCACAGTCCGAAATCCACAGTCACTGAAATCCACATCATGATAATTGTATGTCTGAAGGCTGTGTATTTGTGATGTATTTATGTATTTAAGATGTCGACTCCCTGTTGGGTACAACGGGCTGCTGTACTGGTCTAAGACCGTAATAAAATTATTCATTGATTCGTTCACAGTGACTTCACAGTCACAAACAACTATTGTAGTACAACCCATAATGAAACCAAGCCTCCTAATCTATGATCACAAAGATCATCTTTCATGGAAATGTATCTTTTAGAACAGAAATGAGCCCAGCCCTCTGCACAGCCTTCTTAAACCTGTTTTGGTTGACTTTTCAGAGGTTTATTCTTCTCTCTATCTCATATTCATGCACTCACTCCCAAACAACTATAGAACATTGTTCCTATTCCATTTAGCAAGGAAGTATACAAATTGATTTCCATGTCTGCGCCGATCAATATTTATGTGCATTAATTTTTTATTTCCTGCATCTAGCCAACGAGGACATGAATCTTCAGTGTGTTCCCTCCTCTCTACGCTTGTACTCTGGCAGTACTTTAATTCTCTGGCGCCACCCGTCATGCAACAATTACCCAAAGATCAGAAAAGAATTAGTTAAATGCTCAGCAAACTCAGCTATATGGTATCAGAGTGATACCAAGAGCACTTTAGCAGAGAAGTTGAACTGTCTAAGTACGTGTTCTTCAACCTTGGGGTTGTGAAGCCTCCGTTTTGGGATCGCGGCAACAAATGGGAATGAAAAGGGTTGAAGGCATCTGATGTACCCCTTCAGTTATCAGGAGATTGTGTCCCAGTTTTGCTCAGGCTCTTAGCAATTTTGCTAAAATATGGTAGCTTTCATTAATTCCAGGATTTAGGGTAACTGTTTCTGTTCTCTCAAGTAAGAACATTTTGTTACAATGAACATGACGAGTGGGCGGACAGGGTCCTGGAAGGGGGCTGGATGGACAGTGGGGTTCCCAGTCTCAGAAAACAATAAAGGGAACACTTAAACAACACAATGTCACTCCAAGTCAATCACACTTCTGTGAAATCAAACTGTCCACCTAGGAAGCCACACCGATTGACAATCAAGTTCACATGCTGTTGCACAAATGGAGAAGACAACAGGTGGAAATCATAGTCAAGTAACAAGACACCACCAATAAAGGAGTGGTTCTGCAGGTGGTGACCACAGACCACTTCGCAGTCCCTATGTGTTCTGGCTGATGTTTGGGTGACCTTTGAATGCTGGCGGTGCTGTCACTCTAGTGCCAGCATGAGGCGGAGTCTGCGACCCACACAAGTGGCTCAGGTAGTGCAGCTCATCCAGGATGGCACATCAATGCGAGCTGTGGCAAGAAGGTTTGCTGTGTCTGTCAGTGTGGTGTCCAGAGCATGGAGGCGCTACCAGGAGACAGGCCAGTACACCAGGAGACGTGGAGGAGGCCGTAGGAGGGCAACAACCCAGCATCAGGACCGCTACCTCCGCCTTCGTGCCAGGAGGAACAGGAGGAGCACTGCCAGAGCCCTGCAAAATGACTTCCAGCAGGCCACAAATGTGCATGTGTCTGCTCAAACGGTCAGAAACAGACTCCATGAGGGTGGTATGAGGGCCCGACATCCACAGGTGTGGGTTGTGCTGAAAGCCCGACACCGTGCAGGACGTTTGGCATTTGCCAGAGAACACCAAGATTGGCAACCTCACCACTGGCGCCCTGTGCTCTTCACAGATGAAAGCAGGTTCACACTGAGCACATGTGACAGACGTGACAGAGTCTGGAGACGCCAGGGAGAACGTTCTGCTGCCTGCAACATCCTCCAGCATGACCGGTTTGGCAGTGGGTCAGTAATGGTGTGGGGTGGCATTTCTTTGGGGGGCCGCACAGCCCTCCATGTGCTCGCCAGAGGTAGCCTGACTGCCATGGGGTACCGAGATGAGATCCTCAGACCCCTTGTGAGACCATATGCTGGCGCGTTTGGCCCTGGGTTCCTCCTAATGCAAGACAATGCTAGACCTCATGTGGCTGGAGTGTGTCAGCAGTTCCTGCAAGATGAAGGCATTGATGCTATGGACTGGCCCGCCCGTTCCCCAGACCTGAATCCAATTGAGCACATCTGGGACATCATGTCTCGCTCCATCCACCAGCGCCACGTTGCACCAAAGACTGTCCAGGAGTTGGCGGATGCTTTAGTCCAGGTCTGGGAGGCGATCCCTCAGGAGACTATCCGCCACCTCATCAGGAGCATGCCCAGGCATTGTAGGGAGGTCATACAGGCACGTGGAGGCCACACACACTACTGAGCCTCGTTTTGACTTGCTTTATGGACATTACATCGAAGTTGGATCAGCCCGTAGTGTGTTTTTCCACTTCAATTTTGAGTATGACACCAAGCCCAGACCTCCATGGGTTAATAAACCTGATTTCCATTGATGATTGTTGTGTGATTTTGTTGTCAGCACATTCAACTATGTCAGGAACAAAGTATTTAATAGGAATATTTCGTTCACTCAGATCTCGGATGTGTTGTGTAAGTGTTCCCTTTATTGTTTTGAGCAGCTTATATTGGGGCTGTGGAATGAAAAAGGTTTAAAATCACTGGCATTGTACTACTTAACAGCAGTGCCTATTAAATAGATAGCAGAACATTAAACACATCTTTTTTTTTTAGATATGAGAGATATTTTTCCCTTAAGATGAATTTTATATTATGCTGTAACCCAAGGCCAAATTTCCTAATGTGTGTACCTTGTTACCCTACACTACTGTATGTTATTGTTCCATACCCCATGACTTTAACAAATAAAAATAAAACTTTAAAAAAATCCTTTTTTTTTTTTACCTTTTTGCAGCAAAACTACTGATGTTCCCCTATCTTAAGAAGCCATCTCTAGTATCCACGGTTTCAGGAATCCACAGAGGGATGTGCACACAAAAAGAGGAAATAAGCTCCGATCTGGGCACAGAGCTACTTAAAGCATCGGAGAGGCCTGCGGAGGTGGCAGCAGTCCTCCCCAACCCTTCTGGACACCCCCTCAACCCCCTCAGTAGGGCACATGCCCCTAAATGCCTGCAGTGTCACAATCACTGTGGCTCCACCAGGCAGTAATTTCCACTCTCCTTAAGAGGAAATGGCCCTTTTTTGCTCCCTATGGTGGGTCGCAACCCACCATTTGTAGAGCACTGCCCTAGCAAGTTTCTGTACAATCTTGTTAAGTCTTGGCTTAGATTGGCTCAGCAGCAGTGAAGGACTAGCTGTAGTTTGAGAAAATTAAACATAATCTAGGCAAGACAGATGTGTGTTCAGTCAGAAGGAAAACGGATTCGGAAGTGAGTTGATGGCCTGCTTTGGATTGCTTTGCATTCCACAATGAATAATATAATAATAGTATTTGGTATTTATATACCGCCTTTCTTGGTCATCAGATTGCTCCTTTGACTTTAATTCAAGGCGGTTTACATAGGCAGGCATTTTCTAAACTGCAAAGATTTTTACAAATCACAAAGTTCTAATCTTTCAAAAAACAACTACATACAGATGACACTTTTATCGTCCAGTCCTTCTTTCTCGCCGAATGATTGCCTTCCACCGGCTGATAATCTGCTTCTTTGCTCTCACCAAAGAGCAGCTGGCCGTCTAGCACAACTGCCCCTCTCACAGGCAGCTGAGACGGCTCAGATCTAATCAGCCGCATTCTCGAGGTCTGCCGCACACGGAAGCTTCTAGTGGTTTCAAACTAGCGACCTTCGGACCTTATCTTCAGGCAATTACTGCAGCATTAACCCTCTCGACCAGACCTTCTGCCCAGTTTTGCAGTTTGGGTCTGCTTCTGGAATCGGCCTGACTCTGGAAGCCCAGGTTGCAGCCATGACCAGGAGTGTTTGCCCAACAAGCACTCTGTTGGGCAAAGCAACATCCTTTCCTGAAGAATGCAGATCTGGCCTAGGCACATGACAATTGGACTATTGTGAGTTGCAGTACCTGAAGCAACATGCAAACACAGTTCGAAAACTTTTGCTGGTACATACTTAAGCTCTACACGTTTTCAAAGGTCCTGTTCCACATTCCACTACATGCAGATGTTCAGTTTTTGGGAACACAAGACAGGGTTTCCTCAGGGTTTTACACACTCCTGCTTGTAGAACATAAGGCAGGGGTCCACATTACTTACAAGCAAATGAGAAATTGCTTCTGGAAGTCCAGTTGGCCCAGTTGCTGCGACCTTTTAGAAGGGCAGCAAAAACATATTTGTTTCAGTTTTCAGTTCCTTGGTTCTGTTCCATTGCCTTTCACTTTTATCTACTGTATGCTCCAGGTTCTGATCTTGCTTATGAAATCAAATAGTTGGTTTTCTGCTGCCTTTCTTTTTTTTACCTACTGTTACACAGGGGACTCACAGCAGTGTCTCACACAGCAGAGTGTGTGAGACACATAGGAATTCAACAAGCCTGACAGAAATTCTACCACAAGGGAAGGAAATTCTACCACAGAATTCCTTTGGGATTTTACAGACTTCAGCTTGTAGAACATGAGGCAGGGGTATGCTTTACTTGCAGGCAAATGAGAGAGAAACCTAAAGTGGCTCCTAGGATTTTGTAGTACTGTATTTGTCTAAACTGTGACAAATCCAAGGTATTTTCTTGGATTTTCTTCTTAAGACACTGTCACCTTATCAAAATTTCCAAGCAGGAGAGTTCACCAACAGTCCTAAGAGTTATTTTGAGTGAAGAGGAGTGGGAGCTGACTTTTCAAGAGCTGGGAGAATCATTTTTCCTTCACTTTCCACATGATAGGTCAGCCAAATTGCTTCCTGACCACAACTGTTTCAGTCAGTCGCCAGTTTTCAAAATTTGGTTTGAGCCAAGTGACTATCTTAACTTGAGAGACATATTAGCAGAAAAGGGGAAGGTTTGCCAGGAGAATGGAAAGAGGGCAGGGATAAGCAGATGCCTACCTATTCATAAAGACCATTTCCCTTGCAAAAAGAGTTATGCCCAACACTTCAGGAGTAAAAGATACAAGGCGCATTCCTAACTAACTTTCCAGCCTTGGAGTAAGGGCAATGAAGCTCTGAGGTAAGGGAACAAACATTCCCTTACGTTGAGAAGGCCTCTATGACTACACTGCAGCACATGCCCCATTGGCACAGCTGTAGCACATGCCCCATTGGCACAGATATGTCAGTGCTGGACAGTTGGTTAGGATTGCACCCACAGTCTTCTCCTATACAGCTGCTGTCTTTCTACATATTTTTTTTTCTCTACACATTTTTTTTACTGATCTAAAATGCAGAAATATCTGTGATTGCCTGTGTACATTTTGAAATACTGTAGATCAGGAAAAGTGTCTCAGCTGTAATGTGAGTTACGTTGCTCCTGGCGGCGCATAGGTAACTCACATGCCTGCAGACATCTATCCCAAAAGAATGGGGTTATGATGACCCATAGTTTCCCTGAATCTGCAGACTGATCCAGGTGTGGGGTACTTGCACACCTTACCTGTGAATCTCTCTTGTGACGTTCAAGAGAAGTGGTGGATCGGAATTTTTTTTCGGACGTGTCCCAGCTAATGAATGACCAAATCGGCCCTTACATTGTTCACTGTTCACACTTTATTTGAAGCCTATTGAACCGCCAATCAGAAGCTCTTCCCTAGTCTTTGCCGTTGGAGCGAGCCCAAGATGTTACCACTTACATGCCTTCTCCTGTTTATTTTCAGTGCCTCTAGGCGAAGGGGAAGAGAACAACAATTAACCTTCCCACAGAGTTTACTTTATGTCTTTACCTAATCTATTCTCTCTGTCATTTTTATTGCTTATTTATGGCCTGCTGTTTATCTTAGATGTTCTTTATCCTCAGCATTTTCCTTATTACTAGATAGCTCACGGGGATTGGTAATTTATGAGAGATGGAACCTTTCGCAGCAAGGTCAGTGGCTCAAAATTACCCTAGTTCAGTGGCGAGAATATGTTACTCAAAATGGGAGAGCCGTGAAACAAAGCCATAGGTTCCAGCTCTTAATCAGGGGATAGTGCAGTCTATTCCAGAGACCTCTGGCTAGCCATTAATTTTTAACAGGAGCCATATTTTGAAGTGAGCAAAGGCAAAAGGGACAGCCACATTGCTTTCCCCTAGTGACTCCCTCCCATGCGAGCTGCCAAAATGCAGGCAAAAGGGTCCCTGCCTTCTCAGTAGCAGACACTACTTAGGCCTTTCCTTATTACAACCCTCTGCTACTCCAGCCAAGACCTAGAAAGGCAGCTCGTTCACCTCCCCCATGTATGAACACCAACAGAATTCTCTCCTTGTGCAAGTCTGCTTCTCACTTTCACTCGCCTGTGTCTTTTTATGCTCTCAAACACTTTTCTTGGTTTCCGGAATGGACATTTTAGTCAACGAAGAATGTTCTAACCTGCAATTGACAGGCTTGTCGTTTCTGGAAGTGTAATACTGAAGCCTTGCATACTCTTGAATAGTTTGAGCTGCACATGGAGGTGAGGAGCTCAAGTGGACCAGCAAGAAGAACTATGTGGATAGGATGGTTAAACAGTGGTTTGCCATGGCTGAGGTGTGCATAATAAGGCATCATGGGAATGTGAAACTCTGGTGGAGATCAGATGGCAATGTTCTCTATGCCACAGAATGTTCTCATTGGTCTTCTTACAGCCCAATCCTATGCCAGTTCTCCCCCTTGCTATGGCGCTATCTACTGTAAAGCAGTCAGTGCCTAAAGCACTTACATGATTTAGCATCTTCCTGCCCATGTTGTGGTCTGTTCTCCCACTCACTGCAGCAGTTAAGATGATGGGAGAGGCAGGAAGGGTGGTAGGATGTGGAATGGAGGTGAGAGCAGGTGATACAGGATGGGGAGAGGGTGGGGATGGGCAGGTCGAGTCCCCCTTTGTGGTCCCAATTTTGCATTATGGATCAACACAGCTTAGGTCATCGGTCCAAGTAGATTCACTTGTGCCATGGAGGCTTATCCCCAAGAAGTGGTCTCCTGGACTGCCCCCCATTGCAGGATAAAGCAGTCATCATATTGAAGCCACTGCATCAACAGATGGCAGAGGGGACAGGATTCAGTCCTTAAGATTGAGCACAATCTCAACCTGGAGTTAGGCTGGCACAGTTAGTATTGACAGCACAAGAGCCACCATAAAGAGCACACGTCTGTGTGCAACTCTCAGGGCACAATCCTAAGCAGCACCAGACTAGCGAGGCCGACAGGCCAGCACCATATCCTAGCGCTGCTTAGGACAGGCTGGAGCCTCCCCACTGCAAGGGAGCAGGCGCGGGCACAGATCCGAGGAGACCGCGCGGCCCCCCAAACAGGTCTAGGATTCGGCCTTATGGCCAAATCCTGGACCCGCCCATGTCCTGCCCACGTCCCACCCTCCTCCTGCCCTCCACCCACCATTCCCCAAGCTGCCCCGTCATGGTGCTAGGCCAATGCTAGGGAGGCGCTGCGCAGGCGCAACAGTTCCTGCACTGGTCCAGTTGCCTTAGTGCTGACGCGGGGGTGCCGATCGGCGCCCCCACGTCAACGCTAAGCACTTAGCGTCGATACAACCCCGTCCGTAGCATTGCACTGCCCGAGTGGTCCAAACATCCTTTACGGCCAAACTTTGCTGGCCTAACTTCAGGTGAGGATTGCGCCCTAAGAATATTTATATACTGTCTTTCAACCATCATAAAGCTCACAAGGTAGCTTATAATGGCAAAATAAATACATAATCTATTGTATAATGTAATACATTGTGGGCCAGGTTTTTATTCCCTTCCAACGCCGTTGACCCGTTGCATAGCCCAGAGACAGGTTGGCCTGTTCAAAAAGTTGGTGCACATGTTCTGTTCTTGAAGGATGGCTAGGAAAAAGCAGGCAGGCCAATTGTCCCAATATGCTCCTACAGAAACCACCAGGATAAGCATCACGTTCCATACCAAGTTCAGTCTCACAGCCGGAGACCTCACAGCCACTGCTGAACACATTTCAAGCTGAAACAACCACTTGCAATTTGTGTATAGGGAGATGGGGAGCACTAAACAAGGATGAACGGATGCTTGAAGTGGCGAGGCAGCAATCCTTCCTTGAGTCATGCAGTTCAGGGGCCGCCTCTGCTGTGCTTCTTGCTGTCTCTTCTCCTCTTGCAAGGTTTAGCTGTCATCTGGAGAAGCAGCAGCTGCAGCTACTAGCTTGCTGATTTTTGTTTCCTTTTGGTATAGCATTAATAGGTAATTAACAGTGGGGTCCTGAGAATCTGCTACATTTTTTGTTCATCCTGGCAAAAATCTCTGTGAGTGCAATCCTATACTGGCGTTGTGCCAATGCTGCGCTCTTGCACCAATCCAGTGCTGTCGCAAATGTGCCATCAGGTGTGCCTGCGCCAGCGAGACGGCGGTGCTCAGTCAGCGCAGGACCTTTCCAGGGTCGTGCCAGAAGCAGTGATGTCATGCAGGGGGTATGCGGGGGTACACGAGTACCGGTTTCTAGGATTATGGCTGGCCCCACCCATTCGCCCGCCCACTTGTTGACTCCGCCCCCTGCAACGTTTGAATTTCCTGCATGTTTGAGTTGCCTGCACGTTCTCAGAGCCAGGCAGGCAGGCAGGCAGCGAGCGGAGCCTTGCCTTGCCTTGCCACTGAAAAATGAGCTGCTCTGGGGTTTTGGAACTGTTGGGACACTTTAACATGATGCCAGGCCTCCTTAACATGTTCTGGGGGTGCTGTGGAATACTGTTGCAACTGTTGGGTCAGTTTAAAATTGTCTGAGGCCTCAAAAAGGGCTTTTTCCATGTCACTTCCTGCCACGACCTCACTTCCGGCTTATGACGTCACTTCTGGTGGGCGGGTCCCGACACATGCCAATCAAAAGTGAGTACCTGTTCTTAAATCATGACACCACTGGCAGAAGCATGCTGTGGGTGCAATGGGGCAGCGACCAACGATGGCCATTGCGCTGTATCCTAAGCCCCATCCCTGGCCTTCGTGGCCCCGATTCGGGTTGCTGCTGTGCACATACACCTGCACCTGCAAATCAGCAGGCGCAGATCCAAGCAGCCCCATAGGGCTGGTTGGGGCTTACCCAGGTGCAAGGGAAAAACCTCCCCTGCGCTGTGCTGCTGCTGCCTTCTACTGCGTTTAGGATGCAGCCCTGCTGCACCGGCCTTACTATGCTGGCGCTGCTTAGGATTGGGCTGCCCATAACTCCGTTGGGCTTTCCGTGACCCACCTGACATCAGATCACAACCCACCAAGAGGGTCCTGACCCACAGTTTGAATAACACTGTCTTACATCGTAATAAAGCTGTTCATCCAGCAGGGTTCTTATGTTCTTATGAGACATACAAAATAATGTACGGAAGAGATAGAGTCGATAGAGGGATGTTCTTTTCCCTCTCTCAAAACACCAGAACCAGGGGGCATCTGCTAAAACTGAGGGTTGGGAGAGTTAAAACAGATAAAAGGTAGTACTTTTTTACCCAGCGGGTGGTTAGTCTGTGGAACTCTTTGCCACAGGAGGTGGTGATGGCATCTGGTCTAGATGCCTTTAAGAAGGGTTTGGACGGATTTCTGGAAGGAAAGTCCATCGTGGGCTATAGGCCATGATGGATTGTGCAACCTCCTTACAATAGTAGTAGGCTACTTCAGAGTACCGGGTGCAAAGGAGTGGCAACAAGATGCAAGCGTCTTGTGTCTCATGCCTCCCTGGGGTACCTGGTGGGCCGCTGTGAGTTACAGGAAGCTGGACTAGATGGGCCTTTGGCCTGATCCAGCAGGGCTCTTCTTATGTTCTTATCCTTAAGTTGTCACAAGGCTCTTTGTTGAAGTGGCTGTGGGGAGGGGCAAACTGCCTAGAGCCATGCTGGTCGAGCGGGGGGGGGGGGCAGGGCAGTGCAGGAGCGGATTGCCTCTAGCAGAGGCGAGCAGCAGGAGAGCAGTTTGGCCTGCCCCTTCATGTGAATGACTGCAAAATGGAACATGGCGTGGTGGGGGTGGCGCAGGGGGCGGCAAGCCAAAGCAGGGGTGGCAATCACTGCACCTGGTCCTGGGACGGAGATTTGCCTGGATCGGCCACTGCTTTGTTGTAGGACAAACAATTGTGTTCTTGTTTCCACATTCCTTGCTTTAGATGTGGCCAGAAAACACCAGCATGATGCCACAATGCCATTCTCTGTAGTTCTTCATTCCTGTGTGATATCTAAAAAGTCAGCTTTAAATAATTCAATTCAGCTAGTTTGTTTTATATTTAGTTGGACATGGTCTGAGAACTGGAGTAATTTTCTAACTCACTGAATGATCCCCCTTTTACTCTCTTAAGCACTTTTCGTTTTCTGGAAATGAGTTTTCAATCAATGAAACAAAGTGCTCACTCGCAACCAATGGACTCTCCTTTATTCCCTGGAAATGTAATACTGCAACCTTGGATAAATTTCATTTAAATATATTTGCATGGTGATGCCAAGTTAGCCTTTGGCTTAGGGTGAAATCAACCTCTTTTCCATGCAAATACACTACAGATGGAAGTGACCTCTCTAGCGGTTGGGTTAAATGTGCTTTTGCATAACAGCGTGGGCTGTGAAATGGAATTAGAATCTCACTGTTTTGTGAGTCTTTTTTTGTTTTTAAGGAAAGGTAATTTAATGAAAATGCCTGTATTTTGCCTCATTCCATATGGCACAACACAGATTCTGTTGCACCTCATCAGGCTGCTACCAAATTGATGCCTACGATTTTCTCACTCGTTCAGCGCCTTTTCACTGAGCCAGCCTGACTCCAGCCTAAGTCCATGTCTCCAACTGATCCCCCACGTCTTCCGGACATGCAGTTCATTGGTTGTTATGTATTTGATCACAATGAGCACAGCATTTGCCATTCAGAACTGTGGGCCAAAAACGATGGGCCTTTCAGAACTGCCATGCCCCCGTTTTAACAAACCAAAGACGGATTCTAATTTCGATATTTCAGAAGAAAATACCCTCAGCAAATATATAACACCAAAGAGTTCGTGTTACTTAAGTATTGCACCAATCAAAATTGTATTTGCAGTGGAGCTGTCACATCTTATGGGAATTTTGGCTGCTGGTGGTCTCCTGGGGCTAAGGGGACATTTGTCCCTCCACTATGGGTCAATTGCACTACACCAGTTCAGTTGCTGGCGTATGTCCACATTGATCTGTGAAGGCAGATCAGGCCTGGGAAGGGGGTCAGGTTTCAGCGTGCACTGCCGCCAGTCCTGCCCCCCTCCGGCCCTTATTCATCCTACTCCCCTCACCTTCACTACTCTCTTCCACGCACCTAGTGCCCATTTGATCCACCCCTATCCAAATCTCTCCCAGACTCTTGTCAACCTCCTGCATCGGCTTACCTCCTCTGAAAGACATCTGTCAGCGTGTACTGTAGCTTTGTCCAGTTATCTGTCAGGATGTAGCGCTGACCATGTAGCACTGGCATGTAGTAAAGTGGTGCACATCAGGGCAAAAAAAAATCAAAACTTTACATATAGGCCAAAGGGTTCTGAGCTGTCTGTGACGGATCAGGAGAGAGATCTTGGGGTGCTAGTGGACAAGTAAATTGTCAGCTCAATGTGCCACAGTGGTGAAAAAGCCCAATTCCATGCTTGGGATAATTGAAAAGGGGGTTGAGAATAAAATGACCAATACTATGCCATTGTACAAATTGATGGTACAGCCATACCTTGAGGACTGCATACGGTCTCAAAAATTCCACATCTCAAAAAGGATGTAGTGGAACTAGAAAAAGTAGAGAAGAAAGCAACCAAAATGATTACTGTGCTGGGGTACCTGCCTTATGTCGAAGGCTACAGTGTTTGGGGCTCTTCAGTCTAGAAAAAAGACACCTGGGGGCACATGAACATTATGCATGGGACAGATAGAGGGATGTTCTTTTCCCTCTCTCCCATTGCCAGAACCAGGGGACATCCAGTAAAACTGAGTGTTGGGGTAATTCTAACAGATAAAAGGAAATTACTTTTTTACCCAGCGGGTAATTAATCTGTGGAACTCCTTGCCACAGGAGGTGGTGATGGCGTCTGGCCTAGGTGTCTTTAAAAAGGGACTGGACAGATTTCTGGAGTCTATCGCAGGCTACAGGCCATGATGGGTGGTGCAGCCTCCTTATTGTAGAAGTAGGCTACTCCAGAATGCCAGATGCAGGGGAGTGGCAACAAAATGCAAGTATCTTGTGTGCTCCCTGAGGTATCTGATGGGCCACTGTGAGATACAGGAAGCTGGACTAGATGGGCCTTTGGCCTGATCCAGCAGGTCTCTACCTCTGTTGTTAATCTTTTGCCATTGTATAGGTTCCAGGTAATTTCTTTTCATCATCCTTAGCAAAAGGTTGCTATTGTGCCTCAATCCCCATTTTGCAAAAACAGACATTTGTGGATCTATTGTGAACCAATATATTGTGAAATATATTGTGTGTGCAATGTATAATGAAGTTATTCATTATAACCTTTCCTATTTAGAATACTTGTTTATGTTTTTGCTCCAGAATAGTGGTTGCGTGCTTGCACGCAGCCCTGTTTGCCCTGCCCCCCCAAGGGCACGGGGCCAGGGCTTGAATGGGCCAATAGGGATTCGATCAGGGGCGGGGGAGCCTAGTTGTTGCATGCTCACCGTGCCCCCGCCTCATTCTGGTGGCGATAGATGATTCCCTCCCACCCTCCCGTTATCAGGCTGAGATAGCTGGTCGCTTCGGGGCCGGGTAGGAATTTTTTGCCTACAGCTTGATTGGCCATAGCTGTTGGTTTTTTCGCCTACCCCAGTCTGAGGCGGGTAAATCTGTGTGGCATAGTTAACGGTCACTTCCCTGGCAGGTAGCGTGCGGGGGGTAGGCAGGTAGGCCTTAAGCGTCCATCAGAGGCAACACGGTTGGGGATCGGCCGTGCCGCTCATAAGTTGCCTTTCTGGCTCATTGAGCGGTGGGTCGTACCCTGATCGGAATCATAATGGCTACCCCTATGGAGTGTGCCAGGGTGAGCCTGTCTTGGACACGTTGCCTCGACCTTCGGGTCGGCGAGGATGGACTTCAGCTTGAAGCAACGAGCTGAAGTCCGGAGTCAGATGGTGTTACGCCCGTGATCATCCTGATCAACCAGGGAGGTAGATGGCTAGAGCCGTTTCCCCACAGGCCCCCACGCTTTATTGTTAGTTATTCAGCTGCAAGTCCTTTAATTGTCAACTTTAATAAAGTGGCCCTGTTAGACCAAGCTCTGGTCTCGTGTCATTATTTCTGAGGGGTGCAGGGTAAAATGAAAATCGTGAATCTTAGCAGCATTGTTGCATTTCTTCCAGTCTCTTCTGTTTCAGATGCAAGTTTGAATATGTGCTGCTGCTGCTGAGATCAGTATGTATTGAAAAAGGCAACAAGGCCCGCAGGGTGGGGGAAGAAAAGAAGCTTCAGGTTAGTTTTTAGTTCAACATTTTTGAAGAGGTCAACTCAAAGGTCTTAATGTTTAGTATTAGTAATTTTAGCATATCAGCTTATTTGGGCATTTGTGTAGTTTGTACATCAACTATAACTTGGCATCTCATGAAAATGATATGTAAATGAGGTCTATTACATGGAACAAAAATGTGCAAATTAGCCACAGCCTTCCAGTTGGCCTGGAGGGTGTTTCTTTTTGCCAAGGCATCTTCCCTTTTGAAAGGATTCTTTATTCCTCCTTTATAAGTAAGTGCCTTAAATAAATTATATAAATAAATTCATGGTACCGGAATCACAAAGCTGTTCCATAAAGCAGAAATGGAGCAAAACCTTCCTCTCAGGTCTTCTGCATTTCATCTCTTTGGATTCCATAATCCACATTCTTCCAGTGGGTCAATTGCTTAACCCAAACCTTCTGGTGCATCATCACCATTTTAATGTACCTAAAACTGGTGAAGTCTGAAACACCCGATCAAAACTGAAGCTGAGCTAATCTAATATGTATTGATTTCTTGAAAACCATACTTGTCTGGGAAATGCTATGGATTTTCAAGAAACA
The DNA here is from genome assembly GCA_029204185.1 of Lerista edwardsae. Lineage (NCBI taxonomy): Eukaryota > Metazoa > Chordata > Lepidosauria > Squamata > Scincidae > Lerista > Lerista edwardsae. Next base: position 4,800,719 of record JAJKFI010000078.1, read on the forward strand.
TTCTGCTATCTCTATTTTCTAGGTTGTTTGAAAATATGAAAGATTTTTTTTCCCCTGTCCCAAACATCATAGTTTGCTGTGCTGTCTACATGACCAGAATAAGGGAAAGAAATAAAACAGATCGTTTAGGTAGCTTGTTAAAATGCCTGTATGCGAGCAATCTGAGACCATTCCAGAAAAAGTACATAAGAACATAAGAAGAGCCCTGCTGGATCAGGCCAAAGGCCATCTAGTCCAGCTTCCTGTATCTCACAGCGGCCCACCAGGTGCCCCAGGGAGACATGAGACAACAAGATGCTTGCATCCTGTTGCCACTCCCTTGCACCCAGTACCAGTAGCCCACCACCTTTGTAAGGAGGTTGCACAATCCATCATTGCCTATAGCCCACGATGGACCTTTCCTCCAGAAATCCGTCCAATCCCCTCTTGAAGGCATCAAGACCAGATGCCATCACCACCTCCTGTGGCAAAGAGTTCCACAGATTAACTACCCGCTGGGTAAAAAAGTACTTCCTTTTATCTGTTTTAACTCTCCCAACCCTCAGTTTTAGCGGATGCCCCCTGGTTCTGGTGTTTTGCATGTTCTGGTGTTTTGCATTTGTTAGGAAGGTGATCACATCTTCCTAACTTCTCATGAAGCAAGATGCTGGGTGCACCCTCAACCATCTCAGAAAATGTATCTCTTCCCACTGGGACATAAGGGGAAAAGGGTTCCTTTGTGACAACACATTGGGGAACTATAGGTGCACTTTCTGGAAACAGAAAGTTTCCTGTAGGCTAGATGGACTATGCATCTCAGGGTGCCATCCTAGATGCCCTGTAGTGTCAACACTACGTGGTAGCAGACACAGCTCCAAGGAGTCCATAGGGGAGGCTGGTGCCTCCCCTAAAGCAGGGCTGCAGCCTCTGCAAAGCAGCGCTGGATATGATGCTGGCTGGCCGGCCACGCCATTCCAGTGCTGCTTAGGATTGCGCTGCCCCATGCATTGGATTTTTTTTCTCTTCACCATCATTATGGCAATATGTGTTCGGCCGATCAGCTATTTATTGGCACGAAACCATTTTCCACCAACAATGCATTAGAGCAACATTGATCAAAATGCAATCTCCAGCACATCATTGGTAGGAAAAAAAAAAAAAAACACCAGCAGAACCCAGATTCTTTAAAGACACAGTGTATACCATAGGAAGGTGGAAATTGTTATTCCCGCTACATAATTTCATTATTATTCTTGTAGCTGGTCATTCCACCTTAACAGAATTTTGATAGTGTTCCACATCTGCAGAGAGATGAGAGGGAGCTCACACACAGGACAACCCTGACTGAAATTAGTCTTGTCTCACCCTACCATTTTGTATTTGCAGCATGCAAGATGCTCTCTGGTTTTTGGCACAGCTCAAACTGTAGAAAGCAAAGCCAGCACTTGGCATCTCAGGACTCATTCTGAAGTCCCGTTCTGCTCCAAAGGTTACCTCTGACAGATTCAAATCACGCCTTATTTGCTAAGTTCTCAATAAATTATCCTGCTGTTGGCAACCCCTGCTTAAATGGTGAGCATCCAGGTAAATAAACAATGGGAAATGTTTGCTTGTGCATATGCTGTCAGATCTGTTGAAAATGTATTCTCCCTTGCCTGATGCATCTCATTGTCAGTTCATTTCCCCACCAGTCCCCAGTGAGTTAGAACAAGGGGAAGCCTGCAGAGTTTTACAGAAACACCTTCTCAAAACTCACAGCACAATCCGATACTTGCCTTCAGGGATGGGGACTCGAGTCACGAGACTCGAACTTGAGTAGTGAAAATGCTGCTTTTTCACGACTCGTATTGGACTCGTCACAAATGTCACTGATTCAGGCACAACTCAAGTCTTGTGGACAATGACTCAGAAAAGAATCATAGCTAGAATTTGACTCGACTCCTGACTCTCTTTAGTGTTTGTGTGCTTAATGTTTTTCCCCATCACTTCCACATCACCCTGAAAAGACCTTATGAGTGATCCAGAAGTCATTTTTAAGCAGTAGCAAAAATGGTGGGAGGTCCCAGGATGTGGGGCTGTGGGGTTGAAGAGAGGAGGAAGGCTTAAAGTTGTGGATTTTCTGCTCAAGGAGTTGAATTGTTTCTTGAAATGACTTGGAACTTGAATAAAAATGACTCAATTTTTTTCCACGAGTCACATTGTGACAGCACGCACTATGACTCATGACTCAAGTTGTGGGGTTACTGACTCGAGACTTGACTCGATTTTTGAAATGTGACTCTGGCATGTCCCTGCTTACCTTCATCTAGCACAGGGCTCCCCAAATTATGACCCATGGGCCACATCTGGCTTGCATCAAGATTTTATCTGGACTGCAACAACGTTTTTGTCAGAGCATTTGCTAATGTTTGACATTTTTACGTATTATATCTCATTTCTCAGTTTAAGCATGGCATTGTTTCTTTGTACTTGTCACATCTCTCTTTTGTTCTGAATCATATCATGCTGATTACAAAAAAAGATCCAAGTGAAACCTATTCATTCATTTGCATTTCATTCATTCATAAAACTGATTTTTTTGCCCACAAAAATGCATAAAACATATAATGTGGCCCTCATACTGAAAAGTGTGGAGACCTCTGGTCTAGCACCGCAACTGCTGCACCAAGCTGTAAAGCACGTTTACAAATACAAATAATGCAAACAGCATTAGCAGAAAGGTCTGTACCAGCCCGCTTATGCTACAATCTTCGGTCATTGGTGGAGGTGAGTCCTTCACCTAGGATGGCAGGAAGAAGGAACAGAGGTAAGGAGGGGGTGGCCAGATCCATTCTTTCCTGGGGTGAAAGGCAGGCTTCAACAGAGAACCCTGCTGGGGAGCTTGGGCCTTGGCAATTACTCAGGCTTGGCAACTATTGGTAGGATGGGTTATAGCACAACAATCAACTGCTCATCAGATCGTTCCTGGATAGTTAAGATGATGTGCAATAATTCATTTTGTGGATATATATAATTCATATGTGCCTTTTCTCATATGAACTTCCTCCCACCACGAACAGAGATGAGAGCGTTAGTTGCTCTGGTGCGCTACCACCACATTTACAGTTGGCAGTCTTTTTCAGTGTTCTTATGTTTGTGGTATTCCTTCCCTAGATAATCTGGAACATGATCTATTCCTTCTTTTTGGTTGCAAGCTATTTGAGTAAAAAGTTAATGCTATATCCTGGTTGTAAAAATGCTTGATCAGTTAGTTTTGTGCTTGGTTTTGGTTTTAATTTTATTGTTTTTATACATGTTGCTTGTGGGTATACACTGTAAAAAAACAAGTAAATGCTGTTGTTTATTTTAAAACGTTGCTTGCTCAGACAGTTTTGTTCTGTAACTAACATGACTTTTTGTTACAGGGTTCTTCTTGTTGGAAATCCCTCCTTGAAAATTATTTTCCAATGGGACTAAAGATTTCCCACTACAGGAAACATTTAGAATGAACTTGATGTGACTTCAGTATGGTTATTTGGTGCGTGCATGGGGAAAGTAGGGGATATAAGTTATTATGGTAGTTTCAGATTTTAGAATGTAACATAAAATCATCCGGACCTGTCAGAGAACAGGGGATCCAGTGCACACATGTACCAAAGGCATCCATACTGAGGTGTGGTCTGGAGGTTGAGCTGTTGTCTTGCCTGAAGATGCTAAGCAGGATCAACCTTGGATGGGAGCCTGGAAGTTACTAATGGAGTTTGTGGAGGAATGTGTGGAGTATGGAGGAGTCAACTGACTAGAAACAAATACAAGCTTGAGAACTGGCCAAGGTTTGATCTGCGGCTGCCTGTGAAGGCTCAGAAGGTGTAAGAGTGCAGCCAGGATCATGACCACACGTTGAAAAGGAAATATCTGGAGAAATTGAGGGTTCTGTGTTTTGTACATTGAACAATAGCTGTTAAAACTCAATTTGAAAAAAGGGGGTTTATGAACAGCCTGCCAATGTAAACCACCTTGTGTCTTGAGAAATCTTGAGAAAGGCGGTATAAAAATGCCTTAAATAAATGACTGCTGTGATTTGTAGTCAACCAATAGGAAATAGTTTCTGCTACTGTGTATTAGTGTCATGCATTCGCACTCTTCCAGTAGCCCAAGGCAGATGGTGCATGGATCTGGAAATTAAAAATGTTACTCTCCTAACATTGTATATTAAAATTGAATATTTTAATCCAATTGGGAAACTAACAATAGGCAAAACAATCTGGTTCAGAATACTGATGAATAGTTAATGTAAATGAAAAACGCCCACCAAGTACAAAAATTAGGATATCGCATCCTGATGTTTCAAAAACAAAAATGGAGGAAGGGCTGGGTGAGATATTATCTAATCAATTATACGATTGATTGGGAAGAGTGGGAGGTATTAGGACTCTCGTAGATCGGAAGAGATTTGGCAAATCAAGAGAAAAGAGGATATGGATTTGTTATTTATAAGATTTTTAAAAACTGAATCTCAAAGCACCTCAGTTATTTGTTCCTATTATTTTTGTCTTAATGTTCAGTAAATGGGCATGCAGACTGACACACAAAGGAAATTTGTCCATATGATTGCATTCTCGCCCATTACAAAGAGTTAAGCCCTTGTTTTGTTCTGTAAAGGTGTTTTTGTTTTTTCCTTCTTCCTGGAGAAGATTGGACAAGCAACGCTTTAATTTAAACAAACGTTCTGTCTGCTATCCAAGAGAGCAACTGAGCCAGCAAAATTCAATGCTGCATCGAACAGGCGCCTCATCAATTTTGCACCAGAATTTTAATTTTATCTGGGTATAAAGAATAAATTCAATCATTTTGCACTGTCCCTTCCTGCAAAGACAAATACCTGTAAGGACCCCAAGGGGATCAACAAATGAAGGAAATCAATAAAGTTTCTTTTCCCTACCCATATCTAAATGGACAATTTTATAAGTGTGTGTGTGTTTAATTCAGTAACTGTTGAACAAAGGTCAGTGCTGATTTGAGTCAGCCTTTATAACCAAGATTGCTTTTTTTTTTTTTTAAAGAAAGTATATATACAGTATATATAAAGGAGAAGGCAGAAAATAATGAAGAAAACAGTTTTTTTCTTCCCACTCTGGGAATGCAGAAAGATAGAATTCATATAAATGTACATATCAGTTTGGAGTGTCATTACGCACTGCACTGCTGAAAGAGCCCTATAAACTGTTAAGGGAGACTTGAGATATTGTGATATAGCAGTACTAGGAAGGTTCAAGTTGGGGACTGTAAAACAGCCTCACGTGTGACGTTACTCTAGCTGATAAACGCAGTCACATCATCAATCTATACAGGACCAGAGACACACGTGAATAATTGCTGGACCAATGATCTTTGCTCTGCCTTAATGTCTGCATTGTTGGGATGCATTACAGTCCTTCCCATGATGGATCTTACCCCCTGGAAATTCATCTTCTCAAAATGAATCCATTAGAATAGAAATGTATGGGGAAAGCAACAATGGAAACGGGACTAGGGTGAACACAGGGGCTCCGATGTGATTAAAAAATAATATTTGGTGTCATAGCAATCGCACTACTTTGCATAATGCTATTCACTCACTTATGGAGACTTGTAAGATAGGCAATGCAAATGGAGGTTTCCAATCCAGCATCTGGATTCATTAACATTTCATGTTATTTCATTGCCTAAGGATATTGGGTTTAGAGAAAGGAGAAGTCCGTGAAATTTTGGACTGGAATACTCAGTGGTTTGGAAACCAAATGTTGACCAAAGAAAGCTGTGCAGAAAAAAATATTCCATTTATTTCAGTGGTGTCTATTCTTGTTATTTCAGGCCTTTTATATAACATGCATAGCATTAGTCCCATGCCTATTTTTGTTCAAATCTGCTATTGTATTGAAATACAGTTCATAAGAAAAGAAGTAAGGCTGCAATTCTATGCACACGTAGGTGGGAATCATGGCCCAATCCTGTCCACATGGTATTCTGGCAGATCCCGTGGTACACAGGAGAAGGAGGGAGAAGGACAAGGTAAGTGTACTCTTTTATTCATCTACACTTAAACCTACTAAACTTGTTAACCTTACAATTAGAACATAACCCAACCTGAGTAGGAGATTTTGAAGGTCTAGTAACTGGGGCACAGGAGGTAGGTGGGGAAATAAATAGAACTAAATAGATACACGCAGAGTAACATAGGCAGTGGGGTTGTAATTGGACAGGAAGCTGATTTTGAAGAGAATTACAGTTCCAGTCTAAAACAGGTGTACTCAAAAGTAGGGGTATGCGGAATAAAACAGCCAGGCCTTTTCAATTACCTAGGAAGGCAGGGGGAGGATCAGCTGTTGGTGTGGTTAACATAAGAACATAAGAAGAGCCCTGCTGGATCAGGCCAAAGGCCCATCTAGTCCAGCTTCCTGTATCTCACAGCGGCCCACCAGGTGCCCCAGGGAGGTATGAGACAACAAGATGCTTGCATCCTGTTGCCACTCCCTTGTTGGGTTGTTGGGTGGATCAGCCAAGTCGGGATCAAGCCAAGTCAGGACAGATCAGTTGCAGAAAAAGGGAAAATGCCAGCAGCACCAGCAGCCATAGGGGACTACCAAGTGGCCAGAGAGGTAAGTACAATTCTTCTTGGCGGCCCACAGGATGCCGGCTGGCCCAGGGTAGGGTTGGTTTGTAAGTCCCATTGAATGGAGTAGGAGTTACTTCTGAGCAGACATGTATTTTGTAATGGAACGACTCTTGAACGTTGAAATAATTTCTTCAGAATGCAATAGAATGTTAATTGCGCAAATAAACGCAGACACTGTCAATTGAGCTAATTCCATGACTGCTTTATACTGTAGCCACTCACAAGAGAACAGAAACCTGATTGTCTTCTCAACACTGGGCCCCTTTTTCACAGATGTCACCGAAACGACATTTTAATTTAAACACAGCTGCCTCCCACCAGTATCCGTCTAGCTGATAACACTGCTCAAAAGACATGGTTTGGTCTACAGGATTAACAGTAGCATATATGCAGCATCTGCATATTGAATGGATAAGAACTTCTTGGAGAGATGATTGTGCTAAGTTCTAGAACACACTTAAGTAGCACCAGGCATCCTCTATGATCATTATCATATTTTCCACAGCGATTTCTACATTTTTAGGCCTTGTAAGACTGAAACAAGGGTAGGTTGTTTTTTTTCATTCTCAAATGCAAATTACAATTGGATTCCTCAAAAGACTTTTTCAGGGAGAAAGGAAGATTTAAAAAAATTCACCAAGAGAATTTTCATGTCGCTGGGCTTTGGTTGTTGTCCCCCCCCCTTTTCATTTCCCTTTCCTGTGTTCAACCTCCAGCATCCTGCTCAGTAGTGCTATCCAGCCGGTACGCTGGGCGGGACTTACGTTTGATTGGCAGTCCGCCCGTTGCGTCACGCCACGTTCCG
>JAJKFI010000078.1:4808536-4825016 GCA_029204185.1 Lerista edwardsae
GTGGAACGCGGCGTGACGCAACGGGCGGACTGCCAATCAAATGTAAGTCCCGCCCAGCGTACCGGCTGGATAGCACTACTGATCCTGCACCTTAAGCATAGGGGCCCAATCCCAAAAGCCCTATCGCCAGCGGTACACACATACCACTGGCTAAAAGTGTTGCCATAAAGCATGTTTGGGACACGTTACCACTCGTGCTGGAGGGGGCTAACTCAGCACCAGGCCCCAATAGGAGTGGGCAGCCAGCCAGCACTCAAGCAACGCCGGCCGCCAGTAAACCCATTTGGGGCAGGGGAAGGTGGAGAAAGGAAGAACTGAGCAGGGGGAGGGGCGGGAAGGAGCAGGCCACGAGGGGGGTGGGACCTGGCCGTGGCTTCCACCACCGGATCTTATCCCTGTTGGTGGCTCAGGCAGCCCAACATTCATTGCTTGAGAAATAGCCAAGTAGCCTCATTGCGGGTGGCTGGGCTCTCCCTGTCCCCTTTTCTCCAACTCACATGGGATGCAGCAGTCACCATTTTGGTACTGCTGCTCCTACAGGAGCCGAGCAGTTCAGAATTGAGCTGTCAGAAGATACATTCAGTGGCAAGTGTATTGGATGCTGATGAGTAAATTGTTTTCTCTCATCAAAGTTGTTGCGCTTATAAAGCAAGCTCTATGTGTGGAAAATTATACAGGGCTTTCAAAATATAGAGGAAAGCAAAGATCATTCCCATTGCCAGAAAGTCTTTCCAGACTTTCCAGAAAGTATTTTTTTCCAGAAAGTCTAGGCACCCAAACACCGTTATATTTGAGAGTTTCCATACTCAGAAAAATACTAGCAAATTAAAGATTATTAGATTTATGCAAGAAAGGACAGGAAAGCAAGACAGCAGATATCTCGTCTCCCATATAGATCTGCTGCAGCATAGTCTCAGTATACAAGATAAGACAAACATGAAACTAGAGGTATGCTCATGTGAGGTTTCCTTATGTGTCTCTCATACATACTCACTCCTTGTGCTTTCAAGCCACACACTTTTATGCAACCAGTAATGGTTCATTGGTTATCCACTCTGGCAATATGGAAAATAATTAGCTACTCACAACTGGGGAATCCATACAAAGGAAGGTGCCATGGTTGTTTATATCCCCCCCCCATGTCATGCTAATTTTATTGGTTGCAGCTACAGCGAGAAAAAAAGTCATTTTCTTATCCGATTTGTGCAACTGGAGGGCACGGAAGCGTTCTTTCTTTGTTCGTTCTTTGTCATTCTTACAATCAAAAGGAACACATACTAAGGTTGGATCCCAGATATATATATATATATATATATTTTAAAAAGTATTAATTAATAAGCCATCCGCAGTCAGTTATCATATAAATAACAAATCATTCTGAAGTGGAAAATGGCCACTAGTGACAACTTAATGCATCCCAAATAAAGTAGCCTGAAATGCGGGCTACTGTGGCTTATCAAAGGAATCAGTGATATTAATCACACTCACGCTAGGCATTCTGCAGTCACACTCAGGACTGATTCACTCCAGCATGATTGCTCCGTCTGGTGGAAAAAAAACAAGTGTAATGTGACATCATCAATCTAAACCAGAGAATGGAATAGATTTTCTGATTATGGGGTTAAGTGATGCATCAAGAAGGAGCAGAGCTTGGTCATTGCTAATAATTTAAATTTAGGAAGACCGAGTACTATGACATTATCTGAATGGCATTAAAGAGTGGCTCTTTGATGCCAGCCATTTATATGTGTCCTTTCTTCTCGATGTCTGTATTTATTATCCTTAGGAGGAGGGAAAGCCAAGCTAAGGCACATCAAGCGATTCTGCCCTTTGGGCTCCCTTCACATGTAGATGTAATTCAAGATCAAAGTAATCCTTTTATGAAAAGGCTTTTGGACACGAAGAGGCAGATTCATCATCCACTTTGGTCTATATGAGCCCCACTGAAGCCAATGGTATTCATTGCAAGTCTCCAACATATCACAATTGGAGTGTGCGTTAAAGCATCCAATTAGCAGGGTTCACTTGCTGCTAAAACGAATGACTATGATAGAGAGATGGTAGATGTATGATATAATATTTGATGCTGCAGACCCTGAGAAGGATGCACGATGCTTTTTGTACAACAGGAATTTTCATTAAATGCTGCAATGTAATATTATAATTGATACGGGTAAAATGTCTCCTGCTCTTGGTTTCTATTTCTTGCTTGGTGTTCCCCATGAGATACAACCACTCATTGAAATATCTGGTTCCTTCAGTAAGCATTGTGATGTGTGGACCATACCTATTCTTTATGTTTGTGGAATAAGATGTACACATTGATGCATATTTGTTGACCGGTTTTCTTGCATTGGCCTTGCTATAATGGCAGCTAATGAGCGAGAGTCAGGGTCAGAGTGAGGATATAAGAACTGAAGATCAAATCAAAGATGAGAACATACTGTCATTATCCAGCCTAAACAAGAAGCCTTTCTAGGCTTCTCCTGGTGGATGTCATGTACTCCACTACTTGAGAGTGTTTTGTATAAGTGTGACTGGCCAATGCAAGAATGGAACTTCCACATTTTTCCTCTACTCCCCATGATTGTAGTGCCCACATGCAGGAGATCCTGCACAAGCCCAGCCTTAACCATAATTTGTGCACATGTGATTTCAAAGTCTCTGTTTAGTCCTTTCTTCCTTACAGCCCAATCCTAACCTGTGCTGGAAAAGGCAGGCTGACTGGTCTGTGCTGGATACAGCACAGGTTAGGAGGTGGCTGGAGTGCATCTTGGAGTAAGGGGATATTTTTCACCTTATCCTGTGTAGCGTGCCAGCCACTCCTATAGAGCTACTGGGATCTGCAGCAGCAAAATTGCTGAAACAAATCTGAGCAGCCTGGTGTAACGCCAGGTTGGCTGGGAGGGGGGTTAGAATCTGACCGAAGGGCATCTCTTCCCTGACCTGGTCTGCTCAACAGCCTTCCCCTTCCCCATCCTCCCCCACGCAAATGCCACTGTTCCGGCCTCCCACATCCCTCTCCAAACCCCTTGTGTTAGCTGACTTTGGCCAGTACCAACTCGCCCTCTGCACCAGCTGATCTGATGTTCCTCAGCTGGCGCATGTCCTTGCTCTGGCCTACCTGGCTCATGGGTCATTGTCCACATGCTTTACAGCATGCCTCGTGCTCCAGCACAGTAAGGCACAAGAAGCTTGCAGTAGCCAAGGGGCACCTCAGAGTTGCACTTTCAGTCATCCACACTGAACACAATTTCCTACTTTAAGATCTGCTTATCATCTCCAGTATTTCCCATCATCATTTTTTTTATCCTTCTTGATCCAGTTTCAGCAAACAGAAATATCTGAAAAATGACCTTTTCGGATACAAGTGGTGGCTTCTAAATATTGTTAAAATCTCATTTCCACTGCACTTGGCTGTTGTTCTATAGGGATGTAAACCTCCAGGGTTTCCTCTTGGACTTGGCAGCAAGGTAATCATCCATCTTCTATCATTTTTGCCCTTCAGGCATTCCCATAACTATGGTAGTTCTGCCCCCTCTTTCCCAGAGCTCAACAAGATTGTCAGTTATAATGACAGATGTGGACGCATTTTGCAACCACCTATGGTTTTGTATTTTCTCCCGATATCATTTCTGATGGTGAAAGATGGATGTGGAAAGGGGAGATTTACTGTGTCACAGTAGTGGCAGTTCCTGTATGAATAGTGGTTCCCTGTTGTGGAGCCATGAACTGTGCCTAACATCTGATGTGATAGTGTGCTTGAATGTGCAATGCAAAGGACAATGGCATTATGGGGAAGAACCGAATGAACAGAAGGCTCAGTCTTTAGTTCTGCTTTTATAATAGCACACTCAACACAGAGACACAGAAAAGTGCAGAACATTCCTCTTTGTGTCCTTCATTTCTGGAAGTTTCTGCGGACTTTCTTTGCTTCATTATCATTGGCTTTTATTCACCAAAATGATGACTCATGCTTAGCATTTCAGACTTGGAAAGTTCTTGGTTTAATCATGCCATTATGGCCAAGTGGTTGGTCACTATCTGGAGGTGGTGAAAAACCTCTTTATTTTCTTTTGGGGGGAAAAAACCATGTCAACTTACATCAATCGATCCATCAACAGAATTTATATACCACTTTTCAACACAAAGTTCACAAAGAGGTATACAAGCAAAAAAAAAAAAAAGATAACGCAAAAAATAATAAAATATATATATATATATAAAAAAGGATGTGTGTTTGTATGTTCCAGCATAACTCTGGAATGCCTGGAATGATTTACAGCAAACTTGGTACACATATGCCTTGCAATCTGGAAAGAAATACTGCAGGGGTAAGACGCCCCTAGCACCCCTAGGGATGGAGGTGCGAAGGGGGTGCCATGTAAAAATACTCGAAAATGGCTGATATTGGTGTCGAATCCATAGTTTTTGGGGTAGCCAAGATGAACGGTGATGCTCCCGATGCCGTTTAAGTCCGCGTTCAGGCCCCCTCTGCGTGGGGGGTGAGAAGGGGTCAAGATACAGTGCTTGGAAATAGAATATCCGCAGCACACTGATGGTGGCCTAGAGGACCCCACTTGATTTCAGATTTCACAACTCATCCCACTTCTGGAAATACTGTGGGGGTAAGACACCCCTAGCACCTCTAGGGGTGGGGGTGGGAAGTGGGCGACATGTAAAAATATTCAAAAACGGCCGATATTGGTGTCGAATCCATAGTTTTCAGGGTCGTTGAGATGAATGGTGACACTCCCGATACCGTTTAAGTCCGTATTCGGCTCCCATCGGCATGGGGTGTGAGAAGGGGTGAAAAATAAAATGTCCAAAATGACCAACATTAGTGTTAAATCCATAGTTTTTGGGGTTGCTAAGCTGATTGGTGATAGTCCCGATGACATTTAAGCCCAAGTGTAGTCGAACACAATGAATAGAACTCTGTAGAACCTTCTGGAAATTTTTAGAAATCATTATGTCCTGGTCTTGGACTCCAATCAAATACTTGACATGTTACCAGGCATAGTCACTGAATACAAGTCTATTGATACCGTAGTAGATGCCTATGAGGTTGTCAATTTCCCATCAGACTTCCTAAACTCACTTGATCCGGCTGGATTGCCACCACATCTTCTTTTACTTACAGTGGGATCTCCAATTATTTTGATACAGAATCTCGACCTGCCAAAACTTTGCAACAGCACAAGGCTGTATGTCAAGAAGATGCTGGGTGATGTAATTGAAGCGACTATCTTAACAAGAAAGGGAGAAGGTGAAACAGTTTTGATCCCACGGATACCACTCATTCCGACGGATCTCCCTTTTCACTTTAAGAGATTGCAATTTCCAGTGAGACTTGCATTCTCGATCATGATCAACAAGTCACAGGGGCAGTGTATTAAGTACTGCGGAGTGGATTTGAGAGTGCCATGTTTCTCCCACGGACAACTTTATGTTGCTTGCTCAAGGGTGGGTTCACCCAAGAATTTATTTATTCTTGTTCCTGGAGGTGAAACTAAAAATGTTGTTTATAATCAAGTTCTGAGTTAAATTAATATTACAGTGAATTTGTAAAAGATTTAACTTTGTAAGTTTTATACTGTACTGCTACTTTTAATTACCTGTACAAAAAATTACTTCGATTTTACGCTATAGATAGAATTCATTGCTTTTCCTGTCTAATAGAAGCTTGGGATAAATAAATACCTGGGCAACACTGGGTAAGGACAAGTTAGTGTAAAAATAATGATAAACTACCTTAAGCCTGACTGAAGATTGGCTGCTAGAAGTCTTTAATGTGCTGGTCAAGACAATATAGTATATGGATGAAAACTATCTGAAAGGATAGTCTGGAAAATAGTCATAATCATACTGTGTTTTTCCGCACTTGCAAAATTGCATGAGTTCCTTTGTGCCAATGCAGCAGTTTCTTCTAATGCACTCTGCTTTATGTTTCCCAGAGCGCAATTCAGTTTAGAGTTAGGTAGGCAGGCCAGCAAAGTTTGGCCAGCATAAAGTATGTTTGGACAATGTTTGGACAGCACAAAGTATGTAAAGTATGTTTAGACAACTCGGAATCAGAGAGGCCAGTACACAGACATGTGCCATCCTCCCTGACTCCGAGAGTGGTCAAAACTGAAGAAGATAGTTGGGGTGCACAGCAGTGGTGTCATCTAAATGATTTAAGAACAGGTACTCACTTTTGATTGGCACGTGTCGGGACCCGCCCACCGGAAGTGACGTCATAAGCCAGAAGTGATGTCGTGGCAGGAAGTGACATGAAAAAAGCCCTTTTTGAGGCCTCAGATTATTTTAAACTGACCCAACAGTTGCAACAGTATTCCACAGCACCCCCAGAACATGTTAAGGAGGCCTGGCATCATGTTAAACCCCAGAGCAACTCATTTTTCAGTGGCAAGGAAAGGAAAGGCTCCGCTCGCTGCCTGCCTGCCTGCCTGCCTGGCTCTGAGAACATGCAGGCAACTCAAACATGCAGGAAATTCAAACATTGCAGAGGCCAGAGTCGACGAGCGGGCGGGCGAATGGGCGGGGCCAGCTGTAATCCTAGAAACCGGTACTCGCATACCCCCGCATGACATCACTGGTGCACAGGGATGTCCCTATACTGGATATAGGGAACCCAGCAGCAGCCAACAAATAGCAGAGGAGCAGAGGCACACACAGCAGCGATCTGGAACGCTTTTGCTCAGGCCGGCACACAGCGGAATGCTGGCACAGCTCCCACCGCAAGAATGTGTAGGGAGGCAAGCAGACTCAAGGACACAACGAAGCTTTTCTCACCAACGTGTATTTTACAGATGAAAGGTGACCAAGATGATACAGCAAAACACAGAAGAAAGGGTCTCATGCAGGAAACCACAAAGATAAATTCTCTGCACTGAACTCACTTCAAAATCTTCTACAAACTGACAGAGTGCTTCGCAGCAAACTGTCTTTCGCCCACACTGGTACAGAGGTACTTGCGCTACCTTTATACCAGGTGTAACCAATCAGTGGTTGTTGCTAAGCATGCCTTTAGCCAATTAGGTTTGCCCAGTGCACACGGCCCTTGAGTCACTGAGGGGGTGATTAATTATGCCTCACCTGCTGGGTGACTCAGCTCTTTGGGCAGGAAGTCAGGCCTCTGTTTTAGAGCCAAGACTTTGGTTCAGGCTCTTGTGGCCTGGTTGTGGCATTATCCAGGAACTCTCTGTCACTGGGTATAAATTCAAAATGTGACAGAAACAGTGTTACGGAGGCCCTTGTGCCTGCCAAACTTTGCTGGTATAACTGTGCCAGAATAACTCCAGGTTAGGATTGCGCCCTCAAGCCATCTCTAGTGTTCTGACAACCTTAAGCCTAACATTTAGCTGAATCAAAAAGTTACATGATGTCAGAATGTGTTTTATTTTCTTGGCAATCTTCCCATCCATTGTGATGAGTTTTCAGAAGAATCTAGTTTATCACATCACAAAGGAAGGAACATAATTGTTTTTAATTTCATAAACAATGGCGGGGAAATCGAGCAAAACTCTGAAGGACCAAAAGCCAGTGACATAATCCAAGACAGGGAGTCATATTCTGGTACAGAATTGTGTAGTGAAGGAAGCAGAACCTTAGCTTTGCAAGATCCTCTCATGACTAGGCAAGTGGCTCAGACTATATCAATTTTGGAGCTTGCCTTTATTGGCCCTGATCAAGCTAGAGTGGCCCTTAGGTCCAGGTAAATCAAGTATCCTTCTGCCTTATATTAAAGCCTAGGTCAGTGATGGCGAACGTTTTGGGCTTGGCATGTCAAAACTTCAGAAAATGCTTAACTTGACTCTGCTGGTGTGTTGACCTCCCTCCCAAACAAAAGAGGTACAATTCAAAACAAAAAAAAATACAATCCAAGCATGTGTGGTGCTATGTATTATATAAAGAAGCATCAAATAATTAATTACAAAAATGAAAAATGAATAAAATAAACTCAGTTTTTATCAGGCATTGGTGAACACTGGTGTGTCACCTCAAACCTTGTGGCATGTCACTTTTGACACATGTGTCATAGGTTCGCCATCACTGGCCTAGGTAGTGCCTTTAAAAGATACAGCCTGTTCTACAAAACATGGGACAGAAACACAATGCTAGTGGTGTAGGAGCCTGGCTGCTAGGAGCACTGTTTCAATACACACCGGTGCCTTACCTCCCCTATTGAATAGCTGATTGGGCAGCTTCTGCTTTTTCAGAAAGTGCTGAGCATGAGTATGTGCAACTGTAGAAGTCAGATAACACTAGGGAGTTGCATGCATGGCATCCATTTGCACATCCTGCTAGGAATGTGCATGCAGAAGCCTATTTCAGTATGCATTTACTCAATGCATTGGGGTGAAAAGTTTGCTTGGGTTCTTGCTTCTTGTTTAGAAATCATATGCTGCCCTTTCTCTGGTTTGGTTTTGCAGTCCCACAGCCTTCCGTGATCTTTGCAAAAACCTGTCATGCCTCAAATCCTCTGCCGTATGCCTGACCTTGTAACAAGGAAACTGGGTCTTATGGCTCAGTCTTAAGTGTTGCTGCTGTAGGTGCACTAAACCACGTTTGCGATGCCTCAGGAATAGGCAGTGCCAGTAGGAAGGGTTCCACCATCCCACCAACACTGAATCTGGAACTGCAGCCACCAGCATTGAGTAGTGAAATGGCAAGGAGAGGGTGGAACAGAGTTGAGAAGGGGTGTAATGTGGCAGGAGGAGGGCAGGGTGGGAATGGATCAGGCCAAGGAAGGGGCAGAGTCAGCAGAGGAAGCATCAGTCATATCCTGACCCCCTTCCCAGGTCTGAAAGCCCTACAATTTTGCTGAGAAGCCCCATTGGGCTGGCTTGCCAAATGTTCCCTTACCTTGGGGAAACCTCCAGCCTGCGCTGCCCATTGTGTTGATGCTATGTCATAGCGTTGACACAATGTTGTTAGCACCGACGCGGGGGCACCAATCAGCCCCCCCCCCCCGTGTCGGTGCTCGAGCAACGGGACTGGCACTGCAAGCAGTGGCAGTCCTGTTGCACCCGCGCCAAGCCTCCCTTGCATCAGCTGAAGCCAGCCGGTGCAAGGGGGGCTCCACGTCGGGCCACACGCGGGATTGGTGGGGGAGGGAGATTCTGGGCGGGGCGAGGGCGGGACGTGGACACCGTAAGGCCAAATCCTAAGCCTGTCCAGGAGGCCATGCAGCCCCAATTTGGGCAGCGCAGACTCCTCTGATCTAAATCTGCTGTTTAGCAGGCACAAAGCTGGGGAACGCACCAGGGAGGCTGGCGTCTCCCCTACAGTAAGGGCGTGAACATGCCCTTGCCGTGGGGAGGCTCCAGCCTCCCCAACCGAGCATTGGATTTAGCGCTGGTTGTGCGGCCTTGCCAATCCAGTGCTGGGTAGGATTGCGCTCCCAGTGTGGCCCAGCTGTGCCAGCACTGGATAGGATCTGGCTGCCCTTTGACTAGTGGCAGAGCATAATGCTTTGTATACAGAAAGCCCTGGCTTCAAGCCCAGGCATCTCTAGGCAGGCCTGGGAAAGACCATAGAAAGCCAGTCAGTGATTAGGCAATACTAAACTTTTTTTAAAAAATCTTTTAACTAGGAGTTTTAGAAACATACCACACTATGAAGAAAGATACTGTGTACTGTAGACAAAGCCTTCAGTGCAGTCCTAGGCATGTTTACTCAGCAGTAGGTCTCACTACTTTCAGAGGGTCTCACACTCAGTTAAATGTGATTGGAGTACATATGCCTAGTCGATTACATAGCAGCAGGTTATAGAAGGGAACAGTCTGTAATGCTAATCGAGCACATCTCTTCATAACATCAACTGATGGTCATTCGGATGCACAATTAAGACATCTCTGCTGACAAAAAAAGAAATGAAAAGAAACCAATTGTTATCAGATGTTTCAGTTCTGATTAGACTTTGATGGACAACCTTCATGAGTGAGCTTCTCTACCAAGGTTTTGTTGTTGTTGTTCAGTCGCTAAGTCGTGTCCGACTCTTCGCGACCCCATGGACCACAGCAAGCCAGGCCTCCCTGTCCTCCACTAGCTTCCGGAGTTCACCCAATTTCATGTTCATTGCTTCGGTGACACTATCTAACCATCTCATTGTCTGCCGCCCCCTTCTCCTTTTGCCTTCAATCTTTCCCAGCATGAGGGTCTTTTCTAAAGAGTCCTCTCTTCTCAGGAGGTGGCCAAAGTATTTGAGCTTCAGCTTCAGGATTTGTCCTTCCAGGGAGCAATCAGGCTTGACTTCCTGTAGGATGGACCAATTGGATCTCCTTGCAATCCAGGAGACTTTCAAGAGTCTTCTCCAACACCATAATTCAAAAGCATCTATTCTTCGGCGCTCTGCCTTTCCTATGGTCCAGCTCTCACAGCCATACATTGCTACTACAAAGGTTACTTGCCATATTTGCCGATACCCCAGGTTCAATGCCAGAGGCACAGCATCAGGCCAGCTCTGAGTACAACATCATGCCAATTCAAATATTTCTAATTTTATAGCAATTGACAGAAAACAACATAAAGCACGATCCTCTCTCTCAACAAAATGTAATTTAAAAAACTACTTTAGGATCAGCACAAATCTTCACAATCACAATGTTGGAGCTCTCTACAAAATAGCTTTAATTCAAAAAGAAGAGATTTTACTTCCAGACCACCACATACAGTGGCAGTAGCGTAGATGCAGGGGGCAGCATGGTAAGTATTGAGTTGCCGCAGGTGCCATGAAAGTGGCCCCTCCCACTCAATGTAGGAGCCCTTCTGGGCAGCAAGGGCAAAGCTGTCGCTCTTAGACTACAACCCAATACACACAATACGCAAAACTTCTGAGTAGGCGTGCAGAGGTTTGTGCTGTTCAAGTGTTTGCTCTAATGGAAAGCGAGGTCAATTTGCATTGTCTTTAGCACCATATACTCGAGGTTTTTAAATTGGGGCCATAGACTGTTCTAGGCACTCTGTCAAACAACTGAGTTTAATTCCATTTCCCAGACATTTGTTCCAAGCAAAACTAGGAATAGACCAGCGTAAAGTGTAGCTGTGCCATCACTGGTCACTTTTAGAAAGAGGTGAAAGAGACGCCATTAATGTACCAACTGGCGAAAGTGACAGTACTAAAACTGATGAACCAGTGGTCTGAATCCAGTCGGAGGCAGTGCCATATGTTGCTATATGTCCACATTAGAAACTTCCATTCCGAACAGGCATGAAGCAGCCATAAAAGAGCCGTTGCTTCTTTTTGGAATATTTCCTGTTCTGCAGAAAGCAGCTTGTGGCCACATCTGTTCTGGAATACACCACCCTAAATACTGCATCGTGCAGCCATAGTTTGTCAGAGTAAGGAGTCTGGGGATGAGAACTGACAGCTGGCCAAGAAAAACCTGCACAGGCATTTCTCATCTCTGGGATGCTCCAGCCTTTGACGGCTTCAATCTTTCATTCCGAGATGCGTATTGATTGGCTTTGGAATTACTGTACACACACATCTCTACACTGTGGAGGGATAACAAAGCCCACGTCCCCCCAAAGTGTCATATCCCAATGGGATGGGAATGATTGATTTTTGCCCATTGAGTGCCTGAATTCTGCACGTTTCTATCCGGCCAATTTTCTTTCCAGAGGGCCCACTTGAGTTCACTTAATTGTGTTTTCTAACCAAGGAGTCAAGAGGGATATGTCACAGTTCCTGTCCAAAGCAGTCACAAATCTTTTTAACCCATTTGGTTTTCTGTGTGCTTTTTTTCCCTGGGCCTGGTAATGTGATTAGTGAATCTGTGCCTGTAAGAACAGGGAAATAGCAGTTGAAAAACCATGGTCAATGGGAACAATGAGTGCAAGCAGCAAAGCAGAGGGTCTTGAAAACCTGAAACTATGTTTTTCCAAGTTTTATTGGGGTTCCGTTACTGTAAATGCAACTTTACCATTTGGTCTGGGCAGTATGTTATGCCTGATTCTACTTTCCAGATAATAGCTTAGGAAAAATTATGGAACCTGCTATTTTCCGCTACCTTTATTAGGGCATTTTTCTCAGTATTTATAGTACATGTCAGTATAATAGCATCTAAAAGTTTCAAAATCTCCTGCATATTGTATCTGTGCATTAATTTGAACAATGTATATGTAATTGAGGAGGCTGAGTTCAAAAGGGAAACCTTGCAAAGTAGTTTTTTTCAAGAATGCAACAATTCTTTTTGATGAGTCAACCATTAGGCAGCAATAGCTTTAATATAGTTGGCTGTATTTCATTCATATGTTCATCACCACTGTTCACTCCCATTTCAATAGGCAGAGGAACATATTTGCTTCCATGTTTGCTGGTTGAAACAGGAAAAAGACATAGGATGAATGACCTTTGTGACTCAAGGGGCACAGAACTTTTTGTGCCCAGAAGTCAATCAAGGTGGCAAAGCACATTGATCATATACATGCACCAAGACAAGTGGTTCCCAAACCTTTTGGGGGCCTGAAACCGCCATTTTTAACCACTGTGTCGCGTAAGAACATAAGAAGAATCCTGCTGGATCAGGCCAAGGGCCCATCTAGTCCAGCTTCCTGTACCTCGCAGTGATCCACCAAATGCCTCAGGGAGCCCAGGAGACAATAAGATGCTTGCATCCTGTTGCCACTCCCTTGCACCTGGCATTCTGAAGTAGCCGACGATTAACGTAAGGAGGTTGCATAGCACACTGATATGCCACAAATGGTCCCCAGGTGTGCTATGGGAATTTGGGAGGTCATAGTAGGGCCATTGAGTTATGTGAGCCCCCCTCCCCACTGGCAACACAGTGTGCCTTGTGAATTGTCAATAAAGTGATGGTATGCCCTGACCATTTTAGTGCCTTGAGATGAAAAAGGTTAAAAATCACTGCCCTAGAGGCTGCTGCCTGATTTATAAATGCCATGGGATGTGTTTATAACAGTGATTGGGTAGGTGTGCTCCCTCACCCCTCCCCACCCCCAAGTAGCAGCTTGTTTAACCTTTGTTGCACATAGCCTAATCTGCTCTGTTCAGTTTCACGGACCACCAAAATTGGGTCACGACCCAGGGGTGGGTCCTGAAGTCACAGTTTGAGAACCATTAACCTAGAAGTGTATTCTGATAGACTCCACGCCACCGCCCCCCGCCCCCCAGATTTGGAAGTAGAAGTATGCCTTCATCTGACTATGAGTGGGGCAAGGACAGGCCCTCCAATAGATAGATAGGGGAAGGGTTGCAACAACTATGTAAATGTAGCCTGACTCAGTAGCATAGCAAAGTACTGCAGGTGCTGCAATGCACCATGTGCGTGGTCCTTGCTACTCTCTGTCAGAGACATTTCAGATGGTGATGGCAACACCATGGCAACAGGGGACATCTGCACATTGCCATCACTGCCCAGAAAGTCTCCAGCAGCAAGTGGGAGGGGCTGTTTACACAGTGTGTTGTAAACACCTGCAGTATTTACCGTGCCACCTTACCCTTTAGCTACACTACTGGCCTGGCCCAGCTCTTGTTCAGTCAGCTCAAGCAGTTTTCATGAAACTTGCCCATTAGACTCATGGACTGCATCCTTTCCATGGCTGGTAGATGCCTTGAAAGCTCACCTGTTCCACTGAGTCTGTGGAGCGGATTGAGCAAAATCTCTAGTTTTGTCAAAATGTTATGGAGGTTTAGATGTTTTGCTGACACTTGTTTCAATTAGTGTGTTGCTTTTAACTGATTGTATTAACCACTTTGAGGCATTTTGTGAAAAGCAACTTTATCCCTTAAACTGGATCCCCTCCCTGACATTGCCCATTGTCTGTTTGAAAGGCTGCCCCATTTTGCCCCTTCCTGCCCCTCTGCCCCATAACACCTCCACACCACCCTGCAGAAAACTTACCACCATTGGCTCCTGGATCCTTTCAAACTGGTGCGGAAGCCCAGTGCCTGCCCACACTGGTTTCTATGCTGCTGCCTCTTAGCACCAGAGACCAGAGTTGCAGCCCTGGTGGATTGGGCTGTTAGACCTGGAAGATCCATGTTCAAATCCCTGCTCAGCTTCCTGGGTAACCTTGGCCAATCACCATCTCTCAGCCTCACCTACCACACAGGGTTGTTGTGAGAACAAAGGACGGGGAGGAACAATGCATATCACCTTGACCAACTTGGAGGAAGGTAGAAAAATGTGAAAAAATAAATAAACGTACTGAAACAGTGGAAAACGTCAAGGTGAATCCTATTCTTGGCGAAATGTGACCGCAGTTCTGCTCATGTATTTATATTCATTTCTGGAATTTTTATCCAGCTCCTCAAGTGGCTCGCAAACATAAAAAGCATTCCAATATCATATTCAACAATTTAACATTCCATAAACAACCAACTAAGCAGATTAAAAGCAATAAAAAGTCCATCAATCACATATAATAGCAGCATGCTCTAAAACTCCAACATTATTTTGGACATAACAGGGATCCAGGAAGCTGGGTATATTGATCGGTCTGGTGTGTGTACACAGTGACTTCAGTCTGGAGGATATTATTCCGCTGCAGAGAAATGGAGGGCAACAGCTCATGAGCTGACGCTGATTGTTTTTGAGCACTATGGGGATAAATCATTTCCTTTGTTTTTTTGTGTAGTCTCCCTTGAAAGGCAGCCCTGAAAATAAGCCGGCCACAGACGGCATAAAAGGTGCTGTCCATTTATGAACACATTTTATTCATAAGGCAAGATTTGACCACTCTGGGGGGGGGGGCATGGGCCGGAACAAACAGACCTTGCTATTTGCCCACTTAGGCAGAGAGAGCTGTGGTGTGCAAGCAACCTCTTATGGCATGTTTTAAGACGTGTTCTTATGCCGTTGCTCTTTTGTCAGATGATGATTCACACGGTTTAAATAGAACAGTGTTATTCAAATTGTGTGTTGGGACCCACTTGGTGGGTCACAACCTGATGTCAGGTGGGTCATGGAAAGCTGGAAATCTTGGAAACTGCTGACCTTAATCTTGTTATATGCTTTTTGTGAGTGTTAACAGTTTGAATTTTCAAGTGAGAGTTTTTTTGTGTTTTTTTTTAAAATTCGTTTTTAGTTCAGTGCTTTTACATAATATTTTGTCCTAATCTTGCTTTCTGTCAGGGATGTTTCAAGGTTGTACAATTGCTGCAGTCCAAGAATGCCAATTTGCATTTCAGGAGTGACATTTTGTTATGTTACAGCACTTCCAGCTTGATGATGTCACTGTCAGGGGATAGATGTGAAGCTATCCAGCAGAGTAGCGGAATTTGCAGCCAAGGATGCCGAGCAAAAGGAACACACTGAAGCGAAGGATTCCTCCACCAACTCAGTCTTTACTTGAAGATATTTACTGCAGTACAGCACAGCACACACAGACATCGAAGCATAACACTCCGACCACGACCCACACTCAGTGTTGGGAGCATTTTGGTTATATACAGCTCTTGCTCCAACCAGAACGCTGTGATTTGCCTGACGAGGCAAGTACTTTCACCTGTGCTGTGATTCAGCACTTTTCCAATTGCAGCTGTTCGTGATTGCCTCTGTCGGGCCTTGGATTCTTCAGGCCTACAAATTATCTAGGTTTGGGTGCTTTGCAAACTTTGACAGTCACTTCCTGCCACAACATCACTTCCAGGTGAATGACATCATTTCTGGTGGGTTCCGACATGAGTGCCAGTCTAAAAAGTGGGTCCCGGTCTAAAAAGTTTGAATACCACTGAAATAGAATATCAGGCTTGGCATAACAGAACTAGGCACAGGATTTTTCACATGGGCATTTTGGAGCAAGACATGGTAGACTCTGGATATTTCTCCATGCTACATTTTTACTTATCCTGAGCTTTGAAAACCTTGCATGCTCTCTCGAACATCTGCATTCTCTCTCCTTCTTTTGCAGTGGCGTGCAAGATTGCAGCCGTACACAGAAGAGTCCTCTGGCAAAAAAGTCAGGACTGGAGCGATGTTTAATGAATTCATCTTCTTCAAAAAGGGGACCATACCAATAAGCAGGATGAATGGCTCTGTGATTACAATGCTTCAGGTATGTATCCTTAAGTGGGGATTTGCCAGTCAGAGGCAGCTGGTGGATTGCATTAATCATTATCTGCCCAGTGGGGCAGAGCTCATATTAGATGCTAGTCTACTGATTACAACAGCAGGACCAATGGCACATAATTGGAGCTCTTTGTATTGCTGTATAGAAGCTATGTTGACAATGACAACTGCAACTGTGGCTGCAATCCTATGCACACTTTACCAGGAGTAATCCCAGTGGTGTCATCTAAATGATTTAAGAACAGGTACTCACTTTTGATTGGCACGTGTCGGGACCCGCCCACCGGAAGTGACGTCATAAGCCGGAAGTGATGTCGTGGCAGGAAGTGACATGAAAAAAGCCCTTTTTTGAGGCCTCAGATGATTTTAAACTGACCCAACAGTTGCAATAGTATTCCACAGCACCCCCAGAACATGTTAAGGAGGCCTGGCATCAT
>JAJKFI010000078.1:4825026-4846224 GCA_029204185.1 Lerista edwardsae
GCTCTGCTCGCTGCCTGCCTGCCTGCCTGGCTCTGAGAACATGCAGGAAATTCAAACGTTGCAGAGGGCGGAGTTGATGTGTGGGCGGGCGAATGGGCGGGGCCAGCTGTAATCCTAGAAACTGTTACTCGCGTACCCCCGCGTACCCCCTGCATGACATCACTGCACAACTTGGAGGAAAAACCTGAAACCTATAATTCCCTGGTTCAGAATACCCAGTTGTGGACCCAGACAATGGCTACCCAGGGACAGAGGAGGAGGCAGTTTGCCCCCTCCACTGATTCCCCACCCCCGTGCACCGCTCCCGTCTACCTCCATGCCACAGCAGGCTCCATTTCAGAGTCATACAATGGCATGGGCGAGCAGGGGGCCCAAAACTGCTCACCTCTCAGCCAGGCAGGGTGCCTCGCCACTGCCCTCCTCCCACCCCAGGAGCACCGCACCCGGTGCCTTTGTCCCCGCGGACATAATGGTAGGTCCGCAACTGTATTTGACGTGCTCATAAGGTGAGGCTGTATTCTGAACCAGGTGCCACCCTGCCCTGCCCCAGTCCATAAGCCCTTGTCCAGTTGCATATCCAACCCAAGCTTGTGAATAGAAGAGAAAATTGACATTTTGACTGACTGCGGAGTGCTCCTTGTCTGGAATGCTGAGTGCAGAGTTAGGAAGCAAAGAATGTCTGATCTTCTCAGGGTGACAAATCAGAACCACACTGGATCATTTGTAACTTGGGTTTACTTACATGGAATTGTTTCATTACAGAAGACTGATGTTAGTGGCTTTGGTTCCGGGACTGGATTCAGGCATCTCTTTAATAAAGTAGCAACAGCTGAACCCTTACTGCAAAATCATCTATAACGGCTAAACTAAAACTTCAAATTACCTTCATGCAAACTATTAAAGCAAGTAAGTGGATCCTTAAATACTACACTGAATGTTTTATAACCTGACTGATTTAACCAGTAGCTCATCTATACTGAAAACACCTCTTGGGTTTTGTTACTGGATTTACTGTTAATAGGGATAGTTGTTATCATCTGTGTTCCAGCAGATGACCACAGAAAAGATGCTGCTGCTTTCAAGGTCCATTTATCAGGGGGAAGGGCTGCTTACACATTTCATTGAGGCACCTGCAAAACTTAGTGCATTGCTCCCCTCTGGGAATGCTACTGGCATCCACAAATCCACCTGGGGTTGTAGCATAGCCTACACTAGTGCCACTGCATTGCTGTGCAGGGATTCAAATAGGATTAGGATGCCCCTGTGTGAAAGCGGAAGTACAATTGCCACACAAGTGGGTGTCAGTGCCAACTCTTGCTCCTGTCAGAAAGTAACCAAAGCTCCAGTGTCATCCCATTAGGGATAATTATAATTCCAGATTCTCCCCATAAAATAATATATTACAGTGTTATTCAAACTGTGGGTCGGGACCCAATTGGTGGGTCACGGAAAGCTGGGAGTAGCCATCTTGGAAACTGCAGACTACTCTTGCTATATTTCTTTTGTGAGTGTTAACAGTTTGCATTTTCAAGTGACGGTTTTTTAAAAAAATTGTTTTTAGTTCCGTGCTTTTACATCATATTTTGTCCTAATCTTGCTTTCTGTCAAGAATGTTTCATGGTTGTGCACTTGCTTCAGTCTAGGAATGCCAGTTTGCATTGCAGGAGTGTCATTTGGTTACATCCCACTGACATCACTTTCTGCACGTAACTTCTAGGTTAATGACATCACTTCCAGTGGGTCCCAACATAGTGCCATTCTACAAAGGGGGTCCCGGTCTAAAACGTTTGAGGACCACTGATATACCATATAATAATATACTATATAATAATGGTATAATAATGTCATACTCCTCTTTTTCCATCTTCCTAATTAATGCTGTGCCCATTTTTGCGTGATCTTTGCATTGCTCCCCAACCTATTACTGAACCCAGCCAATCAAGATGCTATCCTTCTAGATTGCATTATTCTGAGAAAGATATACCTTCACATTTACTTCTCCATTCCCATCCTACTCCAACTAATCCACTCTGCATGACTGGAGTAGGGTACGGAAGTGTTGACCTGGCTGCCTCCCCAATAGGGATCCAATCCCTTTTCCTCACAAGCCATCACCTTGTGAAGAATTTCACATCTTTTTTGCAAAGGGATGCAAAAAAATTAATCACTGACAAAGCAGCAGTACCTTGTGGGGGCAAAAATGTCCATGAAATAATGAGAACAGTCGGGGTTCATTTCACTGATTTGAAAATTGAATACTGTTTAGATGAAATAAGAATGCATTACAAGTCCAAGTTTGTACAGCAAATGAATGCAGCTCCAGCGCCCTAGGTAAGCAGGCAGGAGCAGGGGGGGGACAGTTCAGAGAGGGGAAGGAACAGGGCAGAGATCAGGGTAGGGAAGGGTATATGTTGAGGCTGGGAATGGAACAGTATCGGTGGCAACCGGGTGTCAATATCCCCGTACTCAGCTTCAATCTCCTCTCTCAGGTGCACTCAGACTTGCACTAGCAAAATTGCTGGCACAGGTCCAAGTAGACCCATTTGGGCACTGGAGGCATAATCCCAGATGAGGAAACTACTCAGAGGCAGGGACGAACAGCACCCCGAGCGTGCCCATGGCAGGCCGACGAAACCACGCCCCCAGCACATCGCCCCGCCCCTGTGCGTCACCCAGCCACGCCTCCCTGCGCCCGGAATAGCTGCATTTTGGAGCGAAACGGAGGCGAGGGAGGGCGGGTGGGCCAAACAGCGTGCAGGTTCATCCACGGACTCTGCGCAATGGCGCCCCGCCACCCCACTGCTGCCCAGCTCCCATGGCTCGCACCACCCCGGGCTATACCCTTCCTCCGCCTCTGCTCAGAGAAGTTCTCCAGGATGGCGCGTGGGCTCTCTCTCTCTCTCTCTCTCCCTCTCTCTCCCCCCGACTCCCTCTCCCTCTCTCTCTCACACACACAGGATGCAGCATGCACTCCAGTGATGTAGCTGCATCAAGGGGGGGAGTTTAGATTTGATTGGGCTACCTGCTACAACTCGAGATTCAGATATCTCAGCTAAGCCCAGCTCAAATATCTCCTATGTCAGTGGTTCTCAAAAATGTTAGCATCAGGACCCCACATTTTAGAATGGTACTCCTGTCAGGACCTACCGGACATGATGTCATTACCCTGAAGTGATGTCATAGTCAGAAGTTCCATAATCAAGCAGGAAGTGCTGTCATTGTGACATGATAAAATGGCAGTCCTGAAATGCAAATTGGCATTCTTGGACTTGCACAACAGTTGCACAAACATGAACACCCTGGCAGAAAGGAAATTTAGGACAAAATATTACATAAAAGCACTGAACTAATTTTTTTTTAAAAAAACTCACTTGAAAATTCAAACTGTTAACACTCACAAAAGGAATATTATATAGCAAGAGTAAGAACTGCAGCTTCCAAGACCTGCCCCCAGCTTTTCATGGCCCATCTGACATCAGATTGCATCACACCAAGTGGGTCCCGACCCACAGTTTGAGAAACTGCCCTATGTCTTGAACTCAGTAGGGTCACAATCCTAACCAACTTTCCAGCACTGGCATAGCTGTAGCAATGGGGTATGTGCTGCATCCTGCAGTTGGGAAAGCAGTCACGGAGGCCTTCTCAAGATAAGGGAATGTTTGTTCCCTTACCGCAGAGCTGCATTGCCCTTACTCCGGAAAGTTGGTTAGGATTGCGCCCTTGGTGGCTTTAAACAAGCAACTCCCCATCAGCTTCAGTTACAACAGGGGTACCATCATGCTTACTTACCTTGCATATATATCTATTAGTGATGGTGAGAAAGTTCGCAAATAATGAGCTTGTAATAATACTTTCAGAGTGAGTCAAGCAGCCTGGAAGCCTTGCTCTGTTTGCAGTTGATAGCAAGGCGTATTTCAACCTCATGGGGTTGTTGTAAGAACTACATCAAGAAAAGACATGGCATGTGCTCTGCATATTCAGAAAGCATTACAGAAGTATTAAAAATTATGCCACAACAGGGCTCTTAATTAATGCCAACAACGCTGGTGCACAAGCAGGACGTCACAAGGTTGAAATATGCTTTGCTATCAACTGCAAACAGAGCAAGGCTTCCAGGCTGCTTGACTCGCTCTGAAAGTATTATTACAAGCTCATTATTTGCAAACTTTCTCACCGTCACTAAAAGATATATAACTACTCAAATGGTAGTGTTGTGAGGATGCCCTTGAATCTTGCAACCACCCAGCTTTCATGCTGAGCTCCTTCTGTGTCTCGCTACAAATCCCAAAGCCAGTTAACTGTTAGAAATGGGCCATTTCCATTAGATCCTGGTACATTCAATCACGGTTCCACGTTGGTTGAGATGCATTAGCTCCTTTTGAAGCTGCCAGGAAAGCACTCTTAGGCAGCCCACATGCCACCTACGAATCCAAGGGTTTGGAGTAGAGATGTCAAAACATAAAGAAGAAAGAGGCTTATTAACCTGAACAAGCAATTATATAACCCCCTACAAGATGTGCACCATTTGTTCATTTGAATGGAATGTGATGAAATGCTATGTTGGAGGCACAGAGATCTCAGGTGCCCAGACAATGTATTGGCACCTACGAACAAGGAGGGCTGTTTGGAACAAAATTTAGAGGGTGTGAAGTCCTTGAGAAAGCTTTACCAGCAGAGACAAAAATACCAGTTAATGATGAGTTGGAAAACATTTATTGTGCAACGCTAACAGAAGTACTATCGTTCCAGTGCATTGAAGAAAAATGCTTGTGTTTGGGGCGATGTGACCTCTTAAAAGTCAAGAAAAGCCTTCTAAGCACAGCCCTTTTCCAAAAACAAAAGTACGCTGTTGATAACGTAAGCATCTGTTTTTATCGCCCATCATAATGGATATAGATTTGCTATTCTGAACACCGAGAAGGCCGCCAAATTTGTTGTAGCACCACGTTATTGCTTTATATGTCTGAACAGATTTGATGTTTGAATCTGGTTATGGGCTGCTTCTCTTCCATTAAGTGGTTTCATTATAACAAGCAACTGATATAATTGTTTTGAAGAAAAAAAACACCACATAATAATTAGAAATAACCAATCCCTGTAAGGTAACAAATCTCAAATGTTTGTTGAAATCCAAACAAAGTTTCACAGACTCCAGATATTTGAAGAAGGGTGATTGGATGGAGCTAAAGTTTGCTTTGATGTTTGTTTCAATAATAGGTTCCTGACTGTTGCGACAATTCATCAAGTTGTGCCCCAAACACGTCTTACTTAATTCATGGCTTGGGAGTGGTGCTGGGAAGGATCATGCTCATTCTTTCCTGCACATGAATATCCACAGTGAGATAAAATGCATCAGCATACACTGGGGAGGAAGCTCTCCCCACCAGTCCCATCACTGGTGTTCCTGGTGGGGGCGGGAACAAAACTTCTGAATTCCTGTGTAAAGCGGTCCTTCCCCCTCGCTTTCAGAGAAATTTGTGCCTGTGAAAGCAAAGCGGAAGAGAATCCTCCACTATACTTCCACAGCTGCAAATGGCACTGAAATTAAGGGGGAGGAGCTGCTTTACATGGACATTCAGATGTTTGAAAAACGTAGCGTTTTTTTGCACCCCTCTGGGAATGCCAATGAGGGCACAATCCCAACCTGGAATTAGGCTGGCACAGTTAGGCCAGCAAAGTTTGGCTGGCACTAGGGCCACCATAAAGCGCATTTGGACCACTTTTGGAGTCAGGGAGGATGGAGCACATCCAAACATACTTTACAGTGTCCCTTGTGCTGGCTAAACTTAATCATACTTATAAGCTGACCTCCCCCAAGAACATCACCCCATTTTCAAACATCATCAAAAACATTTTTCTCAGCTGGGAGGTCCCCTGAAACTGTTGCAGGAACACACCTTCAAAAGTAGTGCACTAATCCACTCTCAGTAGAACATGGGTTCGGACCCAAGAAATCGAGTTGCAACTGCTAGGTGCAAAATACTTGTCTTCCGTCACACAAAAGTGCAACGCTAGGGTGTTCAAACAGAACCTGGATATTCTGTGAGTTTCACTTAAAACCACTTCCAAATTCAGTGTACAGCTTGTGCTTTACACTGTCACTACTGTAAAAAGGCATGTGTTTATAAAAAGCACTGCCTTTTAAAAACAGGGTCCAATTACTGAACTCTTTCCCTAACTCAAAAGAAAAAAAAATACCTTGGCACTTGGACTACTGGCTTTGTTTTGCATTTTCCCCCAATAGCTTCTGTGTACTTAAAGGATAAGTAAACAAATACAGCAATTTCCAGCCCTGGAAACCACTTAGTTTTACTACTGCATGCAGATAACTGCACTGTGGAATTGAGTTTTCACAGTGACTGGGAGAGAAAAAGAGCCCTTTGAAAGCTAGCAGAAGTTCGCTAATTGGTCTCAAAACCGAGCCACTCTTCGCAGGACGTTTACTCCAAGAAGTCCTGTCCTCTTCACTAGGACTGCACTTGAGCAAATGAGTTGCCAATTGTGTTCTGAATCGTTAAAAGACCTGTAATTATACTGCTCGGAATTAACCCAGAAGGCTGTTTTTTCAAGTCCGTTTTAAAGTGAATTTATACCATTATAAGGCCTGTTGGCTGTGAGTAATAAAAATGGAGATGCTAAGTTAAGCTTTGTGTTATCCTGTTTGCTCAGATGGTCTTATGATGCCGTATCCCATAGAAAAGCACTTTTCAATTTATTTTTATTGCTCTTCTCTAAAAGCATTCCATTAAAGGAATATTACACTGTATGAAGTTTTGAACCACCGTCGGCAGTTTATTTGCTTGTTTTGCCAGAATGGAATAAACAGTTATTCATGTAACTGTTATTACTGCTTCATGCCTGCAACACTATAGTTAAGGGTCAATTGTTGTTTGTTCTTTTGTGCGGCTGTGCTTGTACATTACACATCTTCCTTTTCGGGGACTGTGCAGTTGGCTCATTCACCAACCAAATTGGGCTGGGAGTTTGCTGTGGGTTGCCTGATGAGATGGAACAAGGGACTTCATTGAGGCTGCACACTTTAATTGGCATGTATATCACTCGTCTTCACAGGCTCGCAGCCCAGAGGTCAAACTAAGGTTTTGCTGCCAAAGTCACAATGCAAAATGTGCTGGAATAAATTGGTTCAAAGGGCCAAACCCAAAGGGAAATGGAGGTGTCATGCCAGTCGCCTGGTCTGCTTCCAGCCACCCAGATGGCAGTCAAGACCTGGGAAACCAGGCCTGGTGATACAATGGCAATCCCTAAATGCGCCTTCATACATTTCATTTCATTTCATGCAAACTCATCAAGAATCAAACGTGCTTATCCATGCACATTGCAGGACAATTGTAGAGAGCGTTTTCTTAAGTATTCATCTTAAGATGAATACAGTCATCTATAACTTTCCTTGCTCCATTTTTGCTCGCTCAAGCCTTGTGCCGTTGCCGGCAATCCAAACAGCTCTCACTTCGAGGATGGAATATTTCGCAGGATTCTGAAGCAGTACTGAGGACATTGTCCTTGCTGTCGTATATGATGCAAAGAACAATACAGGCAGCAATAATCAAACACCAGCGTTGCAATGAAGAAAATGTGTATGTGAGGGGTGGGGGACTTTGATCCGAATAAGTATTTTATGGTGGGGCTGAGTCTGATCCATTTGAAAATCCAAGCCTTATGTACCAGAAAATCTTTATTGACTGAAAGTGTGGGTTGCAACAATATTTGGTGTTGCTGCCAAAAACACAAACCTTTTGTACAGTACTGAATGCCCTTTCTAGAACACCTAGTTCAACCCACTTCTGGGTCCTGAAGTCTTTACATGGTGCATGTTTTCCTTGCCCCCAACAGCGGCAGCCAACAGAGTAGAAATACCAGTAGCGAGTTGAGCAGAGGTGGGAAAATGTACATCATAATGACATTAGGAAATAAATTGAACTAGATGTTCCGGAAGGGGAACTCAATATAGAGATGCTATTTTGAGCAGCAGTCCAATGTTCTTTCTAACATGAGGCTTCACCCTGACATCTAGGAGAGCTATTGTTCTTCTATGGTATTAATCAGTGGCCACTAGTCTAGTTACAGATTGATCCCAACATTGTTCTATATTGAGAGCAAGATGAGAGTCAGGCGGGAGAGGCTGAGATAGATTGTTTCTAGCTAATGAAGTTGAAGGTCGCCTTTAGGATCTTATTAGGTGTTATTGTTTTGTTCACATTCAAAGGCGACTTCAGAAAAGAGTAGGGAATGCGAGCATGGGAAATGCATAGCAAAGGAATATGATATCCAAGGACAAGGCAATTCAACCTAAATTCTGACGGTAGAGCCTAGTATAATGAAACCTGTCTTATCTGACTGGATAGGGAGATTATTTGCAGACATCAAATTTTATAATTCAGCGAATGCTTCTCTGAACTTAGAAGAGCGGCACACACACATACACAAAAGAGCTGGTGATGCAGAATAACGTACTTGCACATGGCAAGCAATAGACAAGCAACTGTATATCACAGCGAGCAATAATGTCAGGTTTGGGAATCAGATAAATTGCAAATAACAATAGAGAAAGCAAGTGACCCTTGAGAAGCATCAGCTGATAGAATGAGACAAAGTGAATGTCAGCCCCCCTCCCATTGTTCATTGAAAGGCGATGGTGACCAATGAGGTGATGGGGGAGAAAGGCAGTAATGCTGGACCGTAATGCGGTAAGCATAGACATGATTGTGCAGGGACTTTGCCTGGGGAGGAGAGCATAGCAAAAGGAATAAAGAGGAACGGTCAAAGATCTGGCCACAATACGCTAGTAGTTTTTACACACTTAACATTTTCTCCAGTAGAGATTACTCGGAGGACCTAATTTTTTTTTTCATGCCCTACATCTCATATGTTTTTAAAATAGCAATCAATAAAACAAATGGGTTTTATAACCAATAAAATAAATTAGTTCATAGTGCTATTTTTAAAAGAGCAAAAAGAGTACTTGTCAGATCTCACCTGTCCTTGAGGTGTGCAGGAAGCAATGAATGGGTTGACAATATACTCATAACATATAACAATCATAGAACCATGAGAAATAACTTATGGATTATAAGCATTGTAGGACTGGGTCAAAACCATCTTTTGATTTTATTTTTTTTATAATGCCTGTAGAAACATTCACAATTACACATCTTTCCATTGGTTTCATTTGTATCAATGACATCATAACTTAAACAAATCTAATTGGATATGTAGCTTTGAGACAAAATCCCATTAACTTCATGTTCTCTGATGGCCCAGGGTTGTCCACATGACAACCAGGAATAAGAAACAGTGCATAAGTAGAAGGGAGGGGAAATGGCAGTAAGGTAACAACAGAAAAGGGAACAATTGGCATAGAATGGAGTTAAAGGGGTGAATATTCCTTCCAATCAAAGAATTCTTCCAGAAATATTTCCTTCACTCCAAAACCTCTACTTGCAATATACAAACTGAAACAGGAGAACAATAAGATCACCATCCTAATCTGGAGTTAGGCTGGCTCAGTTAGGCCAGCAAAGTTTGGCTGGCACAAGGGACACAGTAAAGTATGTTTGGACCACTCTCAGAGTCACAGAGGCCAGCACACTGAGGCCAGCACACAGACATGTGCCAAAATACCATGGTGGCCCTTGAGCCAGCCAAACGTTGCTGGCCTAACTGTGCCAGACTAACTCCAAGTTAGGATTGTGCCCTAAGAGACATTTCCTTGCATAGTGAGAGATTAAAATGTGGCAAATGACTCTAAATGTGTGCAGCTATGGCAAAATGTGGGGGCAGAGAAAGAGTGGATGGAAGACTAAAACATGCACTTCAGACAGAATGCATCTGTTCATGTGTGATTCAAAAAAAGCAGCAGGGCCAACATGTGATTGTAAATACATTTTCCTGGTATGAGAGCAAATACACATCAACAGCCAAAGAATGATTCAAAAGTGGGTGCTTTGAGTGGCACTTGTGAAATCAGTCTTAGAATACGATCTTCCCTGCTAATAAAGGCATTCAAGGCAGCTAACAATTATTTAAACATAAAGCCATGCTAAACGTTATGACATCTGATTGTTTTCAAAGCATTATTAACTGCTTTCCAGCGCACGCGCACACGCACGCACACACACACGCACACAGCCCCACTGAGACTTCAGTGGGTGCCAATAGTCCTTCCTTCTGGTCTGGCACTGGGATTAGCCTGATGCATTATCCATGGTTGGATGTCACTTTCTACAACGGTCACACCTGAGTATGGCACAGAACCACCAGCGTGCAAGTAAGCGGACACAGTAACATGGGTTAGAAGGGAGACACCACGCATGACTTGCTGTTCTGTATTTATGTCTATCAGCACAGCTTTGGGCAGTGCTGCATAATAACCTTGACTCAGTAGGACACCTGCTGCATAAGGAAATTACATTCATCCAAGTTAAATAACTGATTCTGTCGTCCATCCTCATGTGACTCCTTCCCATCATAGCATGCTCAAACCACATCAAATTGCAAAAACAAATTCTCCCGTCCCAGAATCCGACACTGCTGTTTTGCCTCCTCTTTGTGTGTGTGTGTGTGTGTGTGTGTGTGTGTTTCTATGTGCGTTTCATATCTATGCACACAGTAGTCAGTGGGTAATTTTTCAGATTGGGGTCTCTGTCCAGACACGATTCAATTTCAAGCCTACAGGGCTTGTCAGTTGGCCCTTCGCCCGACTCCAGCTCCCTTTGCTGCAAATTACCAAGCAGGGAAATAAATGACAGTTTTCATCATTCCTGTGTAAATGATTCCATGCTGATTCAGCCACTTTGGACTCCAACGGCATGGATTGTCTGAGAAGGAAGGAGGGAAAGCACTATGAAAGTCAAATGAAAATCTCCAAAGAAGGAAGAAAATTAGATTTAGGTTATTTGTTCAGGTCCGAAGAGAAAAAAAAAAA
Source organism: Lerista edwardsae (assembly GCA_029204185.1). Classification (NCBI taxonomy): domain Eukaryota; kingdom Metazoa; phylum Chordata; class Lepidosauria; order Squamata; family Scincidae; genus Lerista; species Lerista edwardsae. The sequence goes on from JAJKFI010000078.1 coordinate 4,835,969, forward strand.
AGGATTGGGTATTTTTGCATCCAAATTCCTCTGCCTGATACTATCTCAACCTTGTTTTCTCTTAACCTGTTTTAGATTTGTTTGGACAAAATTGGGGGTGACTGGTAGACTGGAAGCAAGAGATGATAGGGTTTCTGTGCCTTTAATAATAATATAAAATAGGGATGGCTGGCAGGTACAGTTTGTCATATAGAGAAGTGCCTAGATTTCACAACGAATTAAACAAAAATCTCAACATTTGGGCCTATCACAGTGGTTCTCAAACATTTTAGCACCAGGACCCACTTTCCAGAATGACCATCTATCCAGGACCCACCGAACTTAAGGTCATGACCAGAAGTGCCGTAAGACACACCACGGCAGTCGAGAGGGGAAAGGCATTGGCAGGCAGGCCAGCATCAGTCAACATTGGCCCTTTGCACTAGTTGGAGGACCAGCAGCAACCACCAATGGTAAATTCCCCACCAAGCAGCAGAAAGGCATTCCTGGGTGGGGGAGAGCAGTGGGAAGTCAAGGACGGAACACATGGGGCTGGGGCAGATCCAGCAGCCTGATCCTGACACGGAGTAAGGGAAACAACGTTCTCTTCCCACGAGGAGACCTCCAACTGCCTCCTTCAACCCACAGGATACATTTCAGCACTGCTGTACTGTGGGGAGTGAGCAGCATAGGATTGCCCTTCCCAACAACCTTATTGTCATAAGGATGATAAACATTTTGGTTGACATTTCCTACATATCTATTGAAGGAATAAATTGCTCCAAAACAACATTGGAATCGAATCCTGTTTGTCTTGACTGAGACATTTTCTTTGGGCTATACAGGCGAGGAAGTCACTCTCACATGTTCATATCCTAGAAAAATGTGATATGGCCAACTCTGAATATTAAAAGCCTTTTCAGAGTACACAGAACTGGTTACAGATGAGGTCTGTGTGATACAGCAACTCCCACACGAGCAGAAACCATAGGAAACCTCACATAAATCAGGTCTCATTGAAATGCCATCTATTATTGAAATTTACCTTGGACACATTTGCTCTTGTCAGGACACTCTTCCTTATGCCATGGGTGTAATTTGTTATTTACTGAACATCATTCATACATTCATCACCACATGCTGTGTGGAAAGCAGCACACCCCTTCTGCCAGAAGTTTTATACTTCACATCCACAACTCTGACTTCAGTGGGAATGCTTGCCAAAAGGTTTCTAATACTTACAAGTGCAAATAATTCTTAGCCCCATGAGCGTGGCCATTGATTTATGGGGAATTCTTTAAATGAACCAGAAGACGATCAAGGACTAAACTAGATAGGGCAGTGTTATTCAAACTGTGGGTCAGGACCCACTTGATGGGTCGCGACCTAATGTCAGATGGGTTGTGGAAAGCTGGGAGCAGCCATCTTTGAAATTGCAGACCTTACTCTTTCTATATTCCTTTTGTATTTCAATTTTCAAGTGAGATTTTTATTTTGTTTTTAGTTCAGTGCTTTTACATCATATTTTGTCCTAATCTTGCTTTCTGACAGAGATGTTTCATGGTTGTGCATTTGCTTCAGTCCCAGAATGCCAGTTTGCATTCTAGGAGTGTCATTTGATTACATCACACTGATGGCACTTCTTGCTTGATGATGCCACTTCCGGCTATGACTTGCAGGTTAATGACATCACTTCTGATGGGTCCCATTTTAAAAAGTAAGTCCCAGTCTAAAATTTTTGAGAACCACTGAAGTAGGGAATAACCTGCCAGAACAGTGTCCACAACTCTACCTGTAATGGTTCTGACTTTTGTGTATGAATAAGGTTCTTCAACCATACCTAGCCAACCCCTGTGACAGTGAGGATCTGCTGCTGCTCCCCAACAATTCCCTTTTCCCCTTTGAAGCCTCCCAATATGCTCTCCCCACTAGCTTGGGCTCCTTATTGCAAAGTTGACTTTGAGACAGTGGGCAAGTACTGCAGGTGTCGCAATGCGCAGTGCAAGCAGCCCTTCCCACTCGCCATTGGAGCCATTCAGGGCAGTGATGGCAGTGTGCAGGCATGCCATCTCTGACCGGAATGGCTCCAACGGCAAACGGGAGAGGAACTTACATGGTGCATTGCTGTGCCTGCAGTACTTACTGCAAAACCAACCCCTTTAGCTATGCCTTGGAGGTGTTGTTAAGTGTTTGCTTGTGGAGTAAGGAGGAGTGACTATTAGGAGCACCTTGTGGATTGCTAGCTCAAGTGGATTAGTAGCAATCCTACCCTAATCCAGCAGGCATAATAGGATCATGCTATTAGTCTCTTTGACAACTACATTTTGTCTGACAATGGGGAAAAAATCATTTTTAAAAAAAAAAATAAACAGAACAATGTATTTACCACCTTCATAGCCTCACTACTCTTCAGGATCATTAACGTACTGTAATAAATGAGTGGTGGAAAGAGTTAGCCTGCTAACATTTATTAGCAAGATTCTAGCTGACACAACAGAAGACAGTGAACCTTAGATTTATTTAGTGGAGCTGGGGAGAGGATAAAATTACACAAAGAGGTTGTTAAGTTTTGAAAGACGAAAGGCATAATCCACTAGGATTTAGCAAGCCTTTAGTGACTTTGTGTTAAAACGGTCTGCCGGCATGACCTTTGGCAGATCAGTTCACTTCCCTTAAGACCAAGCTTAGCCTCTGCACAATGGAAATAATTATTCCCTCTTAGATCTGACATAGATGGGACTGAAAATGTATCCTGTGCTACATAGGCTCAAACCACAAACACCTATCAGGTACCTACCTTGCAGACTAGGGGCTCAAATTTTCAGCACTGGGGTAAGAGCAATGCAGTTCCGAGGTAAGGGAACATACATTCCCTTACTATACCTTGAGGAGGCCTCCTTGACTACTACTCCACTGTAGGATAAAACACATGCTCCATTATCATAGCTATGTCAGTGCTGGAAAGTTGGTTAGGATTCGCTCTCGCTCTTCCATTTACACTCATATTAGGGCCTAATCCTATGCAGCCCAGTACCAGCGGTAAGTCTTTACCACTGGTGCTGGTGTTGCAAAAGTTCCGTTAAGGCACTTCTACCACCGGCAGTAAGAGCTTACCGCCACCTCCAGCCCAGCACCAGCAGGACTCGACGTGGAGCCGGCAGGTGGTAAGTCTCATCACTGCTAGCAGTGAGCTCTTTTGGGGTGAGGGTGAGGGCGTGGGGAGGGCAGAACTCAGTGGGGGAGGAGCACAGTGGGGGTGGGACCAGTGGTGACCTCCACCACTGGATCCTATCCTCCATGTCAGGTCACGCAGTTCAACAAGGAGGCCCTCAATTCTGCACCAGCAAATTAGCCAGTAATTTGCTAATTACTCGAGATGGCCCATTGGCAATCCAGAGCCCTTACCCAGAGGAAGGAACAAATCTCCCCTTCTCCCGAGGTGCCTCTGATGGCTGCCTGGTTCCCATAAGATGCAGCAGTAGCCATTTTGCTACCGCTGCTCCTACAGGGACCAGGTAGTTTAAGATTGGGCTATCAGTCTCACTCCAAAGTAGGAACATCCTACTTTAGAGGATGATCTGTTATCTCCATCCATACAGTATGGAACATTTCTAAAGTCTATTTAAACCCTCAGCCTACCACACGTCCATTTCATTTTAACTAATAGCTCCTTCCAAGTTACCTTTAAATATGAAAGTGGCTTTAAAGTCGTCGTTTTTAAAGCAGCTATACTTGAAACTGAAATACTAGCTAGCTTCAGGGGGCACATAACAGCTTTGGTGTGATTTTTCAGCAGAAAAATGGCATGGGGGGAAATGGTATGATGGGACCTCCACATCAGGGTCATAAACCAAATTGGGGTTTCCATAGCTGCTATCAATTCAAAAAAGTAAAATCCCAAGCACAGGATTCAACAATATTGTTCATGTCACATCTAGTTTGGGCCCAGGACTATGGAGTACAGAGCTGTTTTTTTTTCTTTCCCAATCCTGCTCCCGGGACTTCTTGAGTTGATGCTTTGAGTTCTATGATGTAGACAAGATAGCAAGCAAATAAAATCTGGGGATAAGATATGTTCCACAGTAACATACAATCCAGTGTTATTCAAACTGTGTTTTGTTCTTGTGATATTCCTTTTGTGAGTATTAACAGTTTGAATTTTTAGTGAGGAGTTTTTTTAAAATGTTTTTAGTTTAGTGCTTTTGCATAATATTTTGGCCTAATCTTGCTTTCTGTCAGGGATGTTGTACAATTGCTGCAGTCCAATTTGCATTTCAGGAGTGTCATCTGATTACATTACAATGACAGCACTTCCTGCTTGATGATGTCACTTCCTGACACGATATCACTGCCAAGTTAATGGCATCACTTCCAGTGGGTCCAGACATGACTGCCATTCTAAGGAGTGGGCCCCAGTCTAAAAAGTTTGAATACCACTGATATAACCTATTGTAACTAAGCTAAAGTAGTGTAACTGAAACCATTGCATATCCTGCTCTGTGTCTGGTCCTCTCCCTTCCTTTCTGCTCTTACTTGTGTCAATATATAGATTGAAAGTCCCTCAGGGCAGGGACCTGGCCTCTCCTTCCTTGTAAAGTGTCATGTACACAAATAGCACTATATTCATCATCATCTCCTCTTTTGCAGTCCTAATTGGCAGGTAGATAGAAAACTGAAGAGGGTACTCTGAAGCCAAGGTAAGACATGACTGGATCTCTCCCATTACAAAAAACAAACAAACCCCGAAACTGCAAAGAAACTGTGAGCTGTTTCCTCAGAGGATGAGCACTGGGGCAGGAAGTGTTTAACCTTCTTCCCTGGACCATTTTTCTGATCAAAATCACCTCCTGGAGTCCTGGGAGGGGTGTGTGAATACAGATATCTGTATTTTTTTTTCCTCAGCAAGGCTAATAGTAGTGAGGGGAGAGCCATTAAAATCAGGAGCACAATACAGAGAGAAACACAGCCAGCCCATCTATGATGTGACTGATGCAGCTCACATTGAGCAACAGATTTAGGGCCATATCCTATCCAATTTTCCAGGACCAATGCAGACATGCAGTAGTGTCATGTAACTGGTATGCTGGGCAGGAGGAACGGGTGAGCAGCAGCCCGCCCGTTGCGTAACGCTCCGTTTCACCGTCTTCCCCGCCCCTGCATTACAAAATGGAGCATTACGCAATGGGCGGGCTGCTGCTCACCCATTCCTCCTGCCCAGCATACCGGTTACATGACTCTACTGCAGGCATGCCATCAGGACTGGCACTGCATCCTGCAGTGGAGGGGAAATCATGGAAGCCATCTCAAGATTTGGGAATGTTTGTTCCCTTACCTTGAGGTTGCATTGTGGCTGCATCAGCACTTGTAAGTTGAATAGGACTGGGCCCTTATTTATTTAATGTGAAGAATTTCTATCCTGCCTTTCCCATGCTGAAGCAAATGCCCAAGGCGGCTTACATTGGCCTGGCTACTCTAAACCACCATTTTTCAAAAGAGGTTTTACAAATCTACAGTATTCTGCGATTCACCAAATCCTCAGTCCCTGATGTAGCCTTCACAGTGTGGTTCTCTCCTCTGGCTGTGTGCCATTGAGCTTCAACTGGTAATTGTAATTCAAACCTGGACAGGTCCTCAAGGTTGTACATTGTTTTGCTGGCTGATCTTTCTCGCACGCTCCCCCACAACTATCCGCTCATCAGCACCTCTATACTGCCAGAATGGGTACAGCAGTTTGTCACAGTCTGGCATTCTATCTCCCATCCCAAAACTAGACCACAGATTCTTCAGCTTAGCTTCAGGCAATACTGGCAACTCCACCATCACTCCTGCCCATCACGGAGAGTGACAAAACAGACTCTAGGTGCCCTTCATGCAGAGGCTATTGCCACTTTCCTCCAGCCCAGTGCTCGCAGAGTAACTCCACTCCTACCTGCAACCTGCTCACTTTTAGGTAAGCAGTCCAGCCCTCTACCTCCTCCTGTCGCTCCTTCCTTGCATGGTATCTGTTAATTAAAGAAAACAGGAAGTATGGGACATGGTCCAGGTGAGATCTGCACTTCCTGACTTGTTTAAAGGAACCACACAAAGAAAGGGCAACATGAGGAGGTAGAGAGATAGATCAACACCTGCCACACTGTTTTTTGGAGAGTTTGGGTGCTGATGAGTCAGGGCTGTGGAGGCTTACTATTGGGTAGCAAATTACCTTGGGCTGTCCCTGGAGAGAAAGGTTGAATATCTACTCCTTTTGCACTGCTGGTCAATTCACGGTGCAGTCCTGATCTGGAGTTAGGCTGGCACAGATAGGCCAGCAAGGTTTGGCCTATAACATACTGTAAAGTATGTTTGAACCATTCTCAGAGTCAGAGAGGCCAGCACACAGACGTGAGCCGTCCTCCCTGATTCCGAGAGTGGTCCAAACGAGCCTTACAGTGTCCCTTGTGCCGGCCAAACTTTGCTGGCTTAACCATGCCAGACTAACTCTAAGTTAGGATTGTGCTCTCAAAATCTAAGAGTCTACAGAGATCGCTGCTTCCAGATTAAAAAAAAAAATGTCCAGAGATCATGTTTTGGTCCTCAGATAGGTTTTCTAATCATGAAGGACACAACCATCCACCGACACCCATTACTAGCCTCTGTCAAGCTCTTTCAGCTCAGAATCCTTAAGGTTTTACATGTTTATATAGCTTTATTCCAGGAAAGGCTTGATACAAAATTACTTTTAAAAGGGGTTCGGTCTTCACTTTTACCTGTTTGTGCTTCTCTTCCTGCTCAATGTTATGACGCTTATTCCCATGATTTGTCCCAACATTATTGCTCTTTCTCTGCCTCCCCCTGGGTCGCTCACGGTAATGTCAAAGTACCAAACCTCTTTGTGTTGAAACAGCATTGTAAAATGAAAGTGCTGGATTGTGCCTTAAGCCCTAAAACTGCTTATTTCATCATTTGCCCAGGGACTTTGAGTTTCAGGCTACTGCTGCTTTCTTCAAAACCTGTTGATAGGGATTATTTCCCCGAGATTCCCTATGTGTAAGCATTTTTCATTGCGATGTTTCGTTTAAGTGCCTGGATCTTAAAGTGCACTTTGCAGAAAAAAATAAAAAGTGTATCAGTTATGCCAGTAAATGCATCTACATTTGCATTAACCGGATAGTTTCTTTTTTTTTTTTTCTAAGGTTATTGTTTATCTTGGCTTGTTGCGGCAGCCCTTGACCACAGGGTAGACACAGTTAAAGCCACACAGAGTTACAATTGTATCGGTCTCCTGCAAGAGCTCCTGCAAGAGTTCCTCCAGACAAGGTGGACCAAACTACATAGGACTTTCAGGACGCAATCCTAACCTGGAGTTTGGCCGGCACAGTTAGCCCAGCAACATTTGGCTGGCACAATGGCCATCGTAAAGCGCGTTTGGACCACTCTCAGGGTACAATCCTAACCAACTTTCCAGCACTGTCTTAGCTGTGCCAATGGGGCATGTGGTGCCTCCTGCAGTGGAGTAGTAGTTATGGAGGCCTCCTCAAGGTAAGGGAATGTTTGTTCCCTTATCTCAGAGCTCCATTGCCCTTACCCCCGCACTGGAAAGTTGGTTAGGATTGTGCCCTCAAAGTCAGGGAGGATGGTGCACATCTGTGTGCCGGCCTCTCTGACTCTGAGGGTGGTCCAAACATACTTTACGGTGTCCCTTGTGCCAGCCAAACTGTGCCGGCCGAACTCCAGGTTAGGATTGCACCCTCAATCTATCTTTAGAAGATGAAATTAATGCAAGATGGTCCTTTTATATCTAAAAATATGCCACAGGGAACGCAGCCCAGCCTGGAAATATGGTGAGTGAGGAGGTAATTAAAAGGACCAACTGAAAGGATGTTGTGTGGTTGTAGAGGAGGGGAGGCCCTGCGTGAGTCGTTCAGTTGTGCTTGTCCCTGATGATGAACATGAGCTGTCCAGGGTCTGGGCCTTAATGAGAGCTTAGGGCAGTCTCAGACATGGTCGGGGAGGGGGTTGAGAATCATCAAGCCTCCTGTCTTTACACAATGGGTCACAGGCAGCCAACCTCTTACAGCTGGTGCCAGTAGCATCCCTAGACTGGACAAGGCACTAAGTTTTGCAAGGTGCCTTCCCTTGCCATGTAAAGCACTCCTCTCCCTCCCCCTCATAGCAATTCCTAGTGTTATGGCCTCCGCGTTGCTTACTGGCTGTGGGGGAGGAACGGTTTACACCCCTGCTAACTGGGCAAGAGGCACTTTTCCAAGTGGTGTTGCTCTTACATTGAGCAGGGGAAGTCCCTGAGTCCCTCTTACATTGAGTCCCTCTTCACCCCTGCGCAGTATCTTTTCTAGTGGCTACTGCTGGTGGGGTTCTGCTTTTTTTAGATTGTGAGCCCTTTTGGGATAGGGAGCCATTTAAGTTATTGCCTGCCTGTAAACCGCTTTGTGAATTTTGTGTTGGAAAGCAGTATACAAATACTGTTGATTGATTGATTGATTGATTGATTGATTGATTGATTGATTGATTGATTGATTGATTGATTGATTGATTGATTGATTGATTTACATGGCAAGATGAGGCACCTTGCAAAACCTAATGTCCTGACCCTCCTCCAGGGATGCTACTGGCTAGTGCCTACCCTATATTGAGCTCCTCATCAGCTGCTGGGGGATCTTTATGTACAGGCACTTCTGGGTCTCCACCTCACCCTTTCCTACCGTTGTCCCTATGTAAGTAATGCTCCTTCCATAGGCCCTGATCCCAGAAGGAGCTTTGGTTGTCCAACCAGGCCTGTCAGAAGGTCACTGAGCTGAGGCTGCATTGCTGCACCATTGATTGGTTATGGGGGAAGGGGGTGGAGCCATCTGCTACCATCTGCTACCATGTGCCTTGCTGCAAATCCAGAAGTGGTTGCCGCATTGGGTACCAATCCAAGCATTCAGCTGAGCTCACCCCAGCTTCAGGGAGGTTACTGTGGCCAGGGCACTTGGAAACAGACCCACTCAGTCTACAGAAGAGACTGCTGGCTGTCAGGGGATCATCAGGAAAGCCCATGGGGCCAGAGGTGAAGACCACCCCAGACAGAAGTTCACCAAGAAGAACATAGGAAAATTTTACATAGGCCTTAGACACTCCTGCAACACTTCATGTCCCCCCCCCCCCGTAGGAACATCACTATCCTACGGGGCACATCGGTTTGACTCTGTCGGGCCGTTGCTTCGGCGACTACACTGGCTGCCGGTTCTGTTCTGGGCCAAATTCAAAGTGCTGGTTTTGACCTTTAAAGCCCTTTACGGCTCAGGCCCAGGGTATTTGAGGGATCGCCTCCTCCCATATAATCCTACCCGTACTCTGAGGTCTTCTGGGGGGGCCCTTTTGACTGTGCTGCCACCAGGAGAGGTGAGAGGGGTGGCGGCCAGGAATAGGGCCTTCTCAGTGGTGGCACCCCAACTTTGGAATATCCTCCCCTTAGAGTTAAGAACTGCTCCCTCTTTGGCGGTATTTCGGCGGGGGCTGAAGACCTTTTTGTTTCAACAAGCTTTTAGTTGCTGACAGGCTGGCTGGTCTTTGCATTCTTTTATATTCTGTACTTTTATGATCTATGGGATGAGTGTTGTACTTTTATATTGTATTTTTATATTGTTTTTAATTATTATTTTTATTATGATGCATTTTGTTTTGTTTTTAACTTGTTTTTGTAATGCAGCCTTGAGCGCCTTCGGGCGGAAAGGCGGGGTAAAAATGTAATAAATAATAATAAAATAAATATCCAAAGGAGCCCCTCCTTGAGGAAGTCACCACCTACAACCACTACACATAGAGCCCTCACTTAGCCCTGAATTCATGAAACCCCTTCTAGCAGTTATCTGGTTATCCCTTTAGTCTAATTTGCCTTTTAAGTCTCTCTTACTCACCGTCTGCTTGCCTTCCCCCTGTGTTACAGACATCATCTCGACTGTCTTCTTGTGCTTTAAAGCTCACTTGACTAACCCTTAACACCATTATCTTTTGCTTTAGCGCTTGTTCCTGATGAAGGAGAGGAACAGCTTTCCTTCAGCTGATGAATAAGCTCTCAGCTTAACAGGAACATCACGAATAAGCTCAGTTTATTCATCTTGTTTTCTTCCTTCTTTGCCATAAAAAGGATACTTAACCTTCATGTCAGAGACCTAATATTTTTATCATCTTTAAAAGGAGTTTTTATTATGTTAGCTGACTTGGGGACCTTTTGGTATCAAAAGGAAGGATATGAATGAATGAATGAATGAATGAATGAATGAATGAATGAATGAATG
>JAJKFI010000078.1:4846234-4864363 GCA_029204185.1 Lerista edwardsae
ATGAATGAATGAATGAATGAATGAATGAATGAATGAATGAATGAATGAATGATCATGTTTAGGAGCTTGTGCATAAATTGTAACCTCAGTTAAGCAGAGAGACAAGTTGCCTAATATCTCTCAATGAACTCTGTGACAGAACAAAAATTTCAGCCTAGGCACCTAGTAATCTATTCACTACCCTGGCTCTCTATATTAGGAGACTGGGGCACAATCCTTACCAACTTTCCAGCACTGACATAATGGTGCCAATGGGGCATGTACTGCATTCTGCAGGGGAGTAAACGTCAAGGAGGCCTTCTTAAGGTAAGGGAATGATTGTTCCCTTATCTCAGAACTGCATTGCCCTTACTCTGGTGCTGGAAAATTGGTTAGGATTGCACCCTTGAGAACATATAGCTTTGGCAAAGTGCCAGGCACTCCTGAGAATGAAGCTCGGTAGGCAGAATGGTCTCCACAAAATGCTGAGTTTATTGCTGAGGATCGTTCTCTGAAAGTGGCCACAAACAGACTGCTGTCCCCTTCTTTTTAGAATCCTTCCTGTCCCTTCCACCCAATATAAGTCCTGGAATGAACTGTGACCAACACAGGGCACTCCAAGTACTGACCTAGACCGAGGAACAGCTCAATCTAAGGCAGAGGTATCAGCAGCAGGGCGGAAAAAGTGCAGCGTGGATATCTCTGCTGGGGAAAGAGGTGACCAAAACCCTCAGTGTGGACACCTGCAAGGGATGGAGAAGGGACAAAGTTCTGCTTCCAGAGCAGTTATGGGACTTTGTACAAAGGAAACAAAAGCATTTCTGGGTGGACAAAAGGAGACTCGGAGCTTCTCTGTGGGCATGCAGCATAGGTTTCCTGGACTTGAATGAGCTTGAGTGTGTCCTTCCCAGGGTTTGCCTGTTGGCAAAGGTTTGCCAACAACCCAATCAGGGGCGTTCCTGAGAGACAATCGGAATGGCAAGGTGTGTGCTGCACCCATCAGTTGCTGATGCAGGTGGCTTCTTGGCATAGGAATAGGAAAAGATTGACCAGGTAGCCAATAATTTATTATGCAGCAGAATTTGTGCTTGCAGTAAATATCTATCAAAATGGGACACCCAATTTGCAATAGAATAGTGGTTCCCAAACTGTCCAGGAATTGTAAAAAGTAATTGTGTAAAAAAAAAAAAGTTTTTAAAACTGGCCACTTCCAGTTTCACAATGAAATTGGCTCTTTTCTACAATATTCAACCACTTCGAGGCTTGAGGAGTCTGCAGGCTACCTGGACACCCCAGGAGGCCAGCACTGTGTCACGTAAGGAGAAAACCCCTTTTGCCACTGCAGCAGGGCTATTGTGATCCCATTGCTGCCTTCACCATCGCCCTGCCCATTAAGGGCACAGAGACCGGGCTTCCCAGGTTTGGGAGCCTCTGCCTGAGAAGAAAAGAGATCCACATATGTCCAACAGGTTCCACCTTTTCTCCCCTTAATGGCCCTTCATTAGCATGATCTCTCCTAAGAGTTCAGCCTGACCCCACCAAGAAGTTAGACTGCACATGTGTTGGGAAAAGGAGGACGTTTATAACAAGATAGTCACATACACACCTGAGAAGGGATGATAATGTGACCATCACTCCATATTGCTGATAGCAGCTAGAACCTACTGAGCATGTCTATATAGTTGGCATGATCAGAAGGTAAGCACAGATTCATGGAGATGAACATGGTCCCATTGCCACAATGTGCATAGGACTGCATGCTACCCATGGATCTTTGGTTTTTTAAGGTGTAAAGAGGAACACATGTACAAATCATTGTGAAGTCTCCATTTTCCCCCTTTATTGATTAGTATATTCCTTTATTAAACAATGCTTTGTGTTTAAATAAAAATTCATCCAAATGTTATGTTGCACTTTTTTCCTCCCAGTATAAAGGAAGAGGCTTTGGTAATTTAGGATTGAAAAACAGTTTGCTGTAATTCTAGGGGTTTTTTTTTATTTTCAAAAGAGCAGCTTTTTAAATTGCAGTGCACAAAAAAAAAAAGCCGTAGGAACATTTTGCTTGCAAAACAGAGTAGAAGATGTGATTTTTCATTTACCCACATTTAGGAGATGTTAAATGTACTGGAACATAGCAATAACCATAGACTGCAACTGTATTGCAAGCTGAAATTGTTAAGGCAATCAGAGCTCAAGGAAATGACACAAGCTCTCTCCTCTCCCCAGTGCCTCCAAGGCTGGTGTTGTTTAATTCAAGTGAAGGACTTTACTTTTAATTTGAAACTAATGCTCCTTGATGGAGGTATCCAACATGGACTGACTCCAAACCACAAAAATGGGATTTTGCTTTCTGCCCTCTGACATAAAGCTGCCAGGTTTCTTCTGATTGGACTATCTTGCTCCAAAACAAGGAACCCTCGTCATGAATCATCTGAAGCCTTGATGGAATCTTTGAAGCGGGTCAGTTATTTCAGGTGCTTGGAAGTTGGCAGAATAACTCCCATTTCGTGTTACTCTTTTGATGTCCTTCTGCTGCTTTGGCTCGGAAAAGGCTGTAGCAGACACTGCATAGAATTTCACTTGCCAAGATTCATGTCCTAAACGCATGCAGTGCTGATTTGGGGAGGGTACCATCTTTTACGATCTGAGGCATGTTTATTCAGAAGTAAGGGCCTAATTCTATCCAACTTTCCAGCACCAATACAGCAGCAATGCAGACCCGAGGGATCAAGTGTTCCCTTACCTTGAGGAGGCATCCTATTCTACTCCCCTCCTGCAGGAAGCAGCACACATCCTGTTGGCATGGCTGTATCGGTGCTGGAAAATTGGATAGGCTTGAGCCCTGTGTCTCACACAGTATTCAGTAGGGCTTTGTTCCAGGTAAGCATGTAAATGTTTGCTGCCCAACAACCCATTCCAAGGCTGTGCAACTCTTGATGGCACACAGTTCCAATGCCATAAATGCAGTGATGTCATGCACCCACTACGCACCACTACGCGAGTACCGGTTTCTAGAAGTTGAGCTGGCCTAAATCATTATTTGTTTGGCATTTGGACAAGTGCCAATCAAAAGTGAGTACCGGTTTCTAAATCATTTGGATGACACCACTGCATAAATGGCTATATGGCACAGCACTGTATGTGTTACCAGCTGCCACTTTTTGTCACTGGCAGCAAAGGTAAGCTAGCAGTGAGGGGTGGGTGGAAGGGGGCAGAGAATGGAGGAGTTTCTGGATGGGGAGGGGGCACAAGGTGGAATAGGAAAGGGACAGGTGGATCTCGGCAGCCCCAGTATGCACAAGATCCTATCCCTGTTCCCTGTCCCATTCCCCCTCCCTTGCTCTCTTTTGGACCAGCACAATAGCTGGTGCAGTTTCAAGGAGACCTATTGGGGCAGCAGAGGCTTATCCCAGTCCAAGAGACTCCCAGACTGCACCCCGCACAGGATACAGCACACATTGGGGCATGGCATCAGTAGGGTGCACCTGCATCAGTAAGGGTTTAGTTAGAATTGGGCTGTCAGTTATCCTAACCATCCACAAACTTCTACAATCAATAGGGGCAGAGCCAGAGTAACCCGCTTTTGTTAAGATAGTTATAAAGGTAAAGGTTTCCCTACAACCAAATGGTCTAGTCGTGACCGACTGTAGGGGGTGGTGCTCATGTCCGTTTCTAAGCCGAAGAGCTGGCGTTTGTCTGAGGGCAAGCTTCCGTGGTCATATGGCCGGCATGACTATACCCCGTAGCACACGGAACACCATTCCCTTCCCACCGAAGTGGTCCCTATTTATCTACTTGAATTTTTACATGCTTTTGAACTGCTAGGTTGGCAGGAGCTGGGAGAAGCGACGGGAGCTCACTCCGTTGCGTGGTCTCAAGCTGCCAACCTTCTGGTCAGCAAGTTCAGCAAGAGCAGTTTAACCCGCAGTGCCACCACGTCCCTTAAAAAAGTAGGGGAACATTTTCCCCTGCCTTTTTTGGTAGGGGAAAAGTTCTTTTTTGCCTTGTTGCAGCAAAAGAACTGATGTTCCCCTATCTTTAAAAAGGCTTCCCCAGTATCCATGGTTTCAGGTATCCATGGTGGGGTCTGGAACACAATCCCAGGGGATACAGGGACATGCCTGCATGACATTATAATTTTGGGGTATGAAGATTACCCCACAGGTTAGCACTCCAGCTAACATTTTTCTTCTGCAAACTGGGCAAGGGTGCTTGCAGTTTTTTCTTCTTCAATGTTTCCAAAACCTTTTGTGACCCACCAAAAATGAGCTCACACCCTGCTGGTGGGTCCTAACCTGCAGTTTGGGAAACACTGAGCTAGTTTTGGATGTTTGTTTTTGAGCTGTTAATAATTTTGAAAGAGCTCAAGTATCTGTTCATAATGTAGTGTTGTATGGAATTTGTGCCACGTTGCTGTTGAGCTTTCTGAAACCGAGATGAGCACCACCCCCTACAGTCGGTCACAACTAGACCATTCGGTTATCGGGAAACCTTTACTTTTCTAATAGGTGTCCTAGTATCTGTGGATAACTGAAACCATGAATACCAAATCAGTGGATACCGGGGCACACCTATATTTTCCTACTTTTTCTAGTAATTGGTGTGCTGTAGATTACATGTGAATTCAGTTTCAGTTTTTTTGTTTGGCCTGGAAGTCTGTAACTGCACATCTTGCTCACTTGATCAGCCTTCTGGCTACCCTGGAATGACTGTAAAGGTCTGGGGGAATAGTCCTTGAACACTCATAGGGAGAGTCTAGCACTCATCTGCACAGCATATGTAAGATGTCTAGAAGCCTAGCAGGATTATGATGACTGATGAATGAATATTTCTTTCGAGATCTCCTTATTTTGTTCAGTTGGTCACAATAGATTCATTTTAAAAACTGGGTCCCTGGTGCTTCAAAGCTTCAGAAGCATTGAACTAGCTTGTTTCCTTATTTTTTCAGGGGGATTATTGGTGCCTGCCAAGCGTGAGAAGCTCAATTGGCAGGACATTTAATACAAGAACTAGGTATATTGTCAGCTTATTAAGGTTGTATATGGTCCAGATGGGGTTCTGAGATGGTGCACCCACTGTGCTAAAATCCAAGATCCGAACCTAACATCTATCCGCCCCAGCTGTTATTTTGGCTACAAGGAAATAATGTTTTCCTTGCACTCAAACTGCACATTGCTATTGCTTGGGAAATCTAATTTTCCCACCTACTAGCAGGGCCATTACAATTCTGTGTGGTGTCTGGAAAAAGATTATGTAAGTGTCATGAGCACCTATTGGATGGTGCTTGCAATATTGCCAGTGATGAGACATGTAAGCCCCTTCCCCTTTGCCTGTCAGCACCACTTTGTCTATGTGTGTTTTATAGGTAGACAGATTTAACTGCTAAATGGACACAGGGTACCGATGTGCTATTTCTGCCCCCAAACGCTCCGAATGCCAGCTAGTCAACACATTATGGGAACTGTTCTTTTTTAAAAAAAAAATCTGCAGGTTATCTGCTACTGTTACTAACACATACACACAGGAACAAACATTTCTATAGTGCTGGTGTCACGTGCCATCATCTTGCAAACCAACTAACATACTGCAGCGTACAATGACAACAAAGCACCATAAATGAAACCGGATAGTGGTGTCGGCATGGAATACAGTACACCTTCAGCAGTTTTTCAACTTGGTTCACAGTGGGTCCATATACATCACCTGATAGCACCTAATGACTTTCAGATGAGCGCATGAGCCATTTTAATGACGTTTGCCTCAGCATTGGGCCATATAATGGCAGTGTCGAGCGCCAAGCCTGTCCCCACTACTTACTGCCCCCCACTGTGACATGCTGGCTGGAGTGTGAAAATCAGTTGTGCCGATCGACTTCGGCTTTGGGAGGAGGTGGGGGAGCTGGGGAGCTGTTTGAAGCTGAGGAGGTGGGGAGCCGGGGGGTTGTTCTCCTCAGCTCCCTCAGTCTGGCTCCATTCTTTAAGCCTCTCCCTTTTCCTCCCTTCTGTATAGTCTGAGATTAGTTGGTTGCACTGCATGGACCAGGTAGGAATTTTTTTGCAGGCTGATTGGATTTTGCCTGACACTTTTTTCCCTTAACCCAGACTTGCTGGTGAGTTAGGAGCTTCTTCCCTTGTTCGGTCCCTTTAGGTAGGTGGCGTGCGGGCCTGGGTAGACAGGGCACCTACTGGAATGCATTCTGAGGTCAGCATGGTCAGGGGGTAAGCTCAGACGATACTTGTCTGGGTCAGTGAGGTTGACTGGCAAACCCCCTGGCTGCAGCATGCAAAGATCCATTCAGGCTTGGCTTGTGGGGGGGGGTCTGCAGTGTCAAGTTACCTTCCCTCTCCAAGAGTTGTCATTGAGAAGACTAGCAGGTCTCTTGACCTATGGCGGCTTTGAGCCAGGATATTATGCCCATTTTTTTACCTGGGGAGGAAGTTGGGGAAGGAACCCAGCGAATATTACGACCATTCTCCCCATTAGTTAGATTTTTCTTGCTGCAGGTGTTTCTTGTTAATAATTAATTTTTGCCCCCCTCCAATCAATTTCTTTTTAACCCTGTTTTTATTTATATTTTATTGCTTATTGTGTTGCTTTATTTTTTTTACTTTTTGGTTTTCCCCTCTCCAATAATTGTAAGCCGCCATGGGCATCTGCCTTGGCAGAGGAAAGGTGGGGTAGAAATCTCTTAAATAAATAAATAAATAAATAAATAAATAAATAAATAAATAAAGTGGCCCTCAACCCAAGCCTCTGCCCACATAACATGTCAATTTTGGTGGGTGCTCAGGTAAACATTCTCCCACTTGCAATCTGTGTTGGCTCCTGAACACATGCTGATCATGGCCTAATGCTATAGTCAACAAGTGATTGACGTGCATGTGTGAATCAGGCTGCAACGGTGTGCACTGATTGAAATAACGCAACCCTGGTGACTCATTCTGTACAAGTAAAATTTAATCAGCCTCTTTTTGAAACGAAAAGCATGTCTTTGCCTATGCCACTGTTATTCTGCTTCCCATGCCTCTAGCAGCTACACAGAGTAGGCAGAAATTCAACAGGTGAACTTTCCCATTTCTGCCCCTCCATGTTATAAAATGCTGCACCTGTTCAATTTCCTCCTGCCATGCAGCTGTTAAATCACAGGAAATCTTGCCAGAAATCGCATCTAGTGGCTGCTTTGCCAGTTTCACACAGAAGATGTACTCTATTCAGTGCCTTTCAGTGGATTGTGGTACATGAAAACATTATTATTTAAATCAGAGCTAACAACAGGGGGTTTCATCCCACCTCTTGTTAGAATAATGTAGGCCAGCCATAATGAACCTGTTCCTGGGGTAGAATTAATGTGAGATAGTAATGGTGATTAGGTAATTATCAAGTACTGTAAGTATTTAACCTTCTCTGTGACAGGCACATCTGGCATCACCTGAGCTCACACAGACTCTCTGAAAAGAATTAACAATTTTAAATTATGCCATTTAAGCTATTAATCGAGAAATTAAAAAGGAACTCAAGAATAAAACAGGTCATACACATTGTTCTCATGTTTTTAGTATTTTGGCATCACTTAAATCTAGGTATTTCCTTTCTGCATTAATATAAAATTAACATGGGATTGCAAGTGTTGTAGGATAGACAGGCAGATTGACACATGGAGGGGGGGCGGGAGAGAACACTGCATTCAAGGATGCTTATAGAACTGCAACATTTCTCCACTATTTTCACACCACCAGACTATGCACTTTTAGGGCTGATTAGTTGACCGGTGCTGTAAGGGCTTTAGCTGGTGGCCATTCACTTGCTGTGAGAGGAACCCTTATTTTGCCATTCACCCTCCTACTGGACAAGTTATGTCAGAGCTGATTGTATTTGTTCAGCAAGGGAGAATGGGGGACCTTGTGCAGAAGCGGACAGGCAGGCACACTGCCCTCATCTGCACAATTAGCTCTCTGGATTAGGACCAGGAGGTTCGTGTTTTCCAGCTCACACCATGGATCCCACTGAAGAATAAATTAAAAGGCACATTTACCAAAGTGTCCTTAGTTCAACTCATTTTATCTTAATACTGGGTTATATTACTGCTGGCTTCATATATGCTGTTGTTTCTCAACCTCTTATTTCTTGATGGCTGCAATTGGCATCATAGGGTATGTATTTTAGCTATGTAAATCAGTGATGCACTAGGGCTGCAATCCTATACACACCTATCTGGGAGTAAGGCCCATTGATATCAGTGGGGCTCGCTTCTCAGTAGGCATGCATAAGATTGCATTGTTGATGAGGTTGAGTTGGGATGTTTCAAAAGTGGCAGTGTGGAACTGGAGAAAGCAGAGACCGAAAATAAGCAGACCATACAGACAGACTCACGATATTTGAACATTACTTAAAGTGGTTAGAGGTGTTTGTTTCCAGGGAGTAAGACAGGTTTACAGCCTTTCTGAACCAGGGTGATCAGATACAGACGCAATGGAGAACATAGTGCCTATGCCTTTAATCATCATGGCATAGAAGAAGGAGTTTTGGCAAGTGCAGCTCAACAATGAAGCTCAACATGAAAGGTGCACCTGCCCAAATCCCCTTCTTCTATACAATGGTTAAAAATATTGGCATGGCGTCCACTGTATCTGGTCACCCTGGTCATAATGGGCTTACTTCTGAGTAAGACAAATAACGCCATTTTCAAACACCTCATAGGAATAGTGGAAGGCGGACTCTTTTGCACCTATATTTAGGACATGATAAAGGCTGAAAGGCAATAAGAGGGCCTAGTTCTGTCCACAATTACACTTTGATTGGCAAAGTTATCAGCAGAGAGAGTAAAATCATCAAAAGGCCCTTGCCCAATAATGAGCTGACTATTACAAGTACTCTCTGCTACCAGGTTATTTTGTTCCTGGCCAATGCAAAACACAAGATCCATCATCTGTCCTATTATATAAATTGGATTTATAGCATTCTGGAATAGCTCCATGGTGGTCAACATGATATCCAGTGCCCAACTAGTGATACACTAGTTGTTGCCAGCCTAACTCTTGAGAACAGATGGCAACATCTTAGGAGGAGATACTGGTAAATAGAGCAGGGCCTAGCAAGAATATGATACATCACAAGCATGGCCTGGTGCAATCTGGCAGATTATGACTGCAACTTTGTAGAGTCAAGGGATAATATCGAAAGGAAAATAAATAGAACAAAAAATAAACCCTTCTTAGACCAGCTTTATAGTAATTGGCCTTTAAAACTCCAACACTGGTTACCTGCCAGAAGCAGTTGAGCAAGAAAAATAATTGAGGTTGGAAATTCCATCTAGGAATCATTGGTTACAATGATTTACACTTATAGCACAAATCCTATAAAGATCTACAGTACTCCAAAATAAGTCCTGTTGAGTTCAATAGAATTTATTCCCA
This sequence comes from Lerista edwardsae, assembly GCA_029204185.1. Lineage (NCBI taxonomy): Eukaryota > Metazoa > Chordata > Lepidosauria > Squamata > Scincidae > Lerista > Lerista edwardsae. The sequence goes on from JAJKFI010000078.1 coordinate 4,855,627, forward strand.
GGTAGGTTCGGGTAGCATTGTTGTTCAGTCGCTAAGTCGTGTCCGACTCTTCGCGACCCCATGGACCACAGCACGCCAGGCCTCCCTGTCCTCCACTAGCTTCCGGAGTTCACCCAATTTCATGTTCATTGCTTCGGTGACACTAACTAACCATCTCATCCTCTGCCGCCCCCTTCTCCTTTTGCCTTCAATCTTTCCCAGCATGAGGGTCTTTTCTAAAGAGTCCTCCCTTCTCATCAGGTGGCCAAAGTATTTGAGCTTCAGTTTCAGGATTTGTCCTTCCAGGGAGCGATCAGGCTTGACTTCCTGGAGGATTGACCGATTGGATCTCTTTGCAGTCCAGGGGACTTTGTTAACCTCCTCTTAATAATGAGGACCAGTGGTGAGCTAAATTTTCAGTGTTCATTTTCAGGTAGAAAAATTGGCCTTTTGAGGAGCTGGTTTTTCACCAAAGGATTTGTGGAAGATTTGAAAAGAAATCAGTGTTTGTTTCATAAATCTTTGGCAAACATTCTTGCATAGCACTTCTTGTCAAGTACTATATTGTGCACTATCAGTGGTGTTCTAGGGGGGCAAAACACTATATTTTTATAGTGAACTGAACACTGGTGTAAAGCGGCCCTTCCCCCTTGCTTTCTCCTCTGCTTTGCTTTCACAACCACAAATGACTCTGAAGAAAAGGGAAGGGGTTACTTTACACAGGCGTTCAGGAGAATGAAAAACTTAGGACGCAACCCTAACCAACAATCCAGCACTGACATAGTTGTGCCAATGGGACAAGGGCTGCATCTTTCCAATTGGCATAACTATGTCAGTTGCATCCATGACTTCTAGGTTATATGGCTCAGCATAACCAATAAGATGGCACATAAGAACTGGACTGATGTTGGGGGGGGAGTGATGCATGACGTGCTTATATCCGTGAATCCTAATACATAAAGTCATGGACGGTAACAAAGCAAGTAATAAAAGACATGGACAACACTGTGTTAGTGTTGAATCATTGTTTACTTACAGGATGATGTCACTGTACAACTCAAATACCGTAATAATAATTGGACAATAAAAGTGAAAACTGGTAAATAGTCCCAGCCCAATAGTGGTTTTTACTCAGAATTGTTCAGCCTCTAACCATTTAGATCTCTAGACATTTGGTTGCAATTCACTTTAAACTGAAAATGAAATGTCTTGCTGTTGACTTCAAATGGATTGCTTTCTCTTCCGGTTAAGAAGCATCTACTTTCAGGAATGTCCTCCCCACAAAGATCAAATAATGTCTTGACCTTCTCTTGGATAAAATAATTAGGCTGATGGCAGAGTTCTCAGTGTTCTGTTCTGTGTCAAGTGTTATTGCAATGAATGGATCTGGATCCAGAATTGTTTCAGAAGAACATAACTGGAATTTTGAAGGAAGAAAACTCGTTCCAGTGTTCTTGATTTTCTAAGCCCTTTGCCAACTACTTCTGAGTGCTAAAGTCTAGCAAAGTTATAAGAAGTCAAAAATCACATTAAAGTATCTGGCTACTTTACTAGCATGCGCCATAACAGAACCTCCCATGCCTGTGACTATTCAACCATATGCATTTTTATATATGTATTTGTACCCCTTTCTCAGTATAAGCCTTTCTCTAATACACAGATTTTTTTATTCATTTTGTATTCTTCTCACTACATCAGAGTCTCTTTCTCTTTATTAGTAGCCAGTAATATATTAATGCATTCCTTGGTTGAAATGTGCTCTTAAGTATTACCTCGGACACTCATTTAGCTGAATTTGATAGTGACAACACATTGACATTGGTAAGGTTAATGATCCAATCTTTTATTTCATCGAACAAGTTGAACAACATTTAGTACACTGTTTCACGATGTCCTAGAGAGCTGTCTTGGCTATTACTTTAATAGTGCAATGGCATCGATGCCCTTTAGGTAATTGGCACCATGAAAATATCCTCTAGGTCCTGTCACAAATGATTAGCATTATGCTGAATTACAGAAAGATTACTTTTTTGTTTGTTTTTTTCCCCCTGAGAATGGTGAAATTTGATTCCTAGGTCTGTGCAAAGCTGCTTTTGGTTTTCATTGTAATCAAACAAGCAATCTTCTTACTAGATTTGCAAAATCCACTCAAAGATAGTGCTGTTGTCCAGTCCAAAAGTTTTAGTCTTGGAATCATTGTTGGCAATGTGCCCTTGCGCTGGGAGGCTCCTGGTGCCTCCCGAGCTGTGTTGGATGCGGCGCAAGGTCTGCCTGCATCAGCACAGTTTAGGATTCGGCTGCCTGTTGTTTACTATATTGTAGTTTGTAATCTCACAGTGCAATCCTACACTCCCCTTAGCGCTGGCGCTGCGCTCTTGCGCCGGCCGAACGCTATCGCGAACGTGCCGTAAAGCGCATAGGCGCCATGGTGCTCGGCCGGCGCAAGCGGCAGCGCCAGTGTTCAGGCGCTGGCATGACCATCGGCAGCACCGGTCGTGCACCAGTCAAGAGCCGGTACTGCTCGGTCAGTGCAGAGCCTCTGCAAGGATGTTCTAGAGGCATTCTGGGGGCATAACTGGGGGGGTCAGCGGGCGGAGACGGCAGTTATGACATGGTTGTGACACAGGACGGCAGTAGTGCCATGTCCTAATGCCGGTTCCCAGCCGTGGCAGTCCCGATTTGGGCCACTCCCATGCACATTCCTCTGCACCTGCTATTTTGCCGGTGCAGATCCGAGCAGGCTCATAGGGGTGACCGGGGCTTTTTTGGGTGCAAGGGGAAAACCTCCCCTTGTCCTGCATGTTGCTGCTGCCGCCTCCGAATGGGCCTTTGGATATGGCCCTGCTATGTCGGCATTATTAGGCCGGCATAAGGTAGGATTGCGCTCACAGGGCGCAATCCTAAACTGAGTTAGGGTTAGCATAAGCTAAGCCAGCAAAGTTTGACCAGCACAAGGCAGTGGTGTCAGCCTACCGGTTCGCTGGGCGGAGTTTTCGCGGTCGCTGGGCGGGTTTCCACGGTGATCGGCAGCGTGCTCGCTGCGTTCCATTGCGTAATGGCGAAAGCCCACCCGCTTCAGCAGGCGGGCTTTTGCCATAACGCAACGGGACGCAGCGAGCACGCTGCCAATCACCATGGAAACCCGCCCAGCGACCGCGAAAACTCCGCCCAGCGAACCGGTAGGCTGACACCACTGGCACAAGGGACACCGTAAAGTATGTTTGGACCATTCACAGAGTCAGAGAGGCCAGCATACAGACATGAGCCATCCTCCCTGACTCCAAGAGTAGTCCAAAAACACTTTATGGTGGCCCTTGTGCTGGCCAAACTTTGCTGCCTTAGTTTATGCTGGCCTAACTCCAGTTTAGGATTGCTCTCTGAGAATGATAAGGTCAGAATGTACCTGTTATTTATAGGCTTATTTCATTCTGACTTTATTTGTTACTTATCTGTTAGCATCTGTTACGGTCAGTTTACTCTTTTAGTTTAGGCTTCAGAGACCAGTTTGTTAATATCAGTATGTTACAATTTTAGGTTTCAATTTGTTAATAAAGTGTCTTCCCTGTAGTTAATCAATGTTGTTGTCAATTTGTTAAGAAAGTGTCCTCCCTGTCTATTATATTATGTTTCAAAAAAGATAAAGATTGAAAACCTAGGCATTCTATACATTCCCTGGGTAAGGTTAGACTGAAATATGCCTCTTTCATACTTAGCCAAAAAGAAGGGTAGACATTCTATAGAATACATAGGCATGCTATGAAATACCTAGCCAAAGTATGTAAGGTCAGAATGAAATAAGCCTCTTTCATACTTTGCCAGGCTTCACACAATGGCTGTAACATCTGATGCCATGCATCTTCTGAAGTGATCAGAGACTTTTCTACTTTACAACAGAGAATACTAGAGCTGGTCCCTTTGGGTGGAAGTCTGGTAAAAGGGGAATGTGGTTGGCCATTGTGGAGACAGAGCTCACATCCTTCTTCTGTGATGGTCTGGAAGGGAGAGTCTGAGAAGGTGGGGAGGAAGGAAACAATGCTTAGGACCACCCCTCCTATAAGCACCATGGAGGGGAGGCCAAGAGATCTCAGGTGTCTGGATACTGCATTGCTCTCCAGAGTCCTGCAAATGGCATTGCATCCAAATTCTAGCAATCATCACCCAGTAAAGCCCCAGAAAAGTGGTTTAGAAATTCTTAAATAAGCAAGTAAACAAACAAACAAATTCAGGTAGATTACCCCTTATCTGGACATTCAAAATCTGGCCTATTCTGAAAACCAGATATTTTTGTCCAATACTTAGGGGAAAAAAAACTTTCTCTAGGGTGAACACTAAAAGGTTTTTATGCTCATTCCCACCTACAGTACAAGAACAGGTTGTAAGTTCTACTCTGTGCTCTTTGGTTTGTACCTGTACAGACATTGTTGAAAACATCAGAGGCCAGCAGACACCTATATGGATAACAGTGAAAACAGCAAGAGGATGCAATTCTCATTATATTTATGCAATTATTCCAAAATCCAGACAAATTTGAAATCTAGACATTCTAGCAATCCAGATAAGGAATAATCAATCTGTACTGTACAAAGAATTATGACCTAACCATACATGGGGGCCAAATTACACATTATGCAAAATGCATAGGTTGACCCTTATGTGCTTGGGAGTGCAATCCTAACCTGGAGTAGAGCCGGCAGTTAGGACAGCAAAGTTTGGCTGGCACAAGGGCGCATTTGGACCACTCTCAGAGTCAGGGAGGATGGCGCATGTCTGTGTGCTGGCCTCTCTGAATGCGAGAGTGGTCTAAACATGCTTTGCAGTGTCCCTTGTGCCGGCCAAACTTTGCTGGCCTAACTGTGCTGGCCTAACTCCAAGTTAGACTTGCACCCTGGGTTTGTTAGTTTATAATCTGTGAGTGTTTAACTCTTTCCTTCCACTGTGGTCTCAAACCATTGCTGTTTCCCAACAGAGGGAAATATGACTGACATAAGATCAGGACTGCAGCACATGAAAAAGAATTAAAACTCCCCTTCACTTTTGCCCTGGTCCTGATGTAAATGGATCTGCATCACCAGGAACACTAGCATACATTGTATTTAATCCAAAATTGTAGAATTGTTTGCTTGCTTTCATTTCTGGCTTTCTTGAAAATAGAAAGCTATTTATATGGCTATTACCCAGCCTATAAAAAGAGTGACTGTTTCAAAATTTATTTCATATTCTATGGACAGTCCTCTGAGCACAAGAATCCAGATGGAACAAGAACTGACAGGACCATATGGCTGGTTTGCAGTTTAATTTTTGCTTGTGCATTTGCTTGTTACAGTGATTTTTAACAGGGAAAAAAGTTTACATTATGAATGAGACTGGGAGGAACAATTGTCATATATTGTTTTGATATGAACAACAAAACCAATCAAAGCCCTCCAAGAGGGAAAGAGACATCAGGATGCCTTTGAAACATAGGACCACAAAGAAACAAACCATACAAAACGAACATCCAAAGGTTTTTCTCAGCACTGACTTATCATTTATCAAATTATCACCCATTATTTCCCATCTTGCATTGCACTTCTGATAATAAAGCCACAAACAGTCCATGTGGCTGGAGGAAGGGAAGAGGTGAAAATATTTTCCAAAACAATGTTTTAAAAACTACTGAGCAGTAGAACTAATTAAAAGCAATTGCCAGTACCCAAAGAATTGCAAACCAGTTCCATGCATTTCAAAAGCAGTGCGCATATGGCAGGGAGACCCAAACAAAGTCCAAAATTCCAGGAAAGTGGTCTGTGGATCCTGCCACATAGATCAGTATTTGACAGGACCGGAATTATGATCTAGGGCTGTTGGCCGATGTGCAGTTGTGAGGCTCATATAATGCATAACTGAGAGCGCAATCCTAACCTGGAGTTAGGCTGGCACAGTTAGGCCAGCAAAGTTTGGCCGGCACAAGGGGCATTGTAAAGTATGTTTGGACCACTCTCTGACAGCGCAATCCTAAGCAGTGCTGGAATGGCAAGGCCCTTGCCATAGGGGAGGTGCCCTTGCTGTAGGGGAGGTGAGGAGACTGCACGGCCCTAATCGGGACCGCTCAGCTTCCAGCTGAAGCCTTGGATTCAGCCTTATGGCCGAATCCAAGGCCCGCCCCCCTCCCAGGCGGGCACGCCTGCCAGCATTAGAGCCCAGTTGGATTGGGCTGGCAATTAAGTCCTCTTGCACAGAACATTATTATAAATAACAATTTACTGTTGCTCATTGTATCCTAGGATTTTGTAGCAGGAGCACTGTAGGCCCATAATCAGCATTCTGTGTGCATGAGCCATCAGTGGAACTAAACATGCCACCATCATGAAAAAGCCCATCCCTTTCACTATGGAGCAGGGCAGACAGGGGCAAAGAAAGAAGCAATGTAAGAGGGAAAACCCATTCATGGCAGGGCGCCAGAAGCCCAGCTCTGAAATAATGACATCTGGAAAAAGAAGTGGCATTTGGTGGCACTGATTTGGAATCAAGCCAAGGTATTCACCAGGGAGACTTTGGAGTTGCAAACACAACAGCATAAAACAAGAGAGAAAGATCCTGACGGTGGTTGCTATTTTGTCCTTCTAGCACCTTCTCTTTTTCTTTTAAATTACCCGTGATTGTGTAGCATCTGCTCCTTTCAAGCCTGCATATGGTTCTCTCTTTGCATCTGCATGTGCCTTTCTAGGAAAGACGTAAAAGCTGCTGAATACAAATACACATCAGAAAGTTTTTCTTTTGAAGTCATACTTTAAATCAAATGGGTGGGATCGGGTTGCACTGTGAAAAAAAGAGAGATTAGACACCGTAAGCACAAGCACTGAGTAACCTCGACTATCTAAGTATTGATATTAATCTATATTAAGATTCTGATATTAAGGTACTCTAGTTCCAGGAAGCTCAATTGTTTATTAGATGCAACAGCAAAGTTTCCAGAGGAGATAAAAGTCCTACAAAGAGACTTCATTGGAAATGGATACATCAGGTAGAATCTCTCCTTTGAAGCCAGACATTTAATTGAGGTCATTGAACAAAAGATGTCATGTCTACTTACACTAGTAGGTAGCCTTAGGGCTCAATCCTAAAATGAGTTAGGCCAGCATAAACTAAGCCAGCAAAGTTTGGCCAGCACAAGGGACACCGTAAAGTATGTTCGGACCATTCTTAGAGTCAGAGAGCCAGCACACAGATGTGAGCCATCCTCCCTGACTCCGAGAGTAGTCAAAGCATGCTTTGGTGGTCACAGCACCCACAGAGTGGTCATAGCACCCACAGCACCTTTCCTAGTCATCTGTGTGGCAGATATTGATTTTTTTGGGGGGGGGGGGTTAGTTCAGTAGCCCCATACAAATGACCTCTTAGATTCAGCAGTGTCCCTTTTCTCCACCTAACTAGTAAGTACAATTAGGCCAGTAAAGTTTGGCCAGCACACCGTATAATATGTTTGGACCGTATAGCATGTTTGGACCACTCTCGGAAAGGCCAGCACACAGACGTGCGCCATCTCCCCTGACTCTGAGAGTGGTCCAAACATGCTTTATGGTGGCCCTTGTGCCAGCCAAACTTTGCTGGCCTAACTGTGCCAGCCTAACTCCAGGTTAGGATTGCACTCTAAATCAGCTTCAATTCCCCCTCTGTACCCATCAACTAACAGGTGCACAGATGTCTCGGGTAGCTTGAATTTGATCTAGCTGAAGTCTCTGATGTAGTTCCTAAGGCTACTTTCACCCTGAACCAGTTTTCATTTGATTCTGTCCTGAAAAGGGTGGTTAGAGATCTTACATTAAACACAATGGCTATGAGTATGAAAATCCCACTACTGAGAACTGATTCAACCCATTCCCCTTGTATACCAGGTGGAGAGCAGTGCTGAACATAAGAGCTGTAAGATTTGTCCTCTTACAAGCCTGTGGAGAATCTCCTCATCCATATAAGACATTTTCAGCAGCTGCTGTTGCTTTTCATTTGACTTGGACCCTCTAGGTGGTAAGTAGATTTCAAAAATTAGTGTCCATTTTCCGCAGAGGCCTTGCTTTGCTTTCTCCCCTTCAGAGATTAGGCAGGTGGGAAGGAGGGATCATGCCTTTTGGGCCTCAGTCATGCCCAAACTTTGAGACTGTCTGTCTTGGAGTGTTTGCTTAGCTCCTGATTTTCCAGAGTTCTGTAAATCAGCATAAAATAAAATGCAAACAGCCAGTGCAGTGGGCTCATGCATATTTGTTTGCATCCTAGCGGTATGTATGTATACTGATAACATATTGAAACTTGACCAAAACTGGGTTGTTCCAGCATGCTGACCATTGGACTATTAAAGAGGGTCTGACACAGTATGTATGTATGTATGTATGTATGTATGTATGTATATGCAGTGATGTCATGCAGGGGGAACGCGGGGGAACTCAGTTCCACTAGTTAAAATTAGGGCTGACTCCACCCACTTCACTCTCCCTCCTCCCCCTTCCCAATTCCTCTGCAAAGAGCTTTTCTTCTTGGTTGGCCGGCACTCAGAGGGTTAAAGGGAGCGACTCCGGACTCCTAGGGGGGTGAAGGCAGTGATGTCATTCAGGGGGAACGGACCAGAACGGGCGTTCTGGATCCTAATGGGCTCCGTGGCTGGTTCCGGGTTCCCGACAAGTGCCCATCAAAAGTGAGTTCCTGTTCCTAAATCATTTGAATGACACCACTGTATGTATGTATGTATGTATGTATGTATGTATGTATGTATGTATGTATGTATGTA
>JAJKFI010000078.1:4872722-4907722 GCA_029204185.1 Lerista edwardsae
GTGTGTGTGTGTGTGTGTGTGTGTGTGTGTGTGTGTGTGTGTGTGTGCTTCCATGGCATGTGTTTTGTATCATTCAAATTGCTAAAGATTGTGCTTGGGAGTGATTTACAGTTGAGCACGATCCTCTTTATCTCGGCACCCTGAAATTTGTGATATCAAAGCAGGAGTCTTCTGAGTAAGTTTGTTTGAGCAAGTTCATAAAGAGGCTTTTTAGAAGGGGTGACATTATAAATAGGGGCTGGTATTGCATAAATAATTAAACTTGTGAGCAGGGTCTGCTTTGTTTGACTTTCATGATAGTGTGAAGGGTTATTAAATTGAATATGATGTTTGTGTAATTTTGTGGAGGAGGGGAACAGCATTCATAACCCTTGCTCATAATGCCAAATGGCAGAGTACTATGCTCTCATCTTGCCTCATGCTTTGTTGTGCCCCTGCTAACTGGACAAGAGGCACTTTTTCCAGTGGTGTTCCTCTTATATTTAGCAGGGGGAGTAGAGAGTAACTGTCCCTCTTCACCCCTGCGCAGTCTTTCTAGTGGCTGTTGCTGGCGGTCTGCCTTTTTTTAGATTGTGAGCCCTTTTGGGACAGGGAGCCATTTAACTTTATTATTACTATTTGCCTGTAAACCGCTTTGTGAACTTCGTGTTGAAAAGCGGTATATAAGTACCTGTTGATTGATTGATTGATTGATTGATTGTTGCTGTTTCTGGGTCTTTTTTGTGTTTTGGGGGGGTTGAATTGTGAGGCACTGCTCCTTCTAGGGATACTGACAACTCAGTCTTAGGCATGTCGTCTCCTAAGTTAAACTACATTCCCAGGTAAGTGTGAAAGGATTGCAGCCTTAAACAGTTTGTATCACAAGGGTAAAGTTGTTGGCCTTCATTACAATTGCTTGTAGTGTATGGGAGGCAGGGGGGTGGTCCACCCTGGGTGCCGGGGTATAAACCCCTCCTCTCTGTAATCAGCACTGAGGCATTGAGGCAGATGGAGAGGGATGATCCTGAAACCCAAGAAGGTGGCTTTTTTAGTAGAATGGGGGAGGATCCATGCCTCCAATCCAGGCCTGGGGTATGGTTCCCTCACAATCTCAATGGAGCTGATGAGAGTTACTGCAACAGGAGATTCATCAGCCATGCTAAATGCAATCTCTGTTCCTAGACTTGCTTCCCAAGGGCTTAGACATCAATGAAACAGCTACATGCTTTGAGTGTACAAGCTCTTCTAACGTACTACTTTGTCACCATGTTTGGCCCAGTCACCATAATAAAACATTCCACCAACCCACAAGCAGCTTACTTACGTGAGCTGGAGTAAATTGAACCAGCAGATCATAGGAAACACCCTGAGCATGTTCTGAGGGCCCAGGTGGACTCCCTGACCCTCAGAAAGCCGTCTAAGGCTTTCAGAGGGACTAAAGACATTACCTCCGACAGAGGCAGATCTACAGGGAGGGCAAAGCTCTAAGTGTTGCAAGAAGCCTTACCCTGTCATGTAAATCCCTCCTTTCCCTTGCTGCTGTAGCCAGTAAGCAACGCCAAGATGTTGCTTTTCCCTGTGAGGATTGGCTAAAACGGTGCAGGAGAGGAGTGATTTCCACTGCAAGGTAAGGCTTCTTGCAAAACTTGGAGCTTTGCCGTCCCTTAGATCTGCCTCTGACTTCCGAGTCTTTGGGAAAACTAGGAAATGACTATTTTTGGCATTCTGAGGGCCAGGTAGCCTTCACACAGCCTCCTTGGCCCTCAGAATATATTCCACACACAACCAGCTTGGAGGATACAGCCCATGCAAGTAAGGTCAGGAGGGCCAGAAGCTCATAGGGGACCAGAGCCTTGCTGCGAGCCAGATAGAGGCTGGGCCGCATCTGGCCCCTGGGGTTTGGAGACCTCTGCTCTAGATCAGCAATTTTCAACCAGTGTGCTGTGGCACACTGCTGTGCCATGAATGGTCTACAGGTGTGCCATGGGAATTTGGGGGGGGCATCATTAGTAGGGACCCTGGGATGTGAGCAGTGGTGTAATTCAAATGATTTAGGAACAGGAACTCACTTTTGATTGGCACTTGTCGGGAACCCGGAACCAGCCATGGAGCCCGTTAGGATCCGGAACGCCCGTTCTGGTCCGTTCCCCCGAATGACATCACTGGATGTGAGCCTCCCACCAGCAGCATGGTGTACTTGCCAATTGTCAAAAAAACTGATGGTGTGCCTTGACAATTTTAGCACATTGTCAGTGGCGCATGAGATTAAAAAAGGTTGAAAATGCTGTAGATGGATGAGCTTATACCTTATCCTTCAATCTGCAATGCAGATCTGATATCTGTGGCCTGCCACTGGGCTAGCCCAGGCAGTTCTGGGCTAGCCCAAGATATTCTGCTGCCTGGTGCAAATGATGAAATGGCACACACCCACACCAACCACCACCACTATTAAAACTGACACTGGTAATGTCAAACTTCAAAAAAAAAAATCAAAAGAAACAGGATTTTTTTGTTTTTCTCCTAATTCAGAAGCACAAAAGACACACTAAGGTGTTTTTTTATTATCTTCATACTTTTATTTCATCTGAAGGAAGAGTTACACAAGTCATTAATGAGCAGCAACTGAGGCAAAAATAGAACAAAGAAAACCCAATAATATTCTCAATTGTCATGTAAATCCAAAATATTCTTGGAAGGTTCTTCCAAATCCATGTATTGATTTTTGTCTTAAATGCAAACTAAAGAATTACAGAAGTAAAAATGTATTTTGCACATTTCAGAGTCCTGTGTAGAACCAAGTCATTCTTTTGATACCTGCACCCTGCTGTTTCCACAAATGCCCATGCTGAAATTCCCGGCATGACCCACACTTCCTGTTTTGTAGAAGACTATTGGGCAGAAAGGCATAAAAGAAGTGGCTGCCATTCGTTTGCTTGTTTCTGGGTTGGGGGAACAGTGGCAGATCTGGTTGGCCACCCCGTTCCTGACTTAAGACAAAGTATTACTAGCCAGCAATACTATTCAAATTAGCCCTATCAGCCAGTTTACCAGCACAAATCCCCTGAGAAAAGAACAGTTAGCGGGCAGCCCAATCCTAACCTGCACTAGAATAGCGAGGCCATCCAGCCTGCCCCATATCCAGCGCTGGGTTGGGGTCAGCGATGGGATCTACAAACAACCTGGGGGAACGCTGGGCAGGACTTCCGCGGAGCTTCCGCATGATTGGCTGCCCGTCCGCAGCGTTCTGCAGCTGTCCTGGCCTCGGGGGGGGGGCTGCCCCCAGTTAGTGCGCCCCACCGCTGCTTGCCCAGGCACCCGGCGTGACCCTCACCCATCCTCCGCAGCGAGCAGGAGCCCCCCTGAGGCCAGGGCAGCTGCGGATCACCCCGGACGGGCTGCCAATCACTCAGATGTCCCGCCTAAGTCCCGCCCTGCATTCCCTCAGGTCGTTTGTAGATCCCATCGCTGGTTGGGGTTACATGTGGTGCAACTCATAGTAAGGGGAATTTATTCCCGTTTCCTCGGGTCATGCCGCAGCAGTCCCAATATGGCTCCTTGGATCTGCACCAGTGAAATTGCTAGTTCAGATCTGAGTGGCCTGTGTAAGGCCGGCCAGGCCGAGAGGGGGGTAGGATCCAAGTCCCACCCCCTCCCCAGTCTACCCACAGGCCCACCCTTCTCCTGCCCTGATCCGCCTTCCTTCTGCCCTCCTCCTCCCCTCCTGCCCCCTGGGCCAGCTTCCTTTGGCCGGGCATACCCGGTCTGGGACCCAGTGAGGATAGGCCAGCACATGTCCATGCATCAGCCTCCCTGATTCCAATGGTGGCACAAGTATGCTTTATGGCACATTTGTGGGACCTGTGCCAGCCCAGCTGCAAGGTAGGATTGCATTCTAAGATGTCAGGGCATTCTTCAGTGAAGATAGGTATCCAACACCATAAGAAGGTGGGCAAGCAAACAAAATCTAAGACAGTATTCTCCATGCATTTATTTTCTCTCAGGCTAGAAGAAAACATTGACCTTTTTGTAATGCATAGTGATATGCAGCAAAAAGGAACACCCTGGTGTGCTATGTTGTTATACTAAGGAATATCTATGCGCATTTATGTGCTTATATTTATAGAGCTACACTGAAGCAAAGGAATGTTTGCTGTAACATAGAAAGAGTTGGTAAATGATAGCAGTCAAAAGCAATAATCCTTACCTTCAACAAAATCTCCTGCTGTACTTCCATTGAAAACAGTTCAGATTCCTTTAAATAGTTTTGCCCTGGATCTACCTATAGTTTCCTCCATAGAACTGGGAAGAGTATTCCTTGTTGTAGCACCAGGCTGAAGAACTGCATCCATTACACATCTTGGGGCAGTTTATTGCCCAAATCTCTTTAGAATCAGGCAGACCTATGCTGCGCTGGAACAAGCAGGCCAGCTGGCCTGTGCTGTATCCTGTGCAGAGTTGGGGCTGGCTGTAGGACAACTCAGGGCAAGTATTTCCCCTTCCCCTGGGTAACGTGGCAGTAGCCAAATTTATATCCCACTTTTCCCATGCCAAAGCAAATGCCCAAGGAGGCTTACATGGGCAGGCTAGTCTAAACCACCATTTTTCAATGGGGTTTTTACAAATATACAGTATTCTGTGATTTGTGAAACAAATTCTGTGATTCACCAATTCCTCAATTCCAGATGTAGCCTTCACAGTCGGTTCTCTCTGGCCGCATGCCATTGAACTTCAGCAGGCAATTGTAAGTCAAGGCTGGATAGGTCCTCAAGGTCGGCTGGCCTTCTCACACCCTTCCCTGCAACTCTCACTTGTGGTGACTAATCAGCTCAACAGCGATTCCATCCTGCCACAACAGATACAGCAGCTTGTCACAGCCTGACATCAGAGGCGGATCTACAGGGAGGGCAAAGCTCTAAGTGTTGCAAGAAGCCTTACCCTGTCATGTAAGTCCCTCCTCTCCCTTGCTGCTGTAGCCAGTAAGCAACGCCAAGATGTTGCTGTTCCCTGTGAGGATTGGCTAAAACGGTGCAGGAGAGGAGTGATTTCCACTGCAAGGTAGGTAAGGCTTCTTGCAAAACTTAGAGCTTTGCCCTCCCTTAGATCTGCCTCTGCCTGACATTCTGTCTTCAGTCCCAAAACGAGACCAAAGATTCTCCTTCTTAGCTTTTAGGCAGTACTGGCAGCACAGCCATCAGTCCATACCTCCTGCCAACTCAGGAGTCTTCAAAACTCAGGATTCTACTATGGGTGGCAAACCTGAGCAGAGATTTGGGGAATATGTATCTTGAAACTCTGAAAGAATGACGAAAATGATTACAGGGCTTGGGCACTTCCCTTATGAAGAAGGACTGCAGCATTTGGGGCTCTTCAGCCTAGAAAAAAGGCGCCTGAGAGGGGACATGATTGAGACATACAAAATAATGCACGGAAGGGATAGAGTTGATAGAGGGATGTTCTTTTCCCTCTCTCAAAACACCTGAACCAGGGGGCATCCGCTAAAACTGAGAGTTGGAAGAGTTAGAACAGATAAAAGGAAGTACTTTTTTACCCAGCGGGTAGTTAATCTGTGGAACTCTTTGCCACAGGAGGTGGTGATGGCATCTGGTCTAGATGCTTTCAAGAGGGGATTGGGCGGATTTCTGGAAGAAAAGTCCATCGTGGGCTACAGGCAATGATGGGTTGTAACCTCCTTACATTAGTAGTAGGCTACTTCAGAGTACTGGGTGCAAGGGAGTGGCAACAGGATCCAAGCATCTTGTTGTCTCATGCCTTCCTGGGGTACCTGGTGAGGCCGCTGTGAGATACAGGAAGCTGGACTAGATGGGACTTTGGCCTGGTCCAGCAGGGCTCTTATGTTCTTATGTTCTTTTATAAAGGCTCAGAGAGACCCCTCCCCAATTCCCTTTGATCCTGTATCCTCAACTGAGCCTGCCAAGCCTGGATTATAGGCTTTGCTTGGAGTGTTGACCCATAGGAAAACAGAACCTTGGCAAGCCGTGAGTTACAGTTATCCTTCTACCAGGGAGCCTCACAGTGGCAGGCCTTTTAGCCTGCCTGCTCAAGCCGCCACAGGTACAAAGGTGAGCGGTGTTAGGCCCACCCACTCACCTCTGTGCTCAGAACACTCTGAAATGGAGAATGGTGTGGTGGGGGGAGTGGTGGAACTGTGCTGCAGGCAAGTAGCACCAGGAGTGCGGCTATCATCAGCTGCTCCTGAAACTTCATCCTCCCTTGCTGATTGCAATTGATGCCAACAACACCTCCAGGGCCTTACTACTTCAGGATCAATCTCTGGTTTCCCCCTTGGTTTTCTTTCTCCTTCTTATGACTTCTAACTTGTGTCCCTATCAAAATCTACCATCTCATGTTCAGGGAAAAAGGGTGTATTTGCAAGTCTGACAAGCCACTTCCCAAGTCCTCCACTTTCCCCTTCTATTCCACTGTCAGTATTTCTCTCCCCTCCCTGTTCCCATAGCAACTCCAGACTTATGCTATCTTGGTTAACCCTCTGTTCTCCTGCTCATTTGTGTGTTGAGTGACTGTGCAAATTTATATAGACATGTTTATGATTATAGTTAGGGACGTGGTGGCGCTGCGGGTTAAACCGCTGCTGTTGAGCTTTCTGATTGGGAGTTTGAGACCACGCAATGGAGTAAGCTCCCATTGCTTGTCCCAGCTCCTGCCAACCTAGCAGTTAGAAAGCACCTAAAGATGCAAGTAGATAAATAGGGACCACTTCGGTTGGAAGGTTACGGCGTTCCATGGGCTATGGCATATAGTCATGCCAGCCACATGAGCATGGAAACTTGTCCTTGGACAAACGCCAGCTCTACAGGCTTAGAAACGGAGATGAGCACCGCCCCCTACAGTTGGTCACGACTAGACCATTTGGTTATGGGGAAACCTTTACCTTTTATAATTATAGTTATACACCAACCAACTTTTCAACAAAATAAATTCACAAAACAGTTTACGTAGCAAAATTAATGTAAAATAAATGGTTCCATGTCCCAAAAGGCTCACAATGTTTAGTTAGTTGTTCATAATCCAACTTGTCGCTATAAGGGGCAGTCACTTCTATTATCAACAGCTTTATAACTATATGTTGTTTCTTTCAGTTTATCAGTTTTATAGCATTGCTTTTGTTCATTATGAACACAATCCTATCCAACTTTCTAGCCCCAGGATAAGGGCAATGCAGCTATGAACAGGATAAGGAACAAACATTCCCTTACCTTGAAGAGGCCTCTGTGACTACTACTCCACTGCAGAATGCAGCACATGCCTCATTGCCACAGCTATGTCAGTGCTGGACAGTTTGTGCCCTATATTCATTTCCCCCAATAAATTAGTTCTTCGGCACTGAGTAGACTCTGATTTATCTGCTATTCCCTTTTTGTTCTTACATTGGCAGTTTGTGGATTATCTGCAGCACGACCAAGAGCTACATGATCCCTGGGCATAGATGTTTCAGGGCACGTACACTG
Source organism: Lerista edwardsae (assembly GCA_029204185.1). Taxonomy (NCBI): domain Eukaryota; kingdom Metazoa; phylum Chordata; class Lepidosauria; order Squamata; family Scincidae; genus Lerista; species Lerista edwardsae. The sequence goes on from JAJKFI010000078.1 coordinate 4,880,189, forward strand.
CATGTGTCATCAAAGCATGTTTGCTGATGCTGTCTCCAAGCACAGATGAACAGCCAGACCCTGGAATCCATGGGTCTGGCATCCATGTATTTGACTCACTGCGGATGCTATCTGGTGAGAACCAGGGAGAAGAAAGGAATCTCTGTGCGATCCGGAAGTGGGTCTTTCAGTGCTAAAAACAGCTCTACAGCCTTGGAAATTCAGCAGTTGGACCATAAAAAGGTAGCAACCCAGATTTTGGCACCTTTTCTCTTTTTAAACAGATTTAAATTTGGACCACAGCATCCTCAGATACTAGGATCGCTAGAGCTGGTGACTCACCCGGCGCCCTGGTTGGGCACTGGACTATCGCCCTGCTCTGAATGGGGTTGCACTCCCTCTGAAGGAGCTTGTCCACAGCTTGGGGGTTCTCCTGGATCTGCAGCTGCTCCTAGACTCCCAGGTGGCAGCTATGGCCAGGGGAGCCTTTGCTCAGCTTCTACGCTCTATGTTCTATGCTCTACGTGGACCTGCCTCTGAAGACTGACCAGAATTGCAATTAGTGCAGAATGCAGCTGTCTGTGTGGTTGCTGGGGCTCGTTGCTTCGACTCAGTTGGGCTGTTGCTTCAGTGGCTACACTGGCTGCCGGTTCCTTTCCGGGCCCGATTCAAAATGCTAGTTTTGACTTTTAAAGCCCTTTATGGCTTGGGTCCGGGGTACTTGAGGGACCGCCTCCTTCCATACAATCCTGCCCGTACTCTCAGGTCATCTGAGGGGGCCCTTCTGACTGTGCCACCACCAAGAGAAGTGAAGGGGATGGCTGTCAGAAACAGGGCCTTCTCAGTGGTGGCCCCACAATTGTGGAATACCCTCCCCTTAGAATTAAGAACAGCTCCCTCTTTGGCAGTCTTTCAGCGCAGCCTGAAGACCTTTTTATTCAAACAAGCTTTTAACTGCTGACATGCTGGCTGGCATTTTAAACAGCAACTATGGGATCAACGGGGCCTGCCCATTTTAAATTGTTTTTAAATACTGTTTTAATATGATTTTAATTGTCTCATTTTGTATTGTTTTTATTTTAATGTTATTGTGTTTTTTTGATGTTGTAAGCCGCCTTGAGTGCCCATGGGGCCGAAAGGTGGGGTATATAATCCTATAAATAAATAAATAAATAAATAAATAAATAGGTTCTGACTGTATAGTGTATATGAAAGACAAAATTCCTCCTGGAGACTGTTCTGGCTAGTTTTCCTATGCTCATTAAGCATTCTTATTTACCAATATTAAATCAGTGCATAAATTGTCCACCAGACAAAAAGAGTGTTTAAAAAACAACATTTTCTCTCTCTCCATGTCTTCTCCATTGCTAAATGCTTTTTAAAGTCCCATACTACTTAAACTTCCTCTGTCTGCTGAAGGAAATTTGAAAATTGTTTCCCACAAAATGAATATTGTGTATTCTAACATCTAAACTGACAGAACATAAGTGAATAATTAGAGAAGAGCACATGTAATTTTTGAATCAACACCTTCATATGTCATGGCTTGTAAAATTTAACATGCCTGCAGTTCCCAACTTATGGCAATCATATACAATATAAGGAAATAAGAGAAAATGTCCTGTATTTCTAGGCATAATAGGAAACATTTTACTTTTCCCATCTTTGACTACTGGAATAATATGTATGAGCTTAAGCAACCAGAAGTACCTGAAATTGTTTTGATTTGAAAAAGAATGAAGGAATGAAAGTTCTTTTGCTTGTACATAGAGAAACAAATCCTAATGTCATGGCTAAAGCAATGCCACTGCTCATTTTTCAATCCATTTGTAAGTTTCTTTGTAATATGGTCACCCTATTGAATACAATTGGAATGAAATGTGGCACTTACTGTACATTTAGGGCACAGTTCAATATTTGAAGTTCAAATATCAGCTTGGCCCCATACACATATTTTCAAATGGAGGAGGCAAATGAAGGGCACAGTCCTAACCTGGAGTTAGGCGGGTGCAGTCATGCCAGCAAAGTTTGGCTGGCACCAGGGACACCATGAAGTATATTTGGACCACTCTCTGAGTCAGCACACAGATGTGCACCATTCTCCCTGACTCCAAGAGTGGTCCAAACCTACTTTACGATGGTCCTTGCGATGGCCAAACTTTGCTGGCCTAACTGTGCCCACCTAACTCCAGGTTAGGATTGCGCCCTAAATGAAGGGCAGCCCAATGCTGAGCTGCCCAGCTCCCATAGGAGCAGCAGTAGCAAAATGGCTACCACTGCATCCCACAGGATCAGCGGCAGCTGCTGGGTATCCTCAGGGGAAGCCCCAGTCCCCGCAATGGGACTCTTCCAGTCTCCATTGGCTATTACCGGTGGAGTCTCAAGCAGCCCTTGTTGGGCTGCCCTACCTGAGGCGGGGCATAGGATCCACTGCCAAATCCCACCCACCCCTGTGTGGTCCTCATCATCCCTTCCCCCTGCTCAGTTCAACTTCCTCCCCACTTCCCCCCACGCCCATAAAGAACTTTCCAGTCACAGGCGCTCCAGCAGTGCTGGCGACCCTTCTTTGTGGCACTGAGGCCAGGTGCTAACCAGCACCAGTGTTCCCTCTTCCATTTAGTCAGTGGTATGCACTTACCACCAACAATATGAGCCTTTGGATCAGGCCATGAATGAATGAACGAACGAACGAACAAATGAATGAATGAATGAATGACCCAATCCTATGGTTGGGCTGTGTTGCCAGAACTCACTTTCTGCCAATGCAGCTTGACTTACAATGTCACAACATGCATTCCTGTACAGCAGGATGAAACATCAAGCAGTGGCTTCAGGTGGCAGTACCCTTCCTGAAGCCAACAGTGCAAATACATTAGCTGCGGGGGCGTACCCTGGGTGGGGAAGGGGGTGATCGGAGCATTCTGTGGAAGGAACTGGGCGGGCAGACCATTTGCAATGCTGCATGTCATACCTTATCACCTCTTTTTAAAACCTTCCTTTCGCTGCCTCAGACACACATAATCAAAAGAGTTGGCATATGTCCAAGGAGACATACAGGCAGTTCCAGGGCTTCAGCAGATGGAAACACAAATTTTTACTTTCTCACAATTGCTCCCACATCACATACACCCCAACACCACTGGATGCAGCGCATGGCATTTTTGTGAGGCTGCATTGGTGCTGGTAGTGGGGAATAGGATTGAGGCCAAAATCTCTCTTGAAGTTTGAGGCATGAGAATGAAGGTTGATGTGCATATGCAAAACACAATTCTATGTTTAAAGTTAAAATACCTGTTCAACTTAACATTTTAGGGGCATGCAAGGGAAAATGTTTCTTTTTTCTTTCATTTTCATTTATTTTCTTTTCAATTCATTACATTTTTTCCTTTTGTGGTGTATATTCCTTTTTATTTTCTATTCATTTTCAGGTTGATGGCTTAAAAAAAAGAAAATAAAATGTAATGAACTTTTTGCTTCTTCATTTGCAGCTAATCATTTCCTAAGTGAGAAAAAAGTGCTTATTTCTGGTCATGGCTTGCTGAATGACATCATTTCCTGCTTATGACATCACTTCTGGCTCCTCAGGAGGCATCATGAATTCTACTCGGCCTTCTGAATTAAACAAATTTTACATCCCTGTTCTAAGGCATGTGGGTAATTAACAATGGCTGCTACCAGGATGTGCTTCCATAGTGGAATTCCTAGTAAACAGTAAGACATACTTTCTTTAAGAACAAATGAATTAACAACCCCCCGAAATAAATAACAATGAAACATGATCTGTAAACAGGCCCCCATTTGTTATTTGCTCCATACATTCCTGAGTGCAATATTTTAGAATGAATGGAACTAGGTATGAATGGAACGCATTTGAATTCATTATTATTCATTCCAAAAACAAAAGCACACCTCCACATGTTCAAGGGGGAGATGTAGAGGACACTACAAGGTGATATCTACCTTGAATATTAAGAAAAGACTGACAGCAGAAGACATGTTCAGACCCCATTCTGTATTTCAAGTTCAAACCCCAGTTTGCCCCTTATGCTCCAGTTCACAGCGACCAGGAAGGAAAACATGCATGTGCTCTCTCCTTTGAGCACTGAGATACTACAGTAGAAAGAAATTTGATGTGTTTGCTCATGATATAATTCTATTTTAAGGATTTGAGTGTCATACCTGAAATGAGGTCTCTGAAACCCTGTGCTTTACTAGCTGTTAATGGAATAATGGAAGATATTCTGGCACTCATACACATTGCAGACCCTAAATCCAACACTGCGTGGTGTGGATCCCACACACTACCTATTTAGAAAATAATCCATCAACTCAGCAGGAACCTATCTCTGTCACTAATTATATAGCTCTCTGGCTCCAAGACATTATCAGTGAATAAATTATAATAAGGAACAGTTAGAGTTCAATAATGAACTTAGCAAAAGATAATAAGATAGTCATTAGACTGACAGAGCTTTTCGTGGTGGCAAGGAGAGAAGTGTGCTATCAAAGCAGTGCATTTGCTAAAGAATTGTGCTACCAAATGCAGGAAAATAGTAACATATATTTCAATTAGTCAAGCAGGAAACAGAAGGGAAGCCCTTCATTCACTGAACCAGCCCTACAATGGACTCAAGATGAAGTGGCCTGTGTTCTCACTTCTGCGTGATTTGACACAGAGGCTTGTGAAAAGACACAGGTTGTCTGGGAACAAATGGGTGAGGTTTCCTAATGAGCTAATGAGATTTCCAAAAGGAATGGTTTGTGAAGGGCTCTTCTGGGATTTCTCATGGAAGTCAGAATGGGTGGGAATGCTCTGAACAATAAAAGTCCTGACAAAGTAGTGCCAAACTGAAAATGAGGAGCAAAGTACCATGAGGAACAAGACACGGGGATCTGAGTGGCTGCTAATGATTTGTTTCACCTGTGTTGATCTTATTGGTTCATATGGACCAGCAGTGGTCAATGCATGGATTGGCCCCGTACCCCTATGGATGGGGTTCAGTGTGCTGATTAATGGTGTTGATCCCTCATGAAATCACAGGTCCAAAAGATCTCACAGGCTATCAGATAAGGGTGCAATCCTAACTAACTTCCTAGCACCAGGACAAGGGTAATGCAGCTTTGAAGTAAGGGAATGAAAATTCCCAGCTTGAGGAGGTCTTCATGACTACTGTTCCACTGCAGGATGCAGCACATGCCCCATTGACACATCTATGTCAATGCTGGAATATTGGTTAGGATTGCACGCTCAGTCTCCAGCTGTTTTTTTTACTTTCTTCTGCAGATGTTTGACTTCGGGTTTTCCATGTCTCCAGTAGTTTACTAGTCTGTGGAGGATAATTAATCCTTCCAATGGGTTGAAATATTCATGGTCAAAGCAGAGAGGTGGTTTGGAGGACGATAAGAAAAAAAGGCTTAGCCAGTGGTGGTAGTAATTCAGAATGGATAGGTAGAATTGTGACAGGAAAAGAAAAATAATCTAAGCAAAGGTCTAGGATAGAACATCAGAAGCTTCTTTAGACTGACTCAAACCTTGGTCCATCTAGCTCAGTCTGGCAGTGATTCACCTCAGTTTCAGGTAGAATCTTACCTGGAGAAATGTGGTATTAAATATGCCATCATGAACAGGCTCGACAATGAATTGGACCAGTGTTTCCCCTGAAGGCTCTACTAAGAAATTTTCTAGGGTTCATGAAAGGCAATGATCTTGGCCTATCAAAAATAACCCATTCCCTTTTGGGGAAAAGAAAAGAAGGGACCTCATGAGGTATTTGTGCGTAGGAAAAATGCTACATTGGACTGCCACAAAATTACCATGTTTGAAATGGTTTATAAGAATAAGCCTGTATTCACATCATCAAGGATTGGTGCAAATGTATAGTTCAATAAGAATTTTCCAAATAGAAATTAACTTTAGAAAACTGACAATCTGAATGCTCTTTATATTGGGGAGAGGGGCAGAAAAAAAACACAGGATGCTTGAGAGGGAGTTATCCCTATATCCATGAGGGGCAACTGTTTCTCGCGATGCCCTTTCAGGGTTTCTTGTCCCTTCCTTGGCTTTCTAAGTATAGAATCTAAATTGAGATATCCTGTGTTTAATAATGATAAACGCAATTAATTACAAGCAATTTAGTAAATGTCTCAGTGTCTATGAATGCATTAAATGGAACAGATTAAATGTGATTCCAGGCAATTATACATTTTTACCCCACCTTTGATGAGTACCTAATACAGAAGCATCCTCAACACTGCTCAGTGTTTTGAACTGGGTATTTTGTTCAGGAAAAAAACCTGTGCAGGATAGCACTGTAACTGAGATGGTTTTAGAAAGTAAAAGGGAAGGCAGCAAAAGAACATGTATTAGAGAGGGGGGGAAGCCTCCATTATTTGATGAAATTAAATGTACGTCTGTGAAGTAAGAAAAGCTCAATTGAACCATTATCTGCCTTTAATATATGGAAGCACATAATGGAAAAGGGTTGGTGAGCTCTGAAAGCAAACCCAGATATATTTAAGAAGCACTGCTTTGTATATACACACAAAGAGTCAATTAAAAAAAATCCGTTTCAAATAGACAGCGACCTAATCCAGCTCACATCATTCCACGCCACTGAAATTTATTGTATTTCCCCGTTGGAAGAGTGTTTCACAGGGGACATTCTGTTCCTATTGTTGTGTTACTTATAAACTCTAACAATGCATTCCATGGAATGGATGGAGAGCGCAATCCTAATTTGGGCAGGGGCAGGAAAGTTAGGAGACAACAGCTTACTTCCCATTGCCCCACAGTAAGCCACGGGCAGCCAAATAGGGCTGTTGAGATCTGCACCGCAAATTGCAGCCGCAAGTCTGAGCCTCTTCAAAAGGTCCGAATCAGAGCCAGGGCTGGGGCCGGGCTCCACCCCCCTCCCTGGGCTGTTCCACCCGCCAGAATGCCGGAACGTTCTCCCCCCAACTTACCCCTGGGGTTAGGATCCAGCCAGATCTGTGCTCCATCCCACTCGTGGGCATGCCCTCTTTCTGCCTCATTCTGTCTCCTTCCACATTTCCACCTTGCCTAAGTCCCCACACTGGCCGAACTTGGCCCAGTGCTTTCTTCCTTATTACCATTAATCCCTTCCCACCCCACCCCAACAGCTGTAGATCATATGCACTGCCAGGGCCTACAGTGAATAGGCCATAATAACTTGGGCTCCTTGAAATGATCTACCCACTGGAGCTACTGCAACCCTCATTCCAACATGACTGACCGGAAAATTGTTTCCAGAAGCTTCTCACCAGGGCTACCCCAAGAGCGCCCAGTACCTGAGATGATATGCCGCCCTGCTCCCCATATCTGATGGCATTCTAGTCATGGACACTGTCTGCTTTCCTTCCCTGAACTATAAAAGGATGAGAGGAGAGGAGAGTGGTGGGCTAGAGTAGTTACACTCTCATCTCTTCCACACTTCCTCTTTGACTTGCTTCCGTTTTTCATTTTTGAAACCAGGGAATGGGATGTGCAGCAGACACCGGTGAAAAGGGTAGAAGCTGGCCAGCCACACATGCCACTTCAGTGGTGTTCCTACGGTTGTGGGGGACTGCTAAGTTTTGCAGGAGCTTGAGCTTCTGCGTAACACTGCCCCTCTCCTTCGCCTTCAGAGCCATTCGCAGCTCAGAGAACTGTGGTGGTTCACCATCTGAGGTGCCCACCTCAGCTGGCCTCATGGATAGGTCAGTTGTGTTTCTGGAGTATCTGATAAAACTTCTGGGGCAGACACGCCATTCGCCAAGAGGACACTGTGTTGTGCACTGGGCATTTCAGGAAGGTGGATGCAAGGCAAATGTAGTGCCTGGAGAGTTAAAACAGACAAAAGGAAATATTTATTTATTCAGTTTGCAAATAATCTGTGGAACTCCTTGCCACAGGATGTGGTGGTGTCTTTTGACCTAAATGACTTTAAAAGGGGATTGGACAGATTTGTGGAGGAAATGTCCATCTTGGAAGTAGCTACCTCAGAAAGCCTGGTGCAAGGGAGTGGCAGCAGAATGTAGGTATCTTGTTGTCCTGTGTGTTCCCTGAGGTACCTGGTGGACCACTATGAGATACAGGAAGCTAGAGTAGATGGGCCTTTGGCCTGATCCTACGGGGCTTATGTTATTATGTTCATCTCACCATCATATTGTTTAAAAAATGAAAGGCAGTTTGACCTGTTCAAGTTCAGTATAGTTTCCTTTTAATCAAAGCTAGATTGCCATAAAATCCTCCATAGCAAAGTTAAGACTTGCACACCTGGACCAGCCAACAATGCAAACAAATGAGTTAAGTTGGCTCTGTAAATAAAAGTTGTAACGGAATCATCTACGGTTCGCAGTCCTGAAACAAAGCTGGATAAACTTCACGAAGTGGTGCTATAAAAACTGAGTCTACATCAGCCCTCGCGGCACAGAGTGAATGGGCTAAATTTCTTTGATTTTTATGATTCATTCAGAGGATATAAAAGGGAAGAAGCTAGCACCTGGCCAAGATACTAATGGAAAGAAAAATGTCAGCGCAGATGAAAATGAGGTCGTTCTTGCTCAGGGAGGTTGGTAGATGAGATCAAAGTGCTACTATCAATGGTGCCTGGCCTTTCATTAGTGGTGAAAGAACACCCTGATTAATGGGAAAGGAGCAAGGCTGCCATTGGCCTTGATGAACTGAGATATACTCGGGGGGAGGGGAGGAATCAAACTCCAAAGAGTTTTTAGCAATCACAGCCAAGATGCTGAGAAACCTGTAACTTATCACTGTCTGAGTTCAGCCTACACACACACACACACACACACACACACACACACAGACCCTTCATTTCTAGCAAATTTTGTCACACACACAAAAAATCAATAGCCAAGCATAAAGCTCCCCCATCCCACTGTGTACATTGCGACCTTCTTCAAAAGGGTGGCAATTATATTGATCAGGTGTTCAGGAGGGAGAGGGTGGAGGGGGGGGTCAATTTCCCCCCTACTCTCAACAGTGTGTTGTTTTGTTTTTAAAGAGGGCTTCATATGCAATCCTGGCAGTTGAATCAAGGATAGGAGCTCATAGCATTGCTCATTTGTAGCTGTGGTTTCTCATCAAGCTAGTGCCCCATACTGCTTCTGTGCACTTAGGGAGTACAAGGCGAATGCCATTGGTTTGCTGACATTTCCCAATTTCTCAAAGGCAACAGGTGTGATTTTCACCAGAAAATCATTGATACCACCAGATTTATACAGAGTCTTTTAGGGAAAGCAAGGTTTCTAGAATTTGGGTGTTTTTCTTTCCCAGGATCCCCCAACAGTGGGGTAAATCATTCAACCAAAATAATTCTAAGTATCCAGAACAGAACTAGATATGGTGGGATCTTCATGGAAACTGCTTTTGGTCACAGCCCCATCTCAGCAACTCTTCTATCTCCTGTGATGTCTAATTTTACAAACTTCTTGGAACAAGCTTGCCACTCCTGCTTATCTCTTCCATCAGCTTTCACTCGTACAGGCAACAAACTTAGCGGCACGTTATTGCATCAGATGTTTTCAAGCATTAAAGTCTAATGTCCTTATTTTCAGTGGGAGCAATGTGGTCCTGTAGCATCTAGCTCTGGCCATAAAGATACCACATTATGGGTGCTCCAGTGCATCTATGGAGTGCTGGTATGTGAAGGCCACAGGTGACGAGAATATATGCTCACATGTGCAAAGCTGCCATCATTGAAGTGAATAAATGTGGAATTCCCTTGTCTATTGTAAAAGCTTTGTGGGTCAAGGGCAGCCCAATCCTGAGCTGCTTGGCTGCCATGGGTATCCAGCAGCAGCCAGGCAGCTGCTGGAGGCTCCTTGGGGAAGGGGATATTCATCTCCTTTCCCTGGGTAGGGAAGACCATTGGAGACCTGCCAATGTGTCTCCTCAAGTCTGCGCTGGCTATTTGGCCAGTGCAGACTTGAAGGCTTCTGTGTCAGGCCACATGGGTTCCCCTACCTGCTCCATCCCTCCCCCCACCCAGGAACACCCTTTTGGCCACCCGGAAGGAGTGTAACACCCGCAGTGGTAAAACATAGCACTTGCCAGCATAGTGCTGGACCAGGGCGGGTGGTAAGCCCTTACCACCCACAATGGACATGCCTTACAGCATGTTTGCAGCACCATGTTGGCGGTACCACCTGCTCATACCACCTGCTCTGGAGGCTCAGGATTGAGCCCAAAGTCTGCAGTATTATACACACATGCCAAGGGCACAATCCTAACCTGGAGTTAGGTCAGCAAAGTTTGGCTGACACAAAGGATACCGTAAAGTATGTTTGGACCACTTTCAAAGTCAGAGAGGCCAGCACACAGACATGCGCCATCCTCCCTGACTCTGAGAGTGGCCCAAACATGCTTTACGGTGGCCCTTGTGTCGGCCAAATTTTGCTGGGCTAACTGAGCCGGCCTAACTCCAGGTTAGGATTGGACTCTCCCACACAGTGCATAGAATCACACTGTAACAGCCTCTGCACATAGAAGAGGCTCTGGAGAAAGGGATGGATGTGAAAAAAAAACTAAGAAAAAGGTTTAAAAAGAGTTCTACTCCATAGATATCTGCAATCATTAATTTGTATCATTCTACCATGTGGCAGTTTCGGATTGGAAATGTGCTGGTCGCTGATTCGAAACTGACCAGATGGAGGAATAACTTGAGTGGGTGGATTAGCAATTCATGGGATTCATCATCTATGTTTGGGGGATGAAAATTATTGTCGCAGCTGTTATTAATAATGAGAAATTTTTGTGCTGCATATGGCACTTCTCTTATTTTTGTGACACCTGACATGTAGTACATGTGTTGGTCAACAAAACATTACTGAAGGAGTCATTCATCATTTGTGGTGTGTGCGAAATTCTAATTAACATGGAGCACAACTTGAAATTGTAAAATTTATTTCTCCGTGCACAATCAAGGGTGCCGAACGGCAGAATATCACTTCTGAAGCAATTCAGATTCAGAGGGAGATTGAAATAAATGAAATATTCTGCCAACTCAATGCTGCAAAGAAAAGAGACAAAGAATCCTCAGAACTTTTCAATTCATTGTAATCTTACTCCCACAAATCTAGTCAACATTTTTTTGGCAGGGGTAGTTGGGTGATGAGGTGATAAGGATGAGCACATATGCTAGTATGTTTGCATTAATTAACTCAGACCACAGCTTGGCTAGATCCACTTGCTAACACAGATGAGAATCCCATCCCTCTTCATGGATCCATCTTTTTTCATGTTTGATCACCCGGTTTGTGAGCTGTCATGAACGAAAGGGGTGTTTTAATCTCTGACCCCCCTACTTGCCACTCGGTTTGAACCTGCAGCTTAGTGGGAAATACCTTGGTAGATTAAATCCGCTGCCACCAGCCCAGGTATCAGGTTACCATAGGAGTTTCCTGGGCTAAACTCCTCTCCGCTGGAATCCAGAACAAGGTAGATTGATTTATGAAAAGATTTTATTAACAGTTTGTAACAATAAAAGGGGTTGTAACACAGGGCTGTGAGAATGAACATTTGGGGCAAAAATTACAACATCTGTGATTTGGGGCAGACAAGCTAAAAGTACCGTAAAAGAGCTTATGAAGTGGAACGGGGCTCTCAGAAAGACTGAGACCAGGAGATGAAGCCTGTAATTTGGAGCAAATAGCTAACTCAGAGAATAGCTTTGCTCAGTAGATTCATTAACAAGAGAGTAGAAGCTTCAAACATTTGGCAGTAGAAAAATATTTAGGGAGTAACTACAGAACAAAAGCTGAAGCTCATTTACGCATAGGCAGAAGTAGCAGAGGCGGATCTACAGGGAGGGCAAAGCTCTAAGTGTTGCAAGAAGCCTTACCCTGTCATGTAAATCCCTCCTCTCCCTTGCTGCTGTAGCCAGTAAGCAACACCAAGATGTTGCTGTTCCCTGTGAGGATTGGCTAAAACGGTGCAGGAGAGGAGTTATTTCCACTACAAGGTAAGGCTTCTTGCAAAACTTAGAGCTTTGCCCTCCCTTAGATCTGCCTCTGAGAAGTAGATAGGTAAAGAAGCAAAAAGTAGATAACATGGGTGTCTCTGCTAACAAGGTAAGCTAATTGGGGGTGAAAAGTTTACAGAAGGTTGTAACAAATTGTGCATGCTTAATGAAATAATACATATTAATTTTTACGCCTCTTGAAGCCCAAAAGCTAATTTGAATGCACATACGACGTCTGCAAGGGTGGGGGCACATGTCAAGGGGAAATGTATAGTAGGCAGATGGAAAGGCTGTAACCTCGGAAGTAACTTAGCCAATGGTGAAAACGAGGAGGGGCTGCGCACGGAATAGGGTCTATATAATTTGTGGTTATGTATTGTTCGAGGAGGTGGTTTTAAACTCAGATTGCACTATTTTGACAGACTTTATTGAAATCTACACAAGCAGAAATAAAGCGTGAACGGGGAGGAAAGAAAAAAAGGGGAGGGTGGGCAAAATTTAAATATATAGGGGGAAAAGGGGAGGGTGGGCAAAAATTAGATAAATATATAGGAAAATTACATTTAAATCTCTTCATAACACAAGTAGTTGTCAATATGAGAGTAATTCGTTTTTACTTCTAGACTATTAAGAGTATTTTTTTAAACTTCTACACTCACCCCCCACCCCTAAAACAAATTCTGTTAATGTTCAGAATTTTGAAAATATTACAGTAGAAAATGGAGGGCGGGAAAAAAAGTGTAAATGGGAGGGGGGGAAGGAGGGGGGAAATTTTTTTTTTTTTACCTTCTAGACCATTAACAGTGGGTGTCAGAAAATGGTGAATAAAACTGCTAGGAACAACAAGAAATTACACAGCTTCAAAAATAATGCACTCACTGAACGGTAGTTTTATTGAACCAATGTAATGTGAATACATGAATCTTTCCGTGGAAATTAAATCCCATTTTTCGTACAGCGATTCGCACACCCTTATGCAGAACACGCAGGCATGCTTAAAGAGGTTGAGATTAACTTTTACAGACGTGCAGGGAGATTTTTATTCGTGAATTTGCAGCAATCCTCCTCCTTGGCGGGAATGATCTGTCAGCCATATTTGTTGACCCATGGCTTCAAGAAAATGACGTCATGTCCTCTCCAGTGTATAATACCTCCATGGGTCAGGCACCTGGTGGGTCAGGGGGCCCTGCATTCCTAACAGGGCCTAGGAAGAAACAGAACAAAAATGACCATAAGCCTGACGGGGTCTTGCTCCCACTCAGATCCTGTCTCAATCTCCTCACTGCTAGGCCTTTCCCAGCAGCAATCCCTCTGCCTCCTCACAGAGCGGCTCTCCCAGCAGCCATCTTGTAGCGAAGCCAGCAGGAGAGAGAGAGAGACTCCGCCCATCCCCTGATCTCCAGCTGGAGACTCACCCGATTGGCCGGCAGCCACTCCTCCTCCCCCAACCAGGACACCTCTGACAACAACAGGCCAGGCCCTTGGAAAGTAAACAGAAAGTATAAAACAGAAATAGGTACATGAAACATAACTCATCACATGAGCAAACAAGATAATTGTGATAATTTTGATGTCACTAGCTCAGGTTTGAGTCGACCCATTGCAGATGCTGAGTCTACCCTGGACAAGAGGACAAATTTCTCCTTGCTTCAAGGAGCTCTCCAGTGGCTGAAACTCCCCTGCAGGATATAGCAGAGCCCTCGCCGGTGCCACCACATCGCAGCATGAGAATTTAGTAAGGATTGGGCTGCCTGTGTCTATTATCTTTTCCTGACCTCTCCCAGAGCACAATCCTAACCTGGAGTTAGACCATCACGGTTAAACCAGCAAAGTGTGGCTGGCCTAAGGGACACAATAAAGTGCATTTGGATTACTCTCGAAGTCAAGGAGGATGGCGCACATCTGTGTGCTGGCCTCTCTGACCCCAAGAGTGGTCCAAATGCGCTTTGTGGTGTCCCTTGTGCTGGCCAAACTTTGCTGGCCTAACTCCAGGTTAGGATTGCGCTCCCAGTCATATTGCTGAATATGGACAAATGCACCTACAGGCAGGCAGGCAGATGGAAGACCAAATGCTCTGAGCTATTTAAAAAAAAATCAAGGTTTACCTGGTGGGGGCAGTTGAACCCCTCTTCTAAATACAAAAGAAAGCAGATATAGAGTCAGGTTGATGGCGTGTAGAAACACATTGCTACTCACATCTATAAACACTGGAAGTTCAGGGTTATTCTGAGACCAGCCAGACATCTTTGTGAGGATGCAATCCAAACCAACTTTCCAGCACTGACATAACTGTGCCAATGGGGCATGTGCTGCATCCTGCAATTGGGGGGGGCAGTCGGGGGGATCCTCAAGGTAAGGAAATGTTTGTTTCCTTACCTGGGAGCTGCATTGCTCTTAACCCCAGTGCTGGCAAGTTGGTTAGGATTGTGCCCTGAGGCTCTTTAAGTGCATTTTAAGAAAGGGCTTTCATTCCCTTCTGACAGTATAAGGCAGCTTTGTACATACTTTCATATGTAAAGAATGAGGTCCCTGTAGGTGCCACAGCCACTGTTACCTGGAGAGTATAGCTCTGAAAGCATTGTAAAACACAGAGGGTGATTTTTAAGGGGAAATGATTTCATTTTTGGTCCAGGGTTTAATTTGTGGCTAGTGCAACAGTGTGCAGCCTGCACAAGATAGATGTGCTTAGAATAGTCACATGCCAACAGCTGCTAACAGCTATGAAAAACTGAGCACTTTATTTTTATTTTCCTGCAGATATATGTACTGTTCTATAATGCACTTGAGGATCAGAATAGTTGGTGATAGTGGCAGGGGGAGGGCTGTGCCATTAAGAAGGGGACACTTCAGTGAAGTATTTCTGGATAAAGTTCTTGCTATAACCATCCGGAGCCGTTCCATCAAAAATGGACATAAAAATGGTATTAGGCTCTGGCAGACGTTTGAGGCACAAAATGGGCATTGATGCTTCATTTGCCATTGGCAAGCTTTTTATAGCGGCACTCTTCAGGCTGCTTTGAGTCCTGGATGTGCAAGTTTTTCTTTGAGCTCGCAGATGGATTGAGATGATTATGGCACAGTTATAAAGCAAGGACTTCCAAGCATCCGTTCTTTAGGCAGCTCCTGGGAATTCTATGCATCTACCCAAGGAGTCCGCCCAGATTACCTCCTGTTTGGATTCTATTCCCCTAATTGTGCTGTTTTATTTTCATTGTCATTTCTATTAGCCAGTGTCTGGTTTCCTGTCAAGGGAAGCAGTCATCTGTGCTTTTACAACTTGTGTGATACGTCTGCAGGATTGCTGACTTTTTCTTCTTAAAGATGGTTAGATCCCAGAGCAGGAGGGCTGGCTGCATGGATAGCATCCCATTGTCGTCATGCTATAGTGGTGGCGGCGGGGAGATGCTTCAACTGAAATCCCCTTTCGGCATAACCATGTATGGTTTGAAACTATGTATGGTTTGAAATCATCACTCAGGGGCTCAGGCCTGGTGTCAGCTGGAGCCCAAGGGAGCTCCCAGCCCCTCCCCTGGCTGTCTCACCTCCCGGCCTGCCCACCACCACCCAGTTCCTGGTGGAGCTCCCTTGGGCTCCAACTTGGGTTCAAGCAACTAGTTAGGGGCCACCTCTGATATCTTCTCATCCTTGCCTCAGCTTCTCCGAAACAACTGGGCTGGGTGGCTGGTGGTCACCATTTTCCCTTCATAGCATGCTCCTGAGGCATTATAATAAAAAATAATAATACTTGGATTTATATACCGCCTTTCTTAGGTCACCAGATTTCTCTAATGACTATAACTCAAGGCGGTTTACATAGGCAGACTTTATTCAGAAACCCGAAGGTTTTTACAATTTATACAGAAATGTTCTATCTTTCAAGAACTACACACATACAGATACTACACACATACAGGAGTGGCACCTATGTAGAGAATCCAGTCCAGGTTTTACAAAGCACCAAGAGCGAAGTTGGTGAAACACAGAAAGACGCAGCTGCAAACGCGGCCGTGGAATGATCATAATTAAGTAAATCTGAGCTTGCTGGTTGGCTTACGTTCTGTATAAAAGCACAGGGAGCTCAAACATTAAGTGTGGGTGTTTGTAGGTGGTTCGTAAAGTTCTGTTTGTCCGTGAAATAAATCTTTGTCATCAAGACTCCTCGGCTGCTGCTCTTTTGCCGTCGCGTCTCATCTTGCTGCTGGTCTGGAATTCCGCTGGGCATGCGAAAAACTCTGCTGGGGCAGACTGATCGCTGCTCTAAATCGCAACAGGTTATGGTTACCGCCAGCTTCCAGATTGTGGTCTCCTACTTCCAGTGGTGAGTGAGCAATAAGCGAAAATGGAGTCCGACTCTGATGACGCTGGTGAAGGACCAAGTGGGGAAGCGCAGGCTTCGCTTCAAGCAACTGCGTTTCCAGTCTGCCGTTTAACTGACGACAATTATCAGCCATGGGCACAGAAAATGGAACTTCTCCTCAAGAAAGAGGGGCTCTGGACTGTAGTAGAGCAAACGCCCTCCCCCCTAACGGGAGAAAATTTACGCCGGGACCAAAGAGCTCAGGCTTATATCGGACTGAGTATGCGAGATGAACTTCTTGTTCATATTAGAGGGTTACAGACCGCAAAGGAATACTGGACTGCTCTCAGAGACATTTATGCTAGAGAATCTGTCGCTTCGAAGATAAGCTTGTCCAGGAAGTTGCATCGTACGCGACTGGAGCCGGGTGGTGATTTGAGGACCCACCTTAGAACAATGAAACAGATTTATAAGGACCTTGCTGCCGTGGGGATAGATATCCCGGAATTACAAAAGAGCTTAACCATCCTTGGGTCATTAGATGAAAGCTGGGACGTTTTTTCCCTGACTTTGGAAGCTGTTCCTGAGGACAGACTGACCCTGACATACATCACGGGGAGATTGCTCGAAGAAGAACAAAAGCGCCGTGACAATGCTGCGGAGCGGAGCAGGAGGAGAGGCCAAGCCTCAACTTCAAAGCCGAAAGACGAGGAGGAAGCAACAGCGCAAGTCCACGCAGCGCGAAGGTGCTTCCGATGTGGATCGACCAAACATTTGCAACGCTTCTGTACAGCAAAGGGGTCGGCTCGTCGAGGCAAGACAGGACGGACTAATATAGCTGTCGCAATGAAGATGGAAGACGCTAAACATCACGCAGATCTCTGGCTTCTGGACAGCGGAGCTAGTAATCATGTCTGCCATGATCCTACTATGTTTGCCAAGCTGGAACCAACTAGCCAAGAGACTGTAAGTCTTGCAAACGGTACAGAGGTACCTGTATCTGGGTCTGGGTCAATTTATATCCCTGCGTTACGAGCCAAAGTGAAAAACGTATTGTGTGTACCTAAACTAAAGCAAAATTTACTCAGTGTATCCTGCTTGCTGCAGGATGACTTTACAGTACGTTTCAACAAAAGGGCTTGTTACATAGTAAAGGGGAAAAAGCGTATTCAGGTGCAAATGAAGGGAAACGTATTTCTCCTGGGGAAGGAGAATACAGAGGTGACTGCGGCACCCTGTTTGAATAGCGAAATACATGATAAATGTTCACATCTCTGGCATATGCGGTTAGCGCATTTATCATACCCATACGTACAAAAAACAGCTGAATTGGCTCGGGGGGTACAGCTGAAAAAGTGTCAGCATTATGTGGAATGCGATATTTGCAAACTGACAAAATCCAAACGGGCATCAGTCAATAAAAGGAGCACACGTAGCTCCACCAAGCTTTTCCAACTAGTACATATTGACTTGGTTGGCCCCCTGAGGTCCACAATAGGAGGAGCCAAATATTTTTTGGTCATCGTGGATGATTTTTCACGCTTTACATTCGTGTACTTATTAAAGAAAAAGGGAGACGCCTTTCAACAATTTAGAAATTGGCTTAACATGGTTGAACGCAGGTTTGGCCACAAGGTGGCGCAAATTCAAAGCGATAGAGGAGGTGAATTCCTTAATACTCAAATGAGTCAGTGGCTGAGTCGAAAAGGGATTGTGCATAGAACGACTTGCCCTTATTCTCCCTGGGAAAATGGGGTAGCAGAGAGGAAAGGAGGTGTTCTACAAACAATGAAAGACGCTCTGCTTGCACAAGCGAACCTAGGGCCAGCTTACTGGGGAGAAGCATTACAGACTGCATGTTTCCTGTCCAATCGCGCCTATAACCAAGCAATCGAAAATATTCCTTATACGTTGTTATATGGAAAACCCCCAGATTTATCATATGTGAGATGCTTTGGAGCATTTGCTTTCGTACATATTCCTCAACAGCAACGTAGGAAAGGGGCCCCCAAAGCTCAAAAGTTAAAATGTGTTGGTTTTTCGCCATTCACGAAAGGCTTTAGTTTCTTAACAAAAAATGGCAAAAATATAGTAATATCTAGATCGGTACAATTCTGTGAGCAAGAACTTTTTCCCTCACAGCAAAATTTACAGCCCATGTCCCAAGATATGTTTCCTTGGATCTCCACAGAGCAGAGGTTGCCACAGCAACTATCAGAGGGAGAGCAGAGAAAGCTGCCGAGTAAAGAATGCAAGCAGTTAACTCCTACAGTTCCAGAGGAAGCTGTGAAGGAGGAGACAGTCTCTCCTACTAGGCAAAGTCCTGAACCACGTCCCGAAGTTATAGAAAGAAGGGTACTACCTGATCGCAGTACGAGAGGAGTGCCCCCACAAAGGTTTGTGGTAGGACAGGCAGTGGCCCTCAGTATACAAACAGAGCCACAAACTTATCAACAAATTCTAGAGCTTCCAGCTTCAGAGCGCAGGAAATGGTTCCTCTCCATGCATTCAGAAATGAAATCCATGCAGGATCTAGGGGTGTTTGTTCCCTGTAAATTGCCACCTGGGACAAAAGCACTAGGCTGTAGATGGGTTTATAGAATTAAGCAACAAGAAGGGGCAGAACCCATTTACAGAGCTAGGCTAGTGGCGAAGGGATACACACAAAGACCTCACATCGATTATGAAGAGGTATTTTCCCCTACTGTAGCTGCACAAACTCTCAGGATGGTGCTGGCAGTGGCTGCACAGCGAAAATGGGCTGTGCATCATTTCGACATCGCCACAGCATATTTGCATGCACCCCTAAAAGAAACTTTGTATATGGTACAAGCGCCAGGTTTTGAGACGCAAGGAGCAGAAAACTGTTATCTGCTTAAGAAATCTCTCTATGGCCTGAAACAAGCGAGCCGGTGCTGGTCCCTGTGTTTAAAAACAGAATTGCAGCGCTTAGGATTCAAGGCCACACAGGCGGATGAATGTGTGTTTAAAAGGGGAGAAGGATCAGACGAAGTTATGATTCTCTGTTATGTAGATGACCTTTTGTGTTTATCAGCTAGTGAACAACTGATAGAAAAGACAGCACAAGAAATAGGCCAAGTTTTCACACTGAAGAGCCTAGGACCTGTGCAAAACTACCTAGGAGTAAAAATAGAGCGAACTCCAGAAGGAGGTTTTGCACTACATCAAGAAAGAAAAATACTTAATCTGTTACAAACTTGGCACATGGAAGAATGCAAGAGTGTTAAAACTCCCATGATTGTAGGCAGAAAAGAGGCAGAAGAAGATTCTGCAGTATTTCCAGAGGTAAATCACTACAAATCCCTGTTAGGGAGTGTCCAACATCTTGCACTCTGGACGCGCCCAGACATCTCTAATGCCGTCAATGTACTAAGTAGACACACCAACAGTCCCACTCAGCAGGACTGGAAAGCGTTAAAAAGAGTGCTTCGCTATCTGAAAGGTACAGCTGGGCTGAGCCTTAGGATAAGTCCTAAAGATCCATTTACAACGGAGTGCTATGTAGATAGTGATTGGGCGCAGGCAGCAGGCAGATATTCAACATCTGGCTATGTGATATCATTAGGTAACTCAATAATTGACTGGTGTACGAGAAAACAATCGTATATATCAATGTCGACTTGCGAAGCGGAGTTCGCGGCCTTGTCACAATTAATTACACATCTGGTGTGGGTGAGACAACTAATGTCAGATCTAGGAGTGTCTCAAAACCAACCTATAAAAGTGTTAGAAGACAATCAGGCTTGTCTGAAGCTAGCCACTTCAGAACGCGTGAAATCAAGAAGCAAGCATGTCGACATCAGGTACCAAAATGTACGCCAAGCAGTTCAGGAAGGTGTCATAACTTTACATTATTGCCGTACAGAAGACAACAAAGCAGATATCCTAACCAAACCATTATCGGAACCCAGATTTAACAAAGGTGTCCAGATGCTGGGCATGGAGTAAAAATGAGTATAGAACATTGATATGTATGTCATATATCTATACTAAACTGCTGTATTAAACAATGCTGTATGAAGTGTAACATATACCAAAGACAAGACAAGTGAATGCATACGTACTGTTAATATTGATGTATATATATGAGAAGAAAAAAAACACAAAAATCAATATGTACGCACTGTAAAACCAGGAATGGAGGAGGAGTGTCAGGAGTGGCACCTATGTAGAGAATCCAGTCCAGGTTTTACAAAGCACCAAGAGCGA
Source organism: Lerista edwardsae (assembly GCA_029204185.1). Taxonomy (NCBI): domain Eukaryota; kingdom Metazoa; phylum Chordata; class Lepidosauria; order Squamata; family Scincidae; genus Lerista; species Lerista edwardsae. The sequence goes on from JAJKFI010000078.1 coordinate 4,900,676, forward strand.
AGTTGGTGAAACACAGAAAGACGCAGCTGCAAACGCGGCCGTGGAATGATCATAATTAAGTAAATCTGAGCTTGCTGGTTGGCTTACGTTCTGTATAAAAGCACAGGGAGCTCAAACATTAAGTGTGGGTGTTTGTAGGTGGTTCGTAAAGTTCTGTTTGTCCGTGAAATAAATCTTTGTCATCAAGACTCCTCGGCTGCTGCTCTTTTGCCGTCGCGTCTCATCTTGCTGCTGGTCTGGAATTCCGCTGGGCGTGCGAAAAACTCTGCTGGGGCAGACTGATCGCTGCTCTAAATCGCAACAGGATCTTTCTGGATTTAGTCCTTCATTCTGGCCACCCGTTTGTCTTCTTGCTGGCTGATAAATGACTTCCCTGCTCCCACCAGAGAAGCGGCTGAACTTCGGCACAACTCCCCCTCACACAAGGCAGCCGGAGACAGCTCAGCTGTTAATCAGCTGCAATTAACGAGGTCTGCCGCTCACAGAGACTTCCGGCTGTCCCAAACTGGCGACCTTCAGATCTTCAGCTCTTATCTTCAGGCAAATGGAGGCATTAACCCTCTCGACTAAATCTTCTGCCAGGGGCGTCAATCCAATGGTGCCAGCCCAGGGCCACACCATGCTGCTTGTGCACCAGCCGAACTTGGCGGGAGTAACAGTAGCTCTGGAAGGAAGGAAGGAAGGAAGGAAGGAAGGAAGGAAGGAAGGAAGGAAGGAAGGAAGGAAGGAAGGAAGGAAGGAAGGAAGGAAAATGTAAAGTGATGCACGTTGGGGCAAAAAACCAAAACTTTACCTATAGGCTAATGGGTTCTGAGCTGTCTGTGACAGCTCAGGAGAGAGATCTCGGGGTGGTGGTGGATAATTCAATGAAGGTATCGACCCAGTGTGCGTCAGCAATTAAGAAGGCCAATTCCATGCTTGGGGTCATTAAAAAAGGGGTTGAGAATAAAACAGCCAATATTATCATGCCATTGTACAAATCGATGGTAAGGCCACACCTGGAATACTGTGTCCAGTTCTGGTCGCCGCATCTCAAAAAGGACATAGTGGAACTGGAAAAGGTGCAGAAGAGAGCGACAAAAATGATTACGGGGCTGGGGCACCTCCCTTATGAAGAAAGACTGCAGCGTTTGGGGCTCTTCAGTCTAGAAAAAAGGCGCCTGAGGGGGGACATGATTGAGACATACAAAATTATGCATGGAAGGGATAAAGTCGATAGAGGGATGTTCTTTTCCCTCTCTCAAAACACCAGAACCAGGGGGCATCCACTAAAACTGAGGGTTGGGAGAGTTAAAACAGATACAAGGAAGTACTTTTTTACCCAGCGGGTAGTTAATCTGTGGAACTCCTTGCCACAGGAGGTGGTGATGGCATCTGGTCTTGATGCCTTTAAGAGGGGATTGGACAGATTTCTGGAGGAAAGGTCCATCGTGGGCTATAGGCAATGATGGATTGTGCAACCTCCTTACAAAGGTGGTGGGCTACTGGTACTGGGTGCAAGGGAGTGGCAACAGGATGCAAGCATCTTGTTGTTTCATGCCTCCCTGGGGCACCTGGTGGGCCGCTGTGAGATACAGGAAGCTGGACTAGATGGGCCTTTGGCCTGATCCAGCAGGGCTCTTCTTATGTTCTTATGTTCTTATGTTCTTAAGGAAGGAAGGAAGGAAGGAAGGAAGGAAGGAAGGAAGGAAGGAAGGAAGGAAGGAAGGAACTGGGTGGTGGTGGGTGGGCCAGGAGGTGAGGCAGCCAGGGAAGGGACCGGGAGGTCAAGCCTCCATTCACAGGCTGCTCAGCCACGATTCGGGCTCTGTACAGCAGGTGCAGAGCCAAGGAGGCCATAGGGGAGGCTGGAACAACAGCACGCATGTGCCCTTGCCCCAGGGAGGCTTCTGAGCACTCCAAAGCTGCAGTGGATACAACGCAGGCCCACCAGCCTCGCTGTTCCAGCATCTCTTCGGATTGCATCCTCAGTCTCTCCTTTTTGCATTATCTACCCCAACCTCCTTTGTTTAATAAACTTGTAAAAAATATAAACTTTTTAAAAAATAAGCTCATTTTATAACTCCTTACCTGCCTTTCAGCTCAATCCGATCTGCTGGAGTCTGCTTGTGGAAGCACCAGGGTACAAGCAGATGTGCTTAGATTCAGCATGCCGCATGCAACATTGCCATGCTCAGCAGCTGTGCCAAAGAGTGCAATGTCCTGGCAACTACACATGCTCACAAGCAGCAAAGACACCATCCAGGATAAAGCAGGTACCAGGTAAGGCAGCAGTGGGGCAGGCAATGGGAGGGGTAGGGGCAAGAATGGGGGGAACGGGGGTGTTTCTGGATGACGTTGAACCGGGTGCAGAGAGAAGGTGGGAGAGGTGGATCCAGCAGCAGCAATGATGTATGCTGGATCTGATTCTCTCTTTATTAGAACCTCCCCTTTCTCAAGAGCCACCAAAATGGGTTGTATATGTCCAAGGAGGCCCACTGGCAGTTAGGCAGCTTACCAAGACCTAAGTCCATTTTTTTACTTCTCTCTTGTAGGCTCTCCAATCACCCCACCACCACCATAGGATGCAATGCACACCTTTTTGGCACAGCCACATTGGTTCTGGTGGTAGGGGGTATGATTAGGACCAGTGATTGGTTATGTCTGAACCTTGCATTAATGTTCCTTGGCTACATACCTGTACTACTGGATTTGTTTGGGGGGACTTCTTCATTTAACTGGGTGGATTTTGAGGATGCTCTCTCTCTCTCTCTCTCTCTCTCTCTCTCTCTCTCTCTCTCTCTCTCTCTCTCTCTCTCTCTCTTTTCAAGCCAGTGGAGTCCAGTGGTTTTGACCCAAGCATAAGGACAGATTTGGGGCAGAAGGGAAGCACTAGGACCAGAACTTTCTCTTCTCTGATCATCACACAGCATTTCACCAGTTTGGTACTATATATAATTACCCAATAATGAGAAGAAGGGGCAGCATGTGTGCATTGAACTTAATGGCTTACAGTGCCTCTGATCACCAGTAGAGGGAGATAAAATAGCAGCAACGCAAACTTTGTTTCTTATTGAATACATCTGGACAGAGGAAAGGATCAAAATGCCTCTTCCCCAATTTGGTTTAAAACAAAACAAATTGCCTTATTGCCATATATACCTTATACTACCGGACATGGTAAAAAAGCTGCCTATAGGCAGGGACCAAGTATGTTAAAGCCATAAAACAAAGTGTTTGCATAATTAACTGTGGAACAAATGGGATTTCAGAACTTAAGGAGAAAGAAAGTGTTATTGATGAGCTCCCAGAATCTGTTCCGCGACATTTGGAACATGAGCATTGATGTTAGTGGAGCCATTCCAGATTTAATCCTGCGTTTATCTAACCGCAAAGATGTGCGAGTCTTAGTTTATACCAATGTATGAAATAAAATCTATTGTGTATATATTCTCTAGTAAGTATACATTGTCATGCCTTTGTATGGTAGTAAGCTCCGTGTGTATACACAACTTAGCTATAAAAATGATGCGATCGTATGTGTCTATTTTAACATTGTGCAGAATGGAAGAATCATCAATAAAAATTGCTTCCAACTTACAGATCTGTTTTCTTTCTCTTTAACTACAGTGGTGCAAACCAGGAAGTTGTTCTAAGCTGTTCTTTTCTCAAAAGGTCACTAATATGTTTTCATATATTTTAATGGCTCCATACTGTTCCATGCTGTTGGAGATTGGGCAAGGGTGTTTTCAGACCCTGGTTAAAATGTTCTCACTGCTTTTTCTTCAAGGCTCTTTTGAAAGAGAAAACAGTCTCTTTTCAGGATGTGTTGCATTTGTTCCCCCTCTGCTAGGGTCCAATCATTCCATGTCAAATAACTTTGAAAAAAATATGTTCTCCCAGCAGTCTCATATATCATGGTCCTTTCTTTTCAGCTAGCTAGGAAATTCTGATTAGCTAACTGAGGGTGCAATCCTAACCTGGAGTTAGGCAGGCACAGTTAGGCCAGCAAAGTTTGGCCAGCACAAGGGACACCGTAAAGTATGTCTGGACCACTCTCAGAGTTAGCGAGACCAGCACACAGATGTGCGCCATCCTCCCTGACTTCAAGAGTGGTCCAAATGTGCTTCACAGTGTCCCTTGTGCCAGCCAAACATTCTGGCCTAACTGTGCCAGCCTAACTCCAGAGTAGGATTGTGCTCTGAAAACCAAAAGGCTCTCTGAAGCAATACAGTGGTTATTTTGGGGGAACGAACAGAGCTGACGTTTAGCCCTTCCAGAACAGGCACGAAGAAGCAAGTTTTCTGCCAAAATTAACTCCATTTAGAAAACCAAACAGTTGCTGCTGCATCCAATTTTTGCATAAGTATCTAAATACGCCTCGCATCGAGATCACCTGCACTCTGAAAAAGTGTGAAAAATCATACTAAATCTGCCGTCGATGCAGCAGTCACAGATGTTACTTCAACAGAGCAGCTCCTTCCGGTGGAGGAATTCACAAATTTGGTCATGAAAAAGTCACAAACAACAGCTGTTGTTGTAATGGACAAGGTTTTGCAGCTCATGCTTTTTGTGCTAAGTGCTCCTATGCTATGCAGTCAGAGCGAATTGAAGGTGGTAACTTTATTCATAATCCCACCTGTGGAAATAGAGAGTTAAGGAGAGGGTACAAGCACAACAGAAAAAAATCAACTGTGTGGTTAAAAAAAAAAAAAGGATAACTCTTTTTATATTGGTGGATTTCAAAGGCATGTCTTCATGGGAGCTTTCTGGGTCTCCAGCACACTAATTCAAGCCACATGTAATCCATACTGATTCCAGCGTGATCCAGAAGAAGAACAGAATAGCAGGCAGTGTTAGTGGCGGAATACACAAAGATGAGCAACCCACTGCACAAACATGTGTCTTTTGTCTTCCAGGGCGCGATCCTAACCTGGAGTTAGTCCAGCACAGTTTGGCTGGCACAAAGGCCAGCATAAAGCGAGTTTGGGCCATTTTCGGAGCCAGGGAGGATGGCGCACATCTGTATGCTGGCCTCTCTGACTCCAAGAGTGGTCCACACATGCTTTATGGTGTTCCTCATACCAGCCAAACTGTGCTGGCCTAACTCCCAGTTAGGATTGCACCCCCCAGTGCAGTATCCTGTATTTTGCTAAGGCATCATCAAATCAAGAATTTGATCTGTACATTTTCTACAGACATACTGTTGGGGCCACATTTTTTTAAAGAAAATTTTGCTTCTGCTAGTGCATAGGGCAAAGTGAAAGAGGGATGTAAGGGGGGGGCTCTATTACTTTTCCCTCACTGTGGTTTCATCCAGGGTTGCACCCTTCTTTGCTTGCTATTTCTAGAACGAAAAAAAACTACAATTGAAGTCAATGGCGGCATGAACCTAAACCTCTGCTATGGTTAATCTGCAAGCCTCTGTATGAATTGGATCCTTGCCTCACAACCCCTTCAATGGTTCTGATGAGGGCACCTCAAATTAAAAAAGTGACCTCATAGCTTCATTATACAGGTACTTCATGGGGTTCATTAGCAAAGGAGTTCAAAATAAATTATGCTTGGTGTTTGTTCATCTCCATGGGCAGTGGTCAAACTTCGATAGAAATGTTTAGGAAAGATGTAGCCAAACTGGGAAAAATGTGGAAGGATTGAGCGAAGGAGACATGTGAAGCCAGTAATTCCATTTTGAAGCTGATCAAGAGTGACTGACAGAATTTAGCATGACCAATTCCAAGAAAGAGTGCGGCAAAGGGGCATGAAAGCAATTCAATGTATAGAAAATATTGCACTAAACAAGACTGAGTTTATTTGAATTTTAGGACTACAGCATTGGATACTGGAGAAAAATTCTAAGGAAGTTGTAGGCTTGCCTCAGTGAACCTAAGGATGCATTCCTCACCCACCTTCCAGCACTGGGGTAAGGACAATGCAGGTCCAAGGTGAGGGAACAAACATTCCCCTTCCTTGAGGAGACCTCCGTGACTATTGCTCCACTGCAGAATGCAGAACATGCCTCTTTGGCATGGCATGGCTATGTCAGTGCTGGAAGGTTAGTTAGGATTGCGCCCTTAGAAACAGGCTAAGAATGCAATCCAATACACACTCATTTGGGGGTAAATTCCACCAAATAGAATGGAAGATACTTTCTTGGATTATTGTTTCTTTGCTGGCCTCTGCTGAATGATGTCAAGGGGACAGTTTACATATTTACAATAATACAGGCAGGACAATGGGCTATGATTTGCATAGCCAAGTGCATGGTGTCAAAGTTTGGGCAGATGTGGAAACAACCCTACAGTCATGCATGTGTACGTGCACAGAGAGAGAGAGAGAGAGAGAGAGAGAGAGAGAGAGAGAGAGAGAGAGAGAGAGAGAGACCCTTAACAATGGCAGGATAGTGCAGATACAGAGGGAATGCAAAAGAACAGTAATTAATAGGCACTAATAAAGTGAAGGGGAATTGTTATGGGACCCACATCGCAGGGCATGGGGCACTTTGGGGTTTCCTGTCTCAGAGCCCTGGGCTGGGGCAATGGTGAATTAGACATGCCTCTCTCAGCACAGGCATGGCAGTGAGGGGATGGGAGCTATTAATGACAGCTACTGGACAGCTCTAGGACTATGGGCTGGATGATTTTGGGTGGTGGATGGTGGGCTGGATGATTTTGGGTGGTGGGCCAGATCCAGCCCATGGGCTGTAGGTTGCCTACCCCTGTTGTAGAACTAGGAACTGAATCAGTGACTGTTCCATCTACTGGTGGGGTCAATACATATATATCCTCATATCCACAGATATAGCTTGCATACTGTCACTGAACCAACAATTTTAGCCAGTTGAACCCGACTTGTTTCTTTGCTTCTGGGTGGGGGTGCATGAGACTGTACCTAGTTGTATGGCAGAACCAAGTATGGCAGTACCAAGTATTGTACACAGATGTACTGTAACCTTCTGCTTAGGCACCCTCTCCCATGTCATCATATGAGCATTCTTCTCTCTCTTGCATAAGCATTCTTCTATTTATTTATTTATTTATTTATTTATTTATTTATTTATTTATTTAT
>JAJKFI010000078.1:4907732-4955209 GCA_029204185.1 Lerista edwardsae
TATTTATTTATTTATTTATTTATTTATTTATTTATTTATTTATTTATTACATTTTTGCATCTCTCAGGGATGATTCTACAGTGCAGCCTCATTGCTCAATACTAGCATAAATAGAATTAAGAGCGCAGTCTTAACCTGGAGTTAGGCCGGCATACTTAAGCCAGTAAAGTTTGGCTGGCACAAAGGACACCATAAAATATGTTTGGACCACTCAGAGTCAGAGAGGCCAGCACACAGACATGCACCATCCTCGCCAACTCAGAGAGTAGTTCAAACACACTCTACGGTGGCCCTTGTGCTGGCCAGACTTTGCTGGCCTAACTGTACCAGACTAACTCGAAGTTAGGATTGTGGCCTAAATCAGTTCTGCTGGATCTGTGAATGGAAATCCTTTCAGAAATTGACCTTTCCTCAGCACTCAGCTTCCTTCAACTGCTGTTCCAGTGAAGATGACTGAGATTCTGAGACATTCAGATTCATTTCTTTCAATGGTATTTTCTCATGAGGTCCCAAGCTCTGTTTTTCGAAGGGACCGCACTCTGATTTCTGGAATTCTGCCCAATTCTTTTTTTTACTTTGCCTAATTATACCCTGCCCAAAATTCTGATCTATCCCCACAGCACAATATTCAAAGCTAAAGCTTATTACTTTATGTGCACCTTTAACTTCAAGTAATTGTCTCGGTTATTGGACAAAGAGTCTAATTGTAACATGCAGCCTGCTGTGTTAAATTCTTCAAGTTTATAAACCAAGGTTTTTAACTTGAACATAATGAGATGGTTACATTATAGAAAGCATTTACTTATTAAGGCTGAATTGTACTAAATGTTTTTTTTTTTTTGTGGTTGTTGAAAAGCGCACATGACATCCACATTAATAGCTACAAGTTCACGGTGATCAATGCTATTTTCTGTTTTCAACAGGCTTGCCAGATCTTCCAAGAAAAGTAGGTAGTAGATTTCTCAACCTTCTATTTAATACAATAAACTTTGTCAGATATAGTTATTATTATTTTCTGCGAACACTACCTCAAGTGTAATAATTTGCATAAAACATCTCTTGACTTTCTGAGCATTTTAAATAGGATAGAAACAAAGTCAAGTTAAGAGAAGAAATTTGGCAAGGTAGCTTTTATTTAATCTAGATATAACAGCATGTAATAACAGACATTAAAAATGTCACTAAATACAGTGGAAAATTGTTGTTTGCTCCTACAGTGTATTGTAAACCAAGGGCAGTGCCAGTCAATTGCCCCCTCCCCCTTGGAGCTGAATGCCTCCTGCATCAGGACTCTGTAGAGGTAGATCAAACTGTTTGACTTAGCCCCGTGTAACATTTGCATTTAGAAGATGCAGCTTCTCTATTTCCACAAGGTTAAGGGAATATCCAACAAAGGTACTTTATCTGCAGCACAATGTGGATTATCACAGTTAGGCTTAGCAAATTGATGCAAATAACTTGGAAACCTATAGAGGGAAAATAACATAATGCATTCATGCTGTTCCTGAAATCATACAGAACAGCAAAACAATTCAGTGCAGAAAACACTTGGGGGGGGGGAGTGTATACCATGTTTAAAAAAGCATCCACAATTGTAAGCACCAAGAAATGTCACTGCACTCTATCACAGGACATGAGGGTGTAAATAAGGGTCTGCACAGAAATGTGTCTGACTTGGATGCCCTTCTGTAGCCTTTGACCCAATTCAATAGAGGACATAGGGTGGCAGATCTCAATCTGCTGATGTAAGTCCTCTTATGGCATCACAAAAGCAGTGGAGTAGTCATGAACCACAGATCTGCTTGTGCAAATGGCCAGTGTTCATGCCAGCAGCTCCCAGATGCCCCTCTTGAGCAGGTAAGGTGGCAAAGGGGGGCAGTTCAGGGGCTGAACTGGGCAGAAAGGGGTGGGGGTGAGTCTTGGTGGCAGCAGCACATGTCAGAATCCTATCCCCCTTTCTCAACCTGGACTTGCCATTTGATGCTCTTCACATTTGTGCTAAATAGCTGATGTGGACCTTTGGAGACTCACTGGCAGCCAGGTGGTCAATTGCAGGGTAAGTAAAAAGTATTTTATTTACTTCTCCTGGGCAGACTGATTCCCCCCCCCCCAACAGGATGCAGCTCCCATCTTATAACTCCTTGACTCCCCACCTGTTTCCAGGTGCAATTCATGGGGCTGGTCATTTCCTAGAAAACCCTGTGGGGTTTCAACAGCTTTTTAAAGACGGCCTTTTACCATATGAATCTGCCCATCTTTTGAGATTTTGGCCAGGCAAGGGGGACGTTGGCCTGCATGCTATAAACAGAGGTTCGGTTTGAATCTACTGTACAAAGGACAGAGCCTTCTCTGCAATAGCTTCCTTGCTGTGCCTTGCTGTGGTATGACTAGTTTGATCAATATGTTTGCAATTGTTTCCATTTTTTATTGTACCATTAGCTGCAGTGGTGGTCCTACCATTACGAAAGGGAGGTAAATGAGGGGGGTGATGATGAGGCAGCTCACTTCTTGCAGACATGAGCCGGGAAAGTGGTGTTCAGCCCACCTGCCCTCCCTTGCCCTTGTATGGCTCCAAAATGGAGCCTGGCAAGGCAGATAGTGCAAAGGAATGGAGAGCCAACAGAGGGGGCGATGCTCCTGTTTCCTTGCCCTGGGGCAGCCCCTTGGCTGGGTCCACAACTGGTTAGCTTCCTTGGAACCTTTAGGGAAAGGTGGGCTAAACATGAAAAATCAAGGATCATATACATACGTCTGTGTGTGTGTGTGCGCGCGCGCGTGCATGCAAGAGAGAGAGAGAGCGCAATGGTGTAGCATAGCATATTACCTTCACTGCAGTGGTGTCATCTAAATGATTTAAGAACCGGTACTCACTTTTGATTGGCACGTGTCGGGACCCGCCCACCGGGAGTGATGTCATAAGCCAGAAGTGATGTCGTGGCAGGAAGTGACTTGAAAAAAGCCCTTTTTGAGGCCTCAGATGATTTTAAACTGACCCAACAGTTGCAACAGTATTCCACTGCACCCCCAGAACATGTTAAGGAGGCCTGGCATCATGTTAAAACCCCAGAGCAACTCATGTTTCAGTGGCAAGGAAAGGAAAGGCTCCGCTCGCTGCCTGCCTGCCTGCCTGGCTCTGAGAACATGCAGGTAACTCAAACATGCAGGAAATTCAAACATTGCAGAGGGCGGAGTCGACGAGTGGGCGGGCGAATGGGCGGGGCCAGCTGTAATCCTAGAAACCAGTACTCGCGTACCCCCGCGTACCCCCCTGCATGACATCACTGCTTCACTGTATCAATTTAAAGTTGTCTGTCTGTCTGTCTGTCTGTCTGTCTGTCTCTCTCTCTCTCTCTCTCTCTCTCTCTCTCTCACACACACACACACACACTGCACCTGGCACACCTCACTGGGTATTTCTCTTTAAGACCTAAGATAGGGGAAGTGGAGAATCTGGACTTTGCTCACTCCTAACTCTCACCCAACACATCTAATAGCTAGTGGGAGCTCTGAGAACACCTGGGGCTCTGACAGTTCTCATTGACATTAATTTTTGGATGGTGGGCAATGGGAAAGCAGCTTCATGATGCATCAAAGATGCATTACCAGCAGGAAGCTGTTCCATTGCGCTACCATGCAGAGACGCTATAGGAATGTTATCCAAAACATTTCTATTTTTCCCAGTGTGTTCACGTCACATGATTTCCTTTATACCTCCAGCCATGTTGCCAGGATGCCTTGAAGTCTATCATAACTTGTGCCCTGTCTTTCCATATGAAACATAGCTACAAAAATTGAATATAAGTATCAAGTTTTTAAAACTCACATTATTTTTTTAATAGCACTTTAAAATACACAGTAAATCAATGCATCGGAGTACAGATTAATTGTACGTTAAAAGCTTTCCAGAATAAACACACACACATGCACATGCACATGCACATACATATAGTACACAGATTATGTTGGAGCATAACCAGCATGCTCTGCACAGTGCAACAGTGTCACATAAATGATTGGGGGGGGGGCTTGCAAAGAGAAGGTCACCAAGAGTCCTTTGAACCACATCAAAAGTTCTGCCTATCCCTTAGCCCTGGATAAGAAGGCACATGAGGTGTGCGTCAAGGGCAGGAAAAGGGCAGTATAAGTGCCACCAGCTCTGCCAATATCCTATCTTCCTGGCCTCCATCTTCCCAGGTCCATTTGGTCGACACTCTGCGCCCCTAGCGTCAGCTCTCTGCCCCCTCGCCTCCCACTGACTCATCCTCCCAGCATGCCAGGCTCCATTTCAGAGCCATTCAATGGCACGGGATGGCTGGCAGGCTGAAACCATGTGCTTCTTCAAGAGGTGAAGCACTTCTTCACCTCTTTTCTGGAGGAAAGGTCCATCGTGGGCTATAGGCAATGATGGATTGTGCAACCTCCTTACAAAGGTGGTGGGCTACTGGTACCGGGTGCAAGGGAGTGGCAACAGGATGCAAGCATCTTGTAGTCTCATGCCTTCCTGGGGCACCTGGTGGGCTGCTGTGAGATTCAGGAAGCTGGACAAGATGGGCCTTTGGCCTGATCCAGCAGGGCTCTTCTTATGTTCTTCTTATGTTCTTCTTATGTTCTTCACTGCCTTCCTCCTACCCCAGGAGTTCTGGAGGCCCTTGTCCCCCTGCCCAACAAACACTGGCATAGGTCCAAGTCAGCTGATGGGCAGCAAAGACTTAGCCTGGGGCAAGAGAACAAATTCTAAACAAACATTTGTTGAACAAACAAAGGCCTCCAGGCTTCAAAACTCTCCCATGTCAGCAGGGATGCACCGGTGCCAAGGAAGTTACATTGGACTGGACTACCCATTGCCTGGAACAGGATGCCATTTTAGCTATGATAGTATAACCTTCCACAGACACCAGAGCCACTCAAGCGGCAGCCTAGGATTGGGCTGCCTGAAAGTGAGCGAGGAATGGACTTACTCACAGTTATTCCATGTGATGTCGAACAACATTGCTAGATGTATAGGCTGAAAACCTTGCCAGCTGGTGTACTGCCTAAAAGTAAAGCAATAAGCTGGTGTACTGCCTAAAAGTAAGGCAATAAGTAGGGGGCTTATGTGTTCTTGGAAAGGAGAGGAAGCACATCATGGAAATAGGCAAAAGGAGGGAAACTATAGCTCTTGCTCCTTGATCTAAAGAACCTGGAATAAGATAATGTGTTTACAATGTACTAGTGGCCAGGGAGTCACAAAGAGTTGGAAGGAGGATAACAATCATCATGAACACATTTAGTTGATTTTGAAAAGGCCACAGCGCATTGTCCCATTTCAACAGGATAAGAAATTGGATCATTTTTGCATCACACATGCTGATTGTCCACGTCCCGGTCATTTCGGTGCATTTGCCAGTCGCTGCTTCCAAATACTGACAAGGACATCATGTCATGGAAGCCAGAGTTGAGAAGAGGATAAACCCTTGAATGAGAGGGAGGCATCCATTAGAATGCAGTTCGCATCCAGCCACTGCCCTATTTAGACTGATAGCTCCATACAAGAGCAGCTGTTTTGGACTTTCTGTACAGTGCACAAAGGAGGAAATGTTGCCTGCAGTGTTCAGCTGCTACGCAAATAATGAATACACCACAGTTGCCCCTGAAATAATGCCAGTTGTTAGCGCACAATGGGACTAAATAGGCTGTACCAAGGGAGAGGGAATATGCACATTGTTCCTGAGCAGGAAGGAAGAGTGTGCAGTGGGACTGATGGATCGGCAACAGAAAGTGCCTGGGCCCAGCTGAAGGTGACCGAAACCGAGGCAGAAAGATGCTTTGGGATTGCACATTCCGCCTCAATAGCTGCCCTTGACTGAGCCAGGCCATTGATTCATCTGCCTCACTTCCTCTATCCTAACTGGCAGAGGTTCTCCAAGACTGCAGGAAGGCTTAGCTTCTTCGCAGCCCTGTCGCCCTCAACTGGACACGCTAGCAATCAAACCAGGGACCTACATGCATGACATGTGATCAACACCCCCCCCTTCCCCGGCAAAGCCAGACAAGCTATTGGCATGATCTGATTGATACCCTTGGCGGTATCATTAAAGTAGCTTTTCATATGTTCCTTTCTCTGTGGTTTGTTACCAACCATATTGAGTCTGGTATCATCAAGGAAACAGAAGGGGTGGTAAAACTTTCTCTGAACTGCAGCACTTGAGATGACTCGGAAATCACATCACTGAATGATGTGATTTCACACTCCCCCATAAAAAAAAATTCCCTGCACATAGATACTAATTTATGTGTCCTAACTTCGCTTTTCCCCCTGACATGCTAGTTTTGTTTGTCTGGTGGTTAGTGGCAGAGCAGACCCTCTCAATACAGCCCAAGCGCAAACCATTTTCCATGGGAAAAATATGGTGACAAGTTGCATTCATGGGCTTCAACTTGCATGGAATTTGCAACCACACACTCACCACTATCCAGGGTTTTCTTTGAGGCACAAGCCATGCCACTCCCTCCTCCCATGCTGCCAATCATCCCTTGACAGACTTCCTAGGTCTGTAGGTATCCCAGCAGCACTTGTCCACTGAAAAGGAGTCATAGTTTCCCACTGAGGCTTTGCTCTCCGCAGGGCAGGACACTTCCTAATTTGGGCATATACTTTATACAGGAATACCTTCCACTTTCATCTGGTTCGGGGTCCAGAGCATGGCTGAAAGTCCAAAAAGGATGGATGATAAAGCATAGCCTTCTTTCGCTTGCAAATTTTAGTTTGGCCTCAAGAAAGTGCTTTTAATGCAAGATTCCCCCCCCCCGCCCCCTGCACTCAATATACTCCTGCTGGGAAAGAGGGCAGCAAAAGGTAACAGTAGCTGGCAAGCCAGAAACGTTTCTAATTTGCTAAAAGAGGCCAAAGTGAAGGATAATTAGACTGTTGCCCTTGAATGTCCTTCTTCATGGGGGCTCTGTGAACCAGAGGACCATACCTCGTCACAAGGCTGGGTCAGCTGCTGCTGGTGACAGCTAAATGGAAGAGAAACCAGAGTCCTCATCTGCACGCAGCCTGGAGTGTGTTCCAGGTGAGCTGAGAGTAAGGTTGGCTGTGCATGGAAGTGGATGGGCCCAGCCCACAAAGCACTCTGCCTTGATGGCCGTTTGCCTGCTCACCTGAGTCAGCTCAGGCAAGAAGCTGCTTGGTGCGAAGCTGGAGTGCAGGAAATGCTGAGGCTTCACCTGGCTCATAGAGCTATGGCAGACACTGGCAGGAGACTGCCTTCCTAGAGGCAGATGATTGGTGGAATGACATTGCTCTAATACTTGCCTCTATTGCTCCTAATTCTCTTTCCATGCTCTGGATAGCAGAGGAGGGAGACAGAAAGGAACAGAAAGTGTGGAGGAGAGGAGAAGGCTGAGCTAGAATGTTGAAGAGTAAGAAGAACAGAGACTGGCATATCATTGGGCACAGGTAAGGGGGAACATTTGGCATGCCACCGCAATCATCTTGGGCCAGCCCTGGAATTAGGATTTGCTGCTGGATTGCTGTGATGCATTGGAGGAGAAGGGAAAAGTTGAGTCTGTGCTAATCAGAATCACATCTGAAAACAGATGTGGTGAGACTGGATAGAAGAATACATGACTCAAGCTATTCCAATGAGTATCCTCTTAGTACACTAAAATTATCTGTATTAGATCTTGAGGCCTCCTTGAGTACACTTGGGATGAATTCTTGGAGGTCAGGTTCTTAAAATGATCAGATAATTGTTTACGTCACTTGTCACTTCTCTCACATTCACCTCCTCCACCCTTTCTAGCTGGAAACCGATTGTTATTCAGAGCAATACAAAAGTGACATTGTCCAGCTGTGCTTGAATTCCCATATACCAGTGCTAGAAATCTGTGTGCCAAAATCAAGAGCCCTGTGCAAATAATATGTGCTGCAAGACTCTGGACATGTAGCTTGCACACCAAGGAGCTGTACTCAAAAAGGCCAATCAGTGCCTATAGGTTGGGGACAGAACCAGGAGATCCTTTGGGCTTCCCTTCAAACAAGCCGATTACAGCCCAATCCTATTCTCTCCACCCCCTCCTCCATCAACATAGCCATGCCAAAGAGGCTTCTCCTGCCTGTGCTCCCAGTAAGCCCCTCAACTGGAAATGAGTCTCCTCCAACCTGAGCCAGCTCTTTAGCTGGTACAAGTGTGAGAAATTAAAGGAGTGATGCCTGCTGCTATCAGCACTTGCACCAGTGCCACCCCCTCCTAACTCCATCATGATACCAACCCTCCCCTGTTCTGTCCTGTTCCACACTCTCCCAAGCTCCCCTGTCCTGCCGCCCCCCTTGCCTACCTGAGTCAGTAGGCACTCCGTGTTCCGCCGCTGTGTATGGGGCCTCTCAGGACTTCCTGCCAGCATTCCAGACGTAAGCAAATTGCAAACAACTATAAAGTCCTCCTCCCTGTGGGAATGCTCGTTGCAGCAGTGAGGAAGGGGGTTTGGATTGGGCCATAAGTCATCAGCACAGGGCTAATATATAATCTCAAAAGTGAGTAAGAGTCAGGACCAGCTGCCCATATAACCAACATCCTGGCTGCTACATATTCCTGGCTAACTTTAATTGGGTCATAGAATTTACTGTTGAGTCACTGTTATTGTGCCTATGGAAGGACAATCAGTCACATTTAAAACCAGACTTTCCCCCTAAGGTACGGTTTATTTTTCAAAGGAGGATAATTTGGAAATAAATACCCAAGGAGGAACAATATGTTTTTTTAAAAATTCTTACAGGCGGAGGATGGTCGTAAATATCCACTTGTTTTACTAAATTCTGTAAGGATCAGAATTATTCCTCTGTGACCTGACAGCTGGCAAGTTTGAGTTTCAGCTTGATTTGAAACGGCTGAGAGATGAATTCCAGGGGTAAATAACCCCAGCTGTGTAATGGACATGCTGACAGCATCTTTAACTGGGATGTTATTCTCCACCTTAGCAAGTAGTCATTGTGATTATAGGTCGAGAAGGAGAGCTGCATTTCATGGGATTAGTGTCTGTTTGCACTCCTGTCTGTAAGAAAACCCAAAGGAGAAAATTTGGGGCTTTGGGGTTTTTTAAAAAAAATTTAAACTATTTTCATTAGGGGATATGTTCAGTTTCTTGGTTTAAAAAATCTTCATGTGAAATGCATATGGGGGGACACCAAAAGAGTTTTGGAGCTGCCTTTGAGCCATATGCTTAGAAAAAGACAGCATTGATGGTTTTAAAATATTTAAAATCATCCCCCAAACAACAGAAAAATATACCCTAAAGTCATCCGGGAAACTTTTCCATATCATCTCACCTGCCAACATGTTTTGGAACACAGAACTGTAACCAGTTCAAAGGACACCAGGGGTGGGTTGATGTCACCATGCCCCTCGCGCCACTGCTACGCCCTCTGCCCCACACCCAGCGGCGTCATGCAGCCGGAACTCTGGGCGGGAGGAACGGGTGAGCGGCAGCCCGCCCGTTGCGTACCGCTCCATTTCGCCGTCTTCCCCGCCCCAGGGGGGCAGTACGCAACGGGCGGGCTGCCCCTCACCCGTTCCTCCCGCCCAGCGTTCCGGCTGCATGATGCCACTGCCCACACCCCCAATGCCCAGAATCTCTCCATTTACCCCCACCCCCACCCCACAGTGGAGTGGCAGTTGTCCACTGTCTCTGCTGGGGGCAACAGAGCCTACATGTTGCACATGGCAAGGGCCACCCTCCCACCTGGCTCTCTTATGGCTCCAAATGAAGACTCTTGCAGGGTCAGGGCCAGGCATGTGCAAGGGAAGTGATTGCACAGGGACAGGGAATTGACGCGACAATGAGGGGTGTGTGTGTGTTATCATATTACCTGGCCCCAGGTACCCCCAGCTACTATACTGACACCTACCATTCATTACCTGTATTTATTCCAAGACCCTCTGACTTCCCTGAAACTTACAGCACAATCCTATGCATGTCTGCTCAGAAGCAGGACCTATTGTGTTCAATGGTGCTTACTCCCAGGAAAGTGGGCATAGGATTGCAGCCTCATACAAGTAAACAAAAAATGTAGACACCTGCAGGGTCCAGAGTTACTCCCCTTTTTTCCAATGCGAAAGACACATCCTCAACCCATCCTTTTTTGCTAACTGTGTTGCTTGAAACAAACATATTGCTATGAGCTGTGAAGAATTGGTTAGCTGAAATGCCTGTGCTTGATACGTACATAAACGAAGAGGTCAGTATGCCCTTCTCCATAAACATTCAATAATGATCTCCATAACTGCCCATTAAACACCACAAATAGATAAACAAGGAAATTTAGCAGTAGGAAAAAGCCACCTCATATAACACGAGATGAAGGCTTCTTCATAGCTGGCAGCCTTCTGGTTTTCTGGAGCCACAGCTTCCCACATCCTGAGCTAAATGTACTGCCTGAGTGTATTTATCCACATGATAATAAATCAGAAGTCGAAATAAATAAATGATGAAATCAGCCACTATGTACCAGCATGTTCTCAACTTTGCTTTCACCTCAGTCCAAACAGCCCACAGCCATTACAAGGACCTTGCTTTCTTCCTGGTCCAAGCTAGACTCCCAAGTTAACAGCCACTCAAATTAGATGTCTCTTCACATCCAGAGGATTTGTTCCCCATAGCAAAAGTATCAGCTGTAACTTCTGAGCACTTGGCTGGGTTGCCATCATTTATAAAGCCAAGTCTTCCTTCTGAAGAGGTCCAGGAGAAGTCTGCATCAGCTGCAGCTCCCTGAACGTTCGAAGAGCAAACCTTCATGGGTGCCGGTGGCTGATGCCTTTCTCAAGATGGGGCTGTGTTCACAGATTAAAATAACAAAAAAAAAACCCTGCCAATTTGGTGATTTCTCAGTAGGGAAGAAAAACATTCAATTTGCTTTAACTAAACAAGAGAATGAGGTGAGGGCACAACAGAGAAGCCTGTGGATAAAGGAAGAGGGGAACCTTCTCTAATTAGGTGAGACACCCTAGCACAGGGGTCGGCAACGTGGGGCTCGCCAGCTACCGGTAGCTCATGGGGTGATTACCAGTAGCTTGTGGCCCACCAAGCAGCCAGAAAGGATGGGGCGAGAGCACAGAGCTAGCCAGCCCTGTGCTTTCCAGCTGCCATCATGGTCCACGTGTGCTCTTGGGAGGTGGCTGCTTGAAGCAGGACTGGTAATTGCGGCCAGACGGGGTGGCAGGAGAAGCAGCTTCTCCACGAGGGTAAAAGATGGAGCAGGCAAAGCATGGATGGAAAGGAAGGGAAGAGAAAGATGGCTCCCTCTCTCCCCAGGTGTCACGTGCGGGGAACTTTCTTATAAGTTCTCCCACCCTACAAAGCATGCCGCAGTGCCCTGCCCTGCTCCCTTGCTCTGAAGATTTTTTATCCTACAGTTTAATACAGGGCGGGGGGAGCAGGGAGCAGCATTCCCAGTTACCACGTCACCAGTTCAAGTGACGTGCTGGAGCGCTGACGGAACAATGTTGCATCGGCACTACATGGGTACTTGGATTATTGCGCCCTTAGTTTTGTAAAGTTAGGTGGATCCCAATAGAGTGTCATTTTGAAAATTGGGTCCCGATGCTAAAATATTTGGGAACCACTACTCTAGTAAGTAGTTATAGATGGGGAGCATCCTGCATCCGACTTCCATAAACACAAGCGCACTCCAAGAAAGCGAGCTCCCTCTGAAACCAGAAGGAGCATTCCATAGCAAGGGTTCTTCTGTGCTCTTCCGCTCTCAGAGGGTGCTTGCATTCCTGGAAGCTACCCTGTGTCTTTACATTGTTATTTCGAATATTAGTTTGCTGTTCCTCCATGAAAGCTGATTTATTTGAAATGTTATTACTTGAAACATCCTAATCTTTTTGTAATAATTCATATGCTAGAGATTACAGTTTTGGAAGGCAGCCCAGCTCCGGCTGCAATCCTATTTATGGATTAAAGGATTTGAACAGCCTTGCAAGCTAGATCTCCAATAGCAAGGATAATGTAAACCTGGTTCCATATAAAATGCTTTACCTCTGCAATAGTAACCCCATTAAAGGCAGATTGTCAAAGGATCGTGGACAAGAGAACTTTCATTACAGCAGAAATGGGCTCTCTCAAGCTCCCAAGGAGCAGGGGTTTTTTTCCTCAGTGCCCTCAATTCAGATGCCCTCAGCTTTCTCTTGCAGTTTTTCCTTTGCCTGAAAGGCCATCAAGACAACCAATTACAGAATGTTTAAGACAGATTCAGGAAAATCTTTTGTGTGTGTGTTTTCTCCTGGAAGAAGTTGTTTCTTCAGGAATCAGAGCTCCTCTAATAGGCAAAATATCCCATTACGCTGCATTTATTTTGAACGCATGCCAGGAGAATGTAATGTACAATTTGCAGTTTGAGTGCTTATAGTTAACTTCAGCACGGAGATCGTTTTCTTCTGGGCTGAATTCAAGATGCTGGTTTTAACATATGAAACAGTAAACCCTTGGGCTCCGCACACATCTCCACGTTCCATTACTGTTAGGCCAAGGAAGCGCTCGTAATTATTTCATGTGTGCCATGTCCATATAATGAGAGCAAACAGAGAGGTGTTCTTGGTGGTTGCTCAGTCAGTTTGGAACTCTCTTCTCTTGGCTAGTCACCAAGCATGATTATATGCTGGGAATATTTGTTTGGGCTGCATTTAGCTTCTAGGAAGTGCCTGTGTGTGAGTGTCTGTGTGTGTTTCTCTCTCTCTCTCAATCTGTGTGTGTGTGTGTGTGTGTGTGTGTGTGTGTGTGTGTGTGTTTCCAATAGAGCCTCTGAGTCTTCAACAGGCAAAGCTATATTAACAGCCCAAACCTATATGTTAACTTGATTCTCTACTCCCTGCAACTAGGTGTATTGGAAAAGGCGGAAGATACCCCAAGGAGATAGTGAATGGTATCAGCAGTGGCCAGTGACGTCATTCACTGGCGCCAGGAACTGAAACGCTGTGGGGACGGACGGGTGAGCTGTAGCTCCCTGCCCCCTTGTGGCACCCAGCAACACCTCCCTGTGCCCGGAAGAGCTCCCTTACAGAGCGATCCAGGCGCAGGGGCGGGTGGGCAGGCAAAAACAGTGTGCGGTGTCTGCCGCGCGCTGCTGCTCCGTTCCCACTCTCCCCGGAACTAACGGAACGGGGTTCTGCCCCGTTCCAGTAGGATGACGCCTCTGGCAGTGGCCCCTTGTCCATGTCAGGAATTACAGGGTTAACCCCAGAGCCTTTGCCTACAGCATGTTCACAGCTGCAGATCATTGGAAATAACACAGCTGCAGCCTATTGGAGATAGCAAGAGACCTGGATATAAAAGTAGCTCCTGGAAAGAGCAGTGGGGCAGGTAGGTATAGGTGGTTTTGGAGCATGGGTGGGTGACTACTGAGTTGGATGGAAGGACTGATTGGAACTGACTGATGGATTCTTGAATGGATGGACTGTTGGATTGACTAGATACTTGAGGTTATTGTGATTGTGGTTGTAACTACGGTTATTATTGGAGACTGGGAGTTATTGTGTGGCTGCCACACCCCTGGAGCCATTGACTAGAGGAGGAGGAAGGAGAACCTGTGTGGCTGAACAAGCAAGCTGGTAGCATTTTTTCTTTGTTTGGTGGTGGGGTTTTGTGGTGCCTTATATAAGCCTAGGGTGTTTTGAGTTGGTTTTTGAGGATATAAGGGAAGCTGATAAGCCTACTGTGGGCATTGGACTGTAGAAAGGGAATTTGGCAGGACATTAGGCCTGTGATGTGGTAAATGGGAATGCTGCTTCTGAACTTTCTGCCTGTCATGAAAGAACAGAGTTTCTATCAGGAAATAGGGTGGCAATCCTAGTTAAAATGTGGAACATAAGTGACAGCTGAATCCTACATAAAACTAGCGTGGCAGCACAAGCTGTCAGCATGCCAACAGGAAGGTCAGGGCCTTCCCATGTGAGCCAGCCAGTAAACATTGGGCGGTCTGTCAGACCAGGTAAGTCCACCACAAGTTGTGGAACACAGCATGTGGAGCACAGGGGGAAGAGCGGGGGGGATTGAAATGGGGCAGGGTTGGGTGGATCGGGCCCAGAAGGAGGCGAGTTTGGTACCCACGAAATTCAAAGATCCTTCCTGCGCCTGATCTGCCTGCACAGGTCAATGTGGATTTGTGAAGAAATATAGCTGGTGGCTTCTGGGTCTTACTCTGAGGAGACCTCCAGCAGCCAAACCTCCCCTGCAGGATGCAGCACACCGGTACCACTGCATCACCGTATAGGGGTTTTGGCAGAATTGGCGCTGACACTACGCATTTCAAAGCAATTGACAATCTGCTTTTAGCAGGCATCTTTTCACTCACACAGACACAAGATTCATGATTTGCTTACAATAAGACACCTATATACAGTGATGTCATTCAGGGGAACGGACCAGAACGGGCGTTCCGGATCATAACGGGCTCTGTGGTTGGTTCCGGGTTCCCGACAAGTGCCAATCAAAAGTGAGTTCCTGTTCCTAAATCATTTGAATGACACCACTGCCTATATAAGATTGGTGTGTGTGTGTGTGTGTGTGTGTGTGTGTGTGTGTGTGTGTTTCTCCCTCTGCCCAACTCGGTG
Organism: Lerista edwardsae; assembly: GCA_029204185.1. Classification (NCBI taxonomy): domain Eukaryota; kingdom Metazoa; phylum Chordata; class Lepidosauria; order Squamata; family Scincidae; genus Lerista; species Lerista edwardsae. The sequence continues at coordinate 4,922,321 of JAJKFI010000078.1, forward strand.
GGGTCCCCACTTGTGCCCCAACGTTAATGCTTAATCCAAGAAAAAAATGTCGTTGTGTCTTGAGACAAAATACAGAGAAAGGAGATGAGAATTTCCCTACTGTCTTTGCTGAATACACTCTGCCTATTCTGTATGCATGTACTGATTTGGTACAATCAACATTGATTGGCCATCTGAAGCTGCCTTGCATGGAATCAGAACATTGACCCACCTAGATCAGTACATACTGACTGGTAGCAGCTCTTTGAGGAGTCAAACAGAGGGAATTTCCCGGACCAAACCTGGAACCTTCTGCATGCAAAGCATGTGCTCTGCCACTGAACTGTGACCCCTCCCCTTGCCCTTGTCTAAAATCAGTACAAGCCAAGTGGTAACCTTGTACATGTGGATTGGCCAGAAATTTATCCATGGCTGGAAGGATCTAAGGTGCATCTTGTCTTTGCAGTGAATGCAAAATCTGCAGGATTGTCTGTGGCAGGAAGAATGCTTTATTCATGTGAAACCAGAAAGGAAATTTCAGAAAGTCGGGAATAATTATGGATTCTCCCAGAGCCAAGATATGTTGGCATATTTTATTAGGCTCCCATATGGTGTAAAAATCTGTCTGTAAATAGAAAGTGTGGGTTATTGTTCCAATACAGAGAAAGGAAGCTGGGGCACCCGCTAAAGTTGCAAAGGAACTTTCAACTCGGTAACATCTGCAAAAAATTCCACCTTATAGTTACATATAAGGGATGTTCCTGTAAGATACCTCTGTCTCCATTATCCCCATTATGCCCATCCAAATATTAGATGTTGATAATATGAATGGGGACTGAATATAATGTGTGCCGTGTTCTGCATATGCACAGGAGCTTTTCAAATCCCCCACCCCCAGAGCTGTAAATAGGGCGGAGCCTGAGTGGCACCTGCTCAGGCAGTATGCCAAGCAGGGCGCATGAGTCCCTCCAGGCTTGCCCTCATTACGGAGGAGGCACTCACAGCTTTGCACGCCCACTTCCTTCTCCTGGAAGCATCCACAGGAGAAAGAATGAGGTGCATGAAGCTGCAGCAGCGGGCACCCCTCCTCTGGAACCTGAAAGTGATGTCATACTGTCTCATGATGTCACTGCCCCAGGTGTCGAGGCAGTGAGTTATGACTCTGCCCACCCCTTCCTCTGGCACTTCCCCCCCCCAAAGTTAAGGGCCCTCTGGAGCCTCATAAGCCACAAGGGGCTGCCTCCAGAAGGAAGTCTCAGTCATCATCACCTGTCTACGTGCACAGAAGCCCTTTGTAACTGTGCTTAGTCCCATGAGCAACTTATGCACCTACAAGTTCTAGTGTCAAGATTTCCACTGATCCAAGTCTTGTTCAACAATTTGAGGGCACAATCCTAACTAATTTTCCAGCACTGACGGAGCTGTGCCAATGGGGCATGTGCTGCATCCTGCAGCGGAGCAGTAGTCACGGAGGCCTCCTCAAGGTAAGGGAATGTTTGTTCGCTTATCTCAGAGCTGCATTGCCCATACTCTGGTGCTGGAAAGTTGGTTAGGATTGCGCCCTGAGTGACACAGATGTGCCAACTACACTGCATGGAGAAGGATTCTGGCCACCCATTTTTGACTCCTCTCCTCCCACATTTTTATTTTGTAAAAATTACTTATGCCGTGGGTGAGCAAACGAGGCGTCCAGCTAAAAATTAGTCTGTCGCCGCTGTGTGGAGCAGATGTCAGGCGCTCTCGACCAGATGTGTTCTGCTGAATGTGAAAAAAGCCTGCTCTGCCAGTAATACATTACCATGACTTATAAGCAGAAAATTCTTTGTTCATTTTATTCCTCTTTTGTATTTCAACTGCGCCCAACTCCATTGCAAACAAAATTGTTCTGTTAATGCTCCCTAAATGCTGCTGTAATAATTCATGCAGCCTTTTGATGCAGCCATGTTCTGGCTGACAGCCCAAATGTTTAATGGAGTCTCAGATGGAGCTTTGATTGACAGTGGATTGGCTTAGGACACCACTGCATGTAAACAGAACCAGCATGGCAGCCCTGTCTACACCCACCCACATACATTAACTCCTACACCAAGAAGGAAATCCTGATTTCACCTCTGCTTTCAGTAAGAATGTAAGAAGAGCCCTGCTGGATCAGGCCATCTAGTCCAGCTTCCTGTAACACATAGTGGCCCACCAGGTACCTCAGGGAGCACATGAGACAACAAGATGCCTGCATCCTGTTGTTACACCCTAAGTGAGGGGGGGACTTAAGTAAGTGAGGGGGAAAGTTTAAAGTTAGCAGGATGAGCTCTGACTCCCCGGCATCATCCTAAATAACCAAGGCAGCTGGAGAGTGTGGGGGTGGAGGCAACATTTCCCATACTTTGTGAATACTTACTTTCACAGCAGGGGGTTCTCTAATCATAGCAATGAGTGATTCTGCAAAAGACAATTGATCTTGCTTGTAATTAGTTGATTTTTCAAACTCTCATATGCTTATTAGAGTTACAAAGGACAAAACGAGTGAAAGTTATTCCTGTGCAAAAGACAAAACCATTTAGCTCAGAACTGATGTGGTATTGATCCCTCCAGTTCATCATACAGAGTTCCTGTTCAAGGGGCACCTTGTTCTTGACAAAGAGTCAAATGGGTGTTGCATTTGTAACATTTATAAGAACATGCAAAACATTTGCAGGCCTTGGTGCTCCTAAGCAATGCATGGTGACTGTGGAGAAGGTTGAAAGAAACGTCATCCTATCCCAGTTCCAAAATCAGTAGGGAATTTTGAATTGGATTTTGGAGAGAGAGAGAGAGAGAGAGAGAGAGAGAGAGAGAGAGAGAGAGAGAGAGAGAGAGAGAGAGATGTTCTAGAGAAATGCTCCAATTGTCCCTGTTTATCTGCTATCAAATCTGTTTTCTGGCACCTTTTCATTGCAAATTGCTATCTTTGTGTGGCACAAAAAGTGGTAGTCTGCAGAACTGCAGTCAAATGCTCTCCCCTTGACTTGAGTTCGATCCCAGCGGAAGTTGAGTTCTCAGGTAGCCAGCTCAAGGTTGACTCAGCCTTCCGAGGTTGGTAAAAGGAATACCCAGCTTGCTGGCGGTGAAGATAACTGGGGGAGGCAATGGCAAACCACCCAATCCTGAACTGCCTGGGTGAAGTGGGTGCAACAGCAGCCCAGTGGCTACTGCTGCATCCAGGGGCAGCCAGACACCCACTGGAGGCACCTCAGAAGAAGGGGATGTTCATCCCCTTTCCCTGGGTAAGCCCAGAGACCCACAAGGGCCTCCGTGTCAGGCCACACAGCCGGACATGAAGGATAGGATCCGGCAGTGAAGGTCCCACCCCGGCTCCGTCCCGCACCACAACTTACCACGTGCTGGTCCCGCATTGCTGCTTCTAGGCACTCTGTCCTAGTGCAGCTTCAGTGCAGGCAGTAAGCCCTTACTGACAGCACTGGACATGCCTTGTGACATGTTTGCGACATCAGCATGGGCAGTACACTCATCCTGCCCATGCTGGAGGGCTCAGGATTGAGCTCTAAGTCTGCCTAGTAAACAGTGATCTGACGTCAGTCCCCCATGAGCCAGCAATGAGATGGTACTTTCACAGAGGACTACATTACAAGCCAGACATGCTGGAGACAGTGATATTTCTGTTGACTGGTGTGTCTGGGTCTGCCCCAATCACATTTAAAGCAAGGAATGCAAGATCTTTTTTTTAACATCTAAAGGGGTGCGCAAGGGGGCTGGAACCTTTCTATCCCTTACTTCCCTGCAGACTGGTTTCCTTCTTTAATCATAGCCAAGGTGGGAGAACAGAAGTTGACGTGCTGGAGCACAGAAAACAGAGGATGCTGCTCCCCACAACTGTACACCCCTTTTCACGGTAAGATCCTTCCCCATGCATCCACTTTATAAATGAGCAAAACACATGATCACCGTATGTAGTTTACCCTGAAATAATAGTTCTAGGTACAGGTTGATTATCCCTAATCCAGACTGCTTGGGACAGGAAAGTGTCTGCATTTTGGAATAATTGCACAAATATAATGAAAAATGCTTCCTCTTGCTCTTTTCACTGTTATGCAGAGGTCTGCTGACCTCTTTGACATTTTTCAACCATTTCTGTATAGGCACACACCACAGAATAGAACATATAATGTGTACATGGGAATGCTCACGAGACCTTCTTTCTACAGAAGGTTAACCAAGAGTTTAAAAAAAAAGAAGCTTGGACAAAAGTGTCTGGATTTCGGAATAGTCTGGATTTTGGATGTCCATCACACGGACGTGCACCATTCTCCCTGACTCCGAGAGTGGTCCAAACACACTTTACAGCGGCCCTTGTGCCAGTCAACCTGTGCTGGCCTAACTCCAGGTTAGGATTGCACCCTAAAGCAGATTAGAAGCCTTGGCCTTGATTGATAAGTACCAAAAGTGCAGGAAGAAAAGTCTGTCTCTTTAGGACTCTTTTACACATACCATAGAGGCACTCCAATTGTGAGTATCACAGAGTGGCTCTGGTGTGTTAAAACCAATTACTGGTGCTCTTGTGATCACCATTTTGTAGTGATTTGTGCTACTGAATCCAAAACATCTCTATCTATGACTCAGTTCTAGTTTAGCATCATTTTTTTAAACAAAATCAATCAATCACTATCAATCACTAGTATTTATATACCTCTTTTCAACATAAAGTTCACAAAGCGGTTTACAGGCAAATGACCTTAAAGTTAAATGGCTCCCTGTCCCAAAAGGGCTCACAATCTAAAGGAATGGAGAATACCACCAGCAACAGCCACGAGCAAGACACTGTGCTGGGGTGAAAAGGGACAATTGCTCTCCCCCTGCTAAATATAAGAGGACACCACTTGATGACAGTTACTTAAAAAGAAATCTCTGATGTACTTGGATTGGCCTGTGATAGTTTATCTATCAGAAAAAAAGAATTCTTTGTTACTTCTTTTTTGTTCATTAGATTGTTTGAACAAAAGAGAGAACCAGACTGTTCCAACTCTTGAATATGTGAGGGGAGTGGTGTTCTACAGAGACACTTGCTCGGCAGATTGGAAATCATAAAGTCACTCATTGCAGGGTCTACAGAGGAATCACAGGCTGATCTTGATAAATAAAATGTGACATTCATAACAAACAAAACCAAAAGAAAGGAAAGATAAAGGATAAGAGCCTTGACATCAGTGCTTTAAAAACCCTGGTGATAAATAAGGGTATTGTAATTCAGAGTCACTTGTTGAGGAGTGGGGGGGGGGACACACATAATATTGTCGAAGATGAAATATGGATCATCCAAGTTGTTTCCCTGACAATAAAGTAACTGCTATTGCATGAGATACTCAGTAGATCATAACATTTCTGTTAGAAGATAGCATTCAAATAGCCTTGGTCATGTAGAGAGCATCCTGGATATATTAAGAGCTGGGTGCATAAAGAAGGTGGGGATTTAACAGATAGTTAACGTTTGCAGGATAATGAGTACAATTATGGTTTTAAAGAGAAATTAAAATAGAGTTGGTGCCAGTTTTTAGGGGGACCTTGGACACAGTCCCTGTTGCGCCCCCTTTATATGCATTAGCTACTTCCAAACCCAGAAATGGGCAACAGAGTTCTCCTTCACACCCCTTTTGCAGCAATAGCATATAGAACATCATCCACTATGACTGCTGCTTTTCCCTATCACTCATGATGCGTCCCAGGGCAAAAGCCAAAGGCAGAGATAGGGCCAGGGGTGTCACACCGTAAAGGGCATTTGCTGATTCAGGAGCAGGGCAAGCCTGTGCTCAGACATGCGCTGGCCTCCCTGCGCCATAACCCAATCCTGCAGTACCTAGTTAGGGTTGGCCTAGGGAGGCCAGCACAGGGGTTTGGGAAGGGTGGAGGGAGAGCAGGGGAAGGAGAAACAGAGCGGGGGAGACTGGGCTGTGGGCAGGCCGGACTGGGACAGTGGTGGAGACAGATCTGGCACTTAGGCTGGATCCTAATCCCCAGCCCAGTAGGCCCTACCCGGGCCCCTTGAGGTTGCGCCAGCTATTTCACTGGTGCAGTTCCAAGTAGCCCTATTTGAACTGCTGGGGTGTTACTCAGGGTAAGGGGAATAGACCCTTACTCTGAGTGGCACCACATGCAGCCCCAACTCCATGCTGGATTATGGGACAGGCTGGCCAGCCTCCCTATTCTTGCATGGGGTTAGGATTGGGCTGCCAGTGACGTACTAGGCAACGGGGGGGGGGAGCAGCAGCCACATTGGTCTGCCCTCTTTTCTTCCTGAGCACCATTTTCAAACTCTCCGCTGCCTTAGCCCCCTTAATGTTGTGTTAAAGTTAGATATTTGGGGATGTTAAAATAGGGATGCATCAACATGGCGGATGAAACCTTCCACCATCACCAGGTAAGCCAAATGAACACTAACTGGCCAATGGTGGGGAGGGAGCAATCACAATGAAATGCCTTCTGTCTTTCAGTTTATAAATTCCCTAATGCCTTTGCTGCCATGTTGAGGAACAACATCCAGGAATTTTCAAATGACACAGAGAAAGAGGAAAGGCAGGCCACCATTGCTGTTGGTCCATCTCTATTTCCCAGTAAATGATGGGGATGCTTGCTGGGCAATGGAAGAAGGTGGCAGCAATAGCAGATGAGGGAGCATGGGAAGTGTCATAGGGCATAGGCCGCACACTCTCAGGGTGCAATCCTAACCTGGAGTTAGGCTGGCACAGTTTGGCCAGCAAAATTTGGCTGGTGCTATGGTCATTGTAAAGCATGTTTGGACCACTCTCAGAGTCAGGGAGGATGGTGCTCATCTGTGTGCTGGCCTCTGACTTCAAGAGTGGTCCAAACATAATTCACAGTGTCCCTTGTGCCAGCCAAAGTTTGCTGGCCTAACTGTGCCAGCCTAACTCCAAGTTAGTATTATGCTCTCAGGGCTATCCTGGGTTCATGCCCAACTAGGTCCCACTTCGGACACACTCCTGCCTTCCAAGGCTGGTGGTGTAAGGAGATGAAGGGAGGTGGGGATTGTGGTTCTTCTGTTGCTGCCATGTAGCAAATAGCCTTGTAGTATTTTGTATTTTTTTCTCTTTTGCATAAAGTTCTTATTTAAACTTTAATGGTTTTAATGGTATTTTATTATTGTTATTTTAGCTGATTTTAATGTTTATAATTTTAATACTGTAAGCCGCCTTGGGGCAGAAAGGCAAGGTAAAAATTCATTAAATAAATAAAAAGTACCACATATGTGTTTATATGAGCTCATATTGGTCCATCACCTGACTAGTAAAAAATTAAAAAGCAGTTCTGAAACTGCTCTGGAATTGGAGTGTGTTTGTGTGTGTAACTTCCTTTACTGCAGTGATGGCACAGGCAATAGCCAATGGGTGCCTGCAACAGACACTCTTCTATGACAGCATGGAGGAGGGACTGGATTCCCCCAATGCATCTTAAAGAATGCCACTCACCTGCGAACCTAGTTTCCACAGAAACCACAGTGAAAAAGAAAAACCCCATGCTATCTTATATGCAGATGACAGCTAGGGAGCTATCGCTATCCCTCCAATGCCCTAAAAAAAACATTGCCGCTATAGACATCCTACATTTCTGTTCATGTAAATTCTAGGAAACACTGCTACAGGGGCAAGAATTCTGGTACTGTTCAGGAAATAATTCCACACCGTCACTCCCAACACTGTGAAAAGGTGATTTCGTTTCTCCCGGAATCACAAGTCGAGAAAACTAATTAAGCAGCAGGACAAGGTTTATCTGTCCAACCAAGTGTGTACTGTTTGGTGCCGATATGGAACGATACTTGCCTCACCCCTGCATGTAAAGATATTTGTGTTTGTCTCTTGGTGGTGGTTCTCTTTGCAGGTAGTGCTGCCTTCACTCATTTCAGAAGCTGAAATTCTGAGTGGCGGTGAAGGTCAGAGGCTGGTACTACCAAAAAGGAGGCGCCCATCTGGCAGCCAGAGTGGGACAATGTGGCGTGTGGAGCTGCTCGGGGATTTGATTGGCAGACGGGGCTGCGACCCCACCTGGTCCAGCTGTCTCGCAGCAAAGCCATCCAAAGAATGCTGCTGCCTCTTCCATTCAGACCGCTGGGAGACAAGGAAACTCTATCTGCAAAGCTTCTGTGAAATGGCCATAGACAAAGCCAGCTTCTGACAACTTGAACTTCACTTACCAGTTGGCTCCCTTTCATTATCAAATTTTTTTTTAAAAAACCTGAACCATCAAAGTTATGCCAGCTGGACAGTGCAGACTGGGGCAAAACAAAGAAAGAAAGCCTCTTGCAGGGTACTGTGAACAAATCCCTGCATTGGGGAGGGGGAAATGGGCGGATTCTCAGCTGCCTGCACAGTTGCCTCAGTGAAAACCAGCTTCTCACCAGCTTGTGGGTAGCTACCACATGTGTTGGGGAGCATCACTGTAAAGAGAGGGTGGAAAAGTGAAGCTAATAATTACAGTTCCATCAAAGGCAGGCAGAATGGAGCCAGGCACCGCAACCTACCTGTTGAAGAAATGTACAGGCATGCCCTGGTACCCACTATTTCAGTTATCCACAAATATCGTGGATACTGGAACACCTGTTAAAAAGATAGGGGAACATTAAACACATCTCTTTTTTTAACCTTGTTGCAGCAAAACAACTGATGTTCCCCTAACTTTAAAAAGGTGTCCCAAGTATCCACGGTTTCAGGTATCCGCGGTGGGGTCCAAAACGGAACCCCAGAGGATACTGGGCATGTCTGTATTTTCTACCTTTCAACTGATGAAAAATTTACAACTGATATTTGACACACACCTTTAGGAAGCAACTAGTGCAGACGTGCTTTAAGTTAAGTCTGGCAGCTCATATAGTAGCTGACCCAAAGAACACTAAAAATGATGTGCTGTTTTGGAGCGCAATCAGGAACCTGGGGACAGATTGGGCTTCTTATCATCTCTCCAAATTGGACTGTGCTGAAGACGACTATAACTCAGATATAACCCCACTCAGACTGAACCCAGATTCATTGAGGTTGCCACCTTCTGTTTGGAAGGATTTCCTTGTCTTGTAATGGCTGAGTGACATGCCAGAATTCAACAGGCTTTTTTTTTGCCAGCATGCATTTTACAGCAAGGATGGAAAAGGCTACCATACATTCCATCTTCCTATTGATCATAACAGAACAGGGAGAGGGGGTTTGCAGTGCAAAATGAAAATATTCTGATGAACTTATTCTGTTTCCCACAGACTCAAGAGTCAAAGAGATGCAATGCTAAGCATGTCATAAGAACTTCTATTTTTTCCCTAATGGCAGGCAGCGGCTGCAATGGGAAGCTGATCGGGATTGGAACCAAGGTGGGTGGAGCAGTGTATTTAACTCCTTCCCTTCATGCTGACAAAATGCATCCCCCCTGCCACCCCAAAGCACCCCCCCCCCGGGGGGGGGCACCCCAAAGCAATTGTTAGTTCTGAGAAGGAATGTTCAATAGGTTTTAATATGCAAGCTTTTTTCCGGCACATATAGCAAATTTGGAGGTGGAGCATTCTTGTTGAGAATTCAATGTAAAGAGAGGGGTTAAATAAATATTCCTTCACATCTACCAGCCTCCCTTTTTCGATCTCCTCTGGAACTGCCATTTAACCAGTGGCATTCCTATGGGGACGACGACAAAATACTAAGTGTTGCAGGAGCCTGAGCTCCTGTGCAACGTGGCCCCTCTCCCTTGCCTCCAGAGCCATTCACGACTCCAAGAGCAAAGCCTCCAAGCTGCTTCTCTGAGCTGCAAATGCCTCTGCAGATGAGGGGCAGGGAAAGTGTTACACAGAAGCTCAGGCTCCTGCAACACCCTATGTAGGAATGCCACTGCATTTAACTTCCATTTTGCAAAAGAGGAAGTGCTAATAATATGCTTAGTGTGGCTTATCATGGTCACATCACTCTCTTTAAATGACCAAGGGAACAAATGACAAGGGGACAAGCAGTCCGCCCGGAGGATTCAACCCGGCGGGCACGGTTGGCCGGCCCGGGACCCGGCGGATCCCCTCACAGGGAGGGGGCCCCCAGGAAGGGACTGCCGCCGGGCGGCCCCGTCCCCCGTCGGGCGCACTTCCGCCGGGGCAGTGCGCCGCAACCGGCTCCGGGTCGGCCAGGAAGGCCCGGCGCGGGCAGGTGGCCCATCGCCCTCCCCCCTCCCCGGGGGGGCGGGGGCGGCGGGTGTTACAGCCCCTGGGCCCCATCCACTCGCCGCATCCCAGGGCCGAGGGAGACGACCGCCGCCGCGCCCTCCCCCCCGCCAGCCCCCCGCCGCCTCCCCGCGTCTGTTGACAGGCTGGCTGGCTGGTTTGTTACATTTTTATATCTTGATTATACCTTTTGATCCATGGGGCTTGTTGTTTTTTAAATTGTATTGTTTTGTTTTAATTTTGTTTTATTGTATTGTTTTAATATTGTTTTTAAATTGCTTTTTAATGTTAAATTTTGTATTTTATTGTATTTTTGTATTGTAATGCCGCCTTGGGTGCCTTCGGGCAGAAAGGCGGGATAGAAATCCAATTAATAATAATAATAATAATAATAATAATAATAATAATAATAATAATAATAATAATAATAATATATTGCTGCTGGTTCCTGACCTCCACATAAGGTTGTGCGGCCTTACTCAGAGGACCTAGCTTCTGTGCCAACCAAAAAGCTGGAGCAGGCGTGAGTAGACCCATCACCCACCCTGCACCCTTACCGCAGGGAAAGGGGACATCCCCTTTCCCCACAGAGCCTCCCAGGGCTGCCTGGCTGCTGTGAGATGCAGCAATAGCCGCCTGGCTACCGCTGCATTCCTGGGAGGTTGGACGGTTTTGGACTCAGGGCCCAGTATTAAAAAGTTTGGGCAGCACTCCTTAACCAGTCTTCCAAAAACTCTGCTACAAATGGTGGACAAACTTTGCAGGCAATTCAAAGTCAGAGCAGTCACATGAATGTGCAGCCACCAAAACAGCAGAGAACTTTGTACCTCCAAAAAAAAAAAAGATGTCTTCCCTACTTCATTTATTTTTAATTACAAATTAATCAAAAGTGCATTTATCAAGGCCTTACCAGCAAAGAAATTAAATATTTTATATTAATGGAAGTATTCCTATGCTACCAAGTTTGAAAAGCTTTGAAGAATTCTCCTCAATAAATAATAAAACTACATTGGTCATTTAGGTGCACAATTAAATCCTCATTAAAAAGGTATACATTTATCATATTCCACCAATGAATTAAATAGAGAATTCTCAGCTATAATTTTATGAAAGCTAAACAAATCTGTATTTAATGGCTGGAAAATGTGCAATCAGCATAATTGTCTATTTAGCTCTAAGTGCAATCTTTATTGGTTTCAAGTAATTTCCAAGTATGACCTTTATTCTGTCTTCCAAACTCAGCAAAAGTTTTCTGTTTGTTTCTTAGCTGCAGGCATTCCTTTCCATTGCATTAATAAAAGATTGAGTCCCAAGGATAGCTGTACACAGGAGAGCAGTCACGGTATGTGGTAACAAGAGACTTTTTCTTTTCAGATCTTGCTCAAATATTTAGGAACCTGGTGGCATACCCTGACTCTTTGCACAGTTATTTGGAAGTTGTGTACCATTAAATCCAATAGATCTTGATTCCAAATAAATACAGGTTATTGTTACATTTCCCTCAGCCCTTCTGAGAAGGAGGGGACCACATCCCACGATGCCTGGGGGCAGTCTGGAAGGGCCAGGCTCCCTGGTATCCTGATACTCAGATAGGCAGGTCAGCCTCACACAACAACCCCTATGTGTATGAGGTTGGCTGAGAGATTATGATTTGCTCAAAGCTACTCTATAAGCTTAATGATGGAGGGTCAAACTCAATATCATCATTACACTCTTGTCTGAATGCAGGTCTATTCTAAATACGTCGACACATATGGGCAAAGGGTCCAACTTTAAGCACAAAAGCGATTCAGAGCGCAATCCTAAGTTGCTCTGGAATGGCGAGGCTGGCAGGCCTATGCCATATCCAACACACCTTAGGTGCACTGGGGAGCCTGCCTGGGGCCATTCGTGCCCTTGCCCCAGGGGAGGCTCCAGCCTCCCCATAGGATGCTTCAGATCTACGCCTGCTAAATAGCAGGCACAGAGCCGAGTAAGCCACATGGCCGGGGGACCCCCTGCCCAGAACCGCCCTCCCACCCACAACCCTCCCTTTCCCAGAACCTCCCAGAAAAGCACGCTGCGTCAGCCCAACAGAGGGCACTGGACTGCACCTTCAGGTGTGGGGTGGGGTTCATCCTTACAGCAGTTTGCAGTCAAAACACGTCTGCCTTCACAAAGACCACACCAAAAACTCCCTTCCTGTTCTTTGCTAGCACTTGGAAGATCAGGAGCCCCCCCCCCAAAAAAAAAAACACTAAACAGGCAAAAAAACTAAACAGGCAACTAGTGCAAACAGACTAGCCGTCACATGGTGTAAATAGAAATCTTGACCTTGCTCTTCACCAATGGCCAAAAAGCTTTCCAGTGTGGTTGCCTTGAACTTTTTTGCCATTATTTTTAATCCACATATACCTGGATTGGAGAAAACAAAGAAGCCCCTCATGCCCACATGTAAGTAAAAGGATCATAGGAGAAATGAGTGCACCTTGGGGGACTCCTGGCTCCCTTGAACATTGTCCAACCCCAAAATCCCTAGTGAACCACAAAATCACTCTGTGCATTGCCAGACAACATGTTTGTAGCACTTTTATTTATTTATTTATTTATTTATTTATTTATTTATTTATTTATTTATTTAATTTCTACCCCGCCTTTCCGCCCGAAGGCACTCAAGGCGGCATTACAAAATCAAAAATTAAAACACAATAAAATACATCATAATTAAAAACAGTAATTAAAAACAATATAAAAATACAATATAAAAGTATAACAGACATCCCATGGATCATAAAAGTACAAAAATATAAAAGAATGCAAAGACCAGCCAGCCTGTCAGCAACTAAAAGCCTGCTGAAATAAAAAGGTCTTCAGCCCCCACCGAAATACCGCCAAAGTGTGAAGTAGCATCTTGTGACTTGTAGTCCAGGCTTCCTCGGTTAACCTGGGGACGGGGTTATAATGGAACCCCACTACAATGAACTATAACTCAAGCATAGCTTTGACCAATCCTGAGCCTTGCTCTCACATGCCCTCTGCTCCAATGTTCAAGTATCCTTGGTCAAAAGTCGGGCAACGCAACCTAACCAGAGGTAGATCAGGCAGGCCAGTGGGCCTGTGCTGTATCCAGGGCAGCTTTTGGGAGGCTGCAGGCAGCGCCGGTCTCAGTGCGTTAGTGCCGACTCAGGGGTGCCACTCAACACGTAGCTCCAGCGCAACCACGTAGCGCCGACCCTGCGCACAGGGTGGGATTGCGCCCTCACTCATAAGAAGGGCCCCACTGGATCAGGCCCAAGGCCCATCTAATCCAGTTTCAGTCCAGTCCAGTCCAGCCTCAGGGCGCACACAAGATAACAAGATACTTGCATCTTGTACTTTGTACTTTCTCTGGAATACTGTATTTGAATATGTACAGATTGAGCCTAAATATCCATGGATTTTTAATCCCCAGTTTTGGCTCAATGCAGGTCCCCCAGACCCGTGTTCAGGCAAATTTGGCTCAACCTGAAGCCTCAGGTGCGCAGCCTGAAGTGTACATGCACCTGTAGGCCCCACCTGTATATGTGAATGAATGTGTCTTCTTATTTTATAGGGCACCATTGTGGATTGGTTAGTGGGGTTTAAAACCAGCCTCTCCTCAGTGAAGTGCACCCCCCCCCAACATTCAAGGCCAAGTCAAGTTGCTCCCACAATTCCCTCAAAGTCTTTCCATTTTGCAAACATATATACTATCTGTATGTGGATTTATGTATAACTCCTTTGTATGCAAAAAGAAACAAAAGAAAATAAGGAGCAGAAGTTCAACAGATAGCAGAAGGCATTCCTTGTTGCTTCAAAGGCTGCTCCTGACAAAAACATCCAATGCTGTATAGAAAATGCAAATGTAAGAATCCAACAGTTATGAAAATCTGATTCATGTCCAGATAGCCGAAGTTAAACCTAGAAAAAACAGAGAACCATTTATAAGTCAGTTCTAAATGCATTACAAGGAAAAAGCCTCAGTGAGATTAATGCACATCAGAACAGGGCACTTACTATTTTACACAGGGGTTATGTTCTTGAAAATCAGAGCATATTTAAAAAATGTATACATTAAAAATCAAAAAGAACATATACAAAGCCTGGATCACTGGTGGTGAGATTGGAGCAGCCCCACATGTGGCAGCTGCTTTCTGGAGGCACACCGACAAAGGTAGTGTCACACCAGGGGTGAGAAGAAAGTGGGGACAGTGAAAAGGGCAGGGAAAGATAGAGCAGGGAGGCAATGGGTAGGGGTAGAGCAGATTTGGCCTGGAGAGGAGACAGGTTTGGCAGCATTGGCACCCACCAAATTCTAGTCCCCTTCCCAGCCTCATCAGAACATAATTACTGGATCAAGCCAAAGCCCATCTAGTCCAGCTTCCTGAATCTCCCAGTGGCCCACCAGGTGCCACAGAAGGCACACAAGACAACAAGATGCCTGCGTCCTGCTGCCACTCCCTTGCACCTGCCATTCTGAGATAACCTACTTCTAAAACATGTAGTTTCCCAGGTTCCCTCTCCTTCAGACTGGCATGACATTTGCTATCCTCCAATCTTCTGGCACCCTGACTCAATCCAACTTTATGGATCCACTTGAACCTGCACCAGGTCTACAGCTGGAGTCCTTTGAAGGAGTCCTCTGGAGGCCAAAACTCCCCTGCAGGCCATCCCACCCCCCCACCCCACCCCCGCATGTTAGTGTTGATGTATCATTGCATGGGGAGTTAGGTAGGATTGGGCTGCCTATCCTTAATCCCATGCCAAATGGAGGCTGGGAGTGGGTAAAGGACGCACCTGCCCACATGCAAGGGCGGGGGCAGGGGGAGCTATAGATCTGGACTGGGACTGCAGTGCAAGGAGAGTATCGTTCTTTGCACTCACCAGGGTCCAATCTGGGTAAGCTGGTATTTGCCCCAGAAGAAGCTCCCCCTGGCATCAATGACACTATCCCTTCTACAGCAAACAGTAGCTGTGGGTGGCCAGAGCTAGACTGGACTTTAAAAAAGTAATTGCACAAAGGTTAGACAAATTCATGGAAGACAGAGATATCGGAGCTATTCCCCATGATAGCTAAACATGGGGTTTCCAGTCCTTCTCGTAATGTAATGCTGATGCCATGGGATAGGAACACCCAAAGAAGATGACCAATAGTAAGCTCCCCGCTGGACACCACTGGTGACAGAACGCTGGACTCAGTGGACCTTTGATCTGACCCAGCACACAATTTCTCATGTTATTTCAAGCATCAATGAACAGAGCTGTTTATATCTTTCAAAAGATGCCAATTCAATTATTTGCTCCTTGACATCATTTAATTATAGTAAGGGTGCCATCTGTGAAACCATTTATGACAGACAACAGAGCATTGCATCCTTCTCCTTATGTTTGAATACTAATCAACACAAGTTTCAGCATTTCTAAGTTTCTAATTGGGGGGTGTCTGCCATTCTGAGATCATAATATTACTAATCCGTGTGGCCCCATAGTACCTTTTCACTTTTTCCTACAGAGACCCAACATGTTAGCTACCAAAAGAGACTACAGGCACATTCCTAACAGTGCGATAGGCTGGAGCAGGCCCCCCTAACACTATCCATGGTGTGGGGGGCCTGAACGTATGTATGTATGTATGTTTGTGTGTATACTTCAGCTGATATGTGGTGTCCTGAGGCAATCTATTATGATGTCATTGCTGATGTCACTCTGATTATGACATGCAGAGTATAACCTTTCCAGCACCTGAAGTCTTTAAAGTGTTGAACAGCTGCTGAACAGAAGTCCTGCGGAACGGATCTGGGACGTTAGAATCTGGGAGAGGGATGTTGGGATCTGGGTGACGCTCCCCACGCCATTGGAGTCCAGGTTTGGGACCCCCTCAACGTGAGGGGCGAGAAAGGGTGCGAAACAAAACATCCGCCATGCCCCGCTGGAATGCCTGGAACGATTGGCTGAGCTGATTGGTAATTTGGTAATTTCGTGTGCAATAGAATCTTGGGATAAATAAGTATCCGGGCAACGCTGGGTACCAAAAAGCTAGTATGTGATAAAGCATGGTTGCAGCTACACAAGAGCTACCTAGGCCATCACAGGGTCCCTCACCAGCTCTTGGATGCCGGATCCATGCCTGTACGTGTTACATTTGCACTGGCCTAGTCAGTCTGGTGCCTGGACTAGGAAAGGGTGATGGAAGGGTGGAATGAGGTGGGGAGAAGGCCTTTTTGGACAGGGGAGGGGGATCCAGGAGGCAGATCAGGCCCAGGAGGCCACACCAAATCCTAACCCCTGGCCCTGACATGAGCAGTCTCACATGGGATGCTTGGATTTGCTCCTGCGAAATCACTGGCACAGATCTGGATGGCCCCATAGGGGAAGCTGGAGTGCGACACGGGGTGAGAGTGCGACAACCCTTATACCGAGCTGCCCTACAGCCACCTCCTAACCTGCGCTGGATACAGCTGGTTACAGCACAGTACACTTGGCCTGCCTGTTCCAGAGCAGGTTAGGATTGGGCTGCCCATTTCCCAGTGTCCCTTTTCACCTGAATCATGTGTGCATTTCCTGCTCTATTGAATGGATGCAGCCTCTGGACCTACTGCTATCCCCTTGCCAGATGCATGTTAACCACACAGAATGACAGTCCTAGAGAGCCCCCAAGCCCAGAAAAGAGAAGGTGAATTTCCAGGTGCATCTATTTCACTTCATGGTCAGAGCAGTTACCATTTACTCAGGATCTGGGTGGCTGGCCTGGGTTGCAAGGAGCGGGGAAGGAAGGCTAAAATAGATTCTGCTAGAGGGTGGTTATGCAAAGTTACTTCTTTATATTGATACAGAGTAGTCAGATCTTCTAAAATTTTATTGGTTTTTTGCCAGAGCAAGGCTTGTCTTGTCAATTTTTCAAAAAAGACAGAGGAGAGGGACATGTAACAAATTTGTACCAGGCCCCAAGAAATTATACTTGAGCTTATTCTATATGCTTGGGAACCAGCCAGGACAAATCCCTCAATGGCTCTGGTGTCATTTAACTTGTTTCATCACCGTCTTCTCGGCAAGAACAGATATCACAGTAGCAGTTTCATTGGGCTGTGCACATGTAATTTGTCTGAATCGTAATAGAAAATCCTTTTGGCACAGCATCACAAAACAAGAGGCCATGTGTTGCTAATAACATTTCGATCTGACAAAGAAAACTTCACTTTGCAGCCAGTTGCTTCTGGATAACATGTCAAGAATGCGATCCACAAGCCTGTCAGGGTGCAGGCAGGACCCCTGAGAGGGTGGAAAGACATCTTGACCTTAAAGCAGCCGTTCCTAGAGATCCTTTATTCAGTACGCAGCAGCATTTGTCAAACAACTTAAGATGGGCTGTAAGGAGCCCATCCAAAAGAGACAAAAATGTAAACAACACACCCCTGAATATTGTTCAGACAAAGCCATGAAGTTAGTGGAAGTTGTGCAGTGACACAGAGCCAGGCAATTTATCTGAAGGGAGAGTTCGCTTCACCTATGGAAACCAAAATGCAAGTAGAACTTCCCACCATCTGGGAAAGGGGAGAGTGCATAGCAAGAACAAATAGAGGTCATGCTCCATTACAAAAGTACAGGTGTTCATGTCCATTGATTTCAGTCGGGTGAGGCATGCCTAGTTCTTTACTCAGTTGTAGCCATCGTACATGCCCTGTTGTGTCGCATCTAGCACTGGAAAAAATCAGATAATTTCCCCACGTTTCTTTCCTTCCCCGGAAAACCAGTCTTGAACTGACAGTCTTTAGCCTGTGCTTTATTCAGCATAGGTTAGGAGGTTCCTGGAGGGCAATTCAGGGTATTTTTCTCCTTACCCTTATGGACTACTCAGATCTGCACCTTCACTTTCATGAGCACAAATCCTAGCAGCCCATGTAAAGCTGCTCAGCAAGGGACAGAGTTACGATTTGGCTTGTGCTGGCACAGCCAGTCCCACCCCCCTTCTGGGTCCAATCTACCTGACTTTCAATCCTCCCCCACCCAAAAACACCCCCTCCCCACACCCCAGGCCAGCCCATTCCTCTCCTCCAGATCTGGCCTCCTTGGGCCAGTGTGGACCTTTGTGCCAGCCTAGCTAACTCTTGAGTAAACATACTGTAAACATGCCATAAACACCATAAAGCCATGCCGTAAATGTGCTTCATGGCATGCTCACAACATTCCTGGGCTGGTGCAGTGGGCCTCTGCTGGCGCAACACGTGGATTGCGCTCTTAATGTTTTTGGTAGAAAGTCATGGATTACAAGATCCATGTGTCCTTTAACATGTTTGTGTTGCATTGTACTACACTAAATTTAAGCCCAGAATTCTTTTTTTAAAAAAGAAACTTCCTATCATTTTTAAAATGTTGTCGTGATCTCCAGGGTTGCACTTAGAAAGACTACATTCACATTCCACAAATTATATTTCTCCCCACCCTTTGAGCTAATTAACCCACAACACAACACACTTTGTCATGCTTGTGTCTAGGAGGCTTTCGCTACCCCCAACACCTTGAGATGAGGCCATAAATGAGGCTACATGCTGGCCTTCTGCCTAGCTGTGAATCTGTAAACCAACAGCCCTCCTGTCGAGCTGTCTGAGGAGCAGGGAGCATCTGGCCAAAGTCTTCATTTGCTTCTCTCTCTCTCTCTCTCTCACTCACACATCTCCATACAATCACACAGCACATCCTTTGGGTAGTACCATGGCTGAGGAAAGCTACAGAGTACTCTTAGATAAAGAACTAGGCAGATTTGTTTTAATCCTAACAAATGACATTGTTAATTGGATATAAAGAGGGATAAGGGATAAAAAGAGAGTCAATTCTGCACTTGAGATCAAGAGGCAGGATAAAGTAAAAACAGATTCTAACTAAAACTTTCAGTGTGAAAGAAATATACTTATAATAAGCATCCCCCTGGTACTGGAGAGAAAGATCTTCTTAAGAGTTAACCCTGTCCTGGACAACATCTCAGTATTTTTCCTGATTCGACCGGCATCCCCATCTCACAATGGGCCGCCCAATCCTACTTAACTCCTCGTGGTGCAATGTGCTAACAGGATGCCTGCTGAATCTCACGGGAGAATTTCATTCTCCAGATGCCTTCCTGGGGTAAGATGCCTTCCTGGGCTCCAGATGCCTTCCTGGGCTGATAAAAATATCAGCATGTGCTGCTGCTACTGATACCACCTGGGCCCCCCATCCTGCCCCTCCCCATCCCATTCCACCCAGTGGAATCCAGGAAGGTTTCAGGAAGTCAATGCTGCTGTTCTCTAGGGAAACTATATATGATACATGACCTGGTACTCTGGATATCACAGGCCAATTCCTAGATCACCTTCAGTGTACACAGAGTGTTGTCATTTAAGGAAAAAAGGGGGAGGAGATGGGTGCTCCTCAGGAGATGGGTGCTTACTCATGGGAAATGTAAAAACAAACAAATGCATTGATTCCATTAGAAACAGTTCTAAAATTATTTTTATTCATGCTCCACAAGCATCCCTCTTTTCGGAAGAAGTAAAGGCAGGAGGGCCTTAATAGCAATAAGCACTCCAAAGACTTCAAACTGCTCTAAAAATCATTGCAACAGCCTATGTGTGTCTGTTTAGGAATAGATCCCACATGATTCTGTGGGGCTTTATTTCCTAGAAGGTGCACATAGGACTACAGCCTTAAATTCCACTGTACTCAGTGGGTGTGCACTAGGTTTGGGGCTACAGGATTGGGACTATCAACCCAATTCTAAATTTATCTACTCGGAAGTAAGTCCCATTACTTAATAGGACTTATTCCCAGACATGTGTGAATAGGATTGTACCCTTCCTCTATTTGAGTTTTTTGAGGGTTCCCCTATTTAATCTCCTTTCTACAGTCTGAAGCTAAAAACCATTAAGTTTTATAGTATTTTGGGGTGATCTGACATCACAGTACGAACAGACTTAGTCTGCATTCTCCTGCCATCTAAGATGTTTGCAGTGCATTGAAGGAACTGCAGCAACAGCAGGAATCAGAGTGCATTATTTTTTATGAGCCAACCTGACTTGTACACATTTGATGTATTTGCTGCTTCATATACTGTTGCTGAAGAGCACGGAATGGTCTTTTAAAAAAAAAAAGATGCATAAAGGGCTGTAAAGGAAAATTATGAATGCTGGGATGACCAGAAGGAAAAACAAACAAGAGAAACAAAATCACAAGTTTATTTGTGTTTGGTTCTTTATTAACTTCAAGTAGAAGGATGACTGTTGGTTTTATGGAAAGTTCATCTTGAAGGCACCCAGCCATTGCATTAGTTTAGCAAGATTGAGCTGTTTAAAATTTCAGGGTTGTCCGCCAAAAAAATAATAGGAAGTTGTATGGAGAGGAATGTGCTGACAGCAGTAATGTTTCGGTAATAATTCATATGTTGTAGATGATGCTCTGGAAAGCAGCCCAGCTGGCTAATGCAGATTGGTGATGCTCTCCTGCTGATGGCTGTACAATTGATTGGCATTTCTGGTCCATCATGGAATCAGCTTGCAAATTAAATGGAGATAGTTGAAAGGAGGGAAGAGCAGAGGAGGGGGCTCACTGCCTAAATGTGTTGCGATGGACAAGGTTCAGAGGGCTGAGTTCTTCTCAAAACAAACAAGCTGGGATTGTCAGCTCCTTTTGATTTCAGCTAGAGCTCCATCATTTTGCAAAAGATACAGGTTTACTTAGTGTCAGCGCCTCTCCCTCCCTTTCTTCCAGTAATGGGAAATTTAGGTTATATAGCAATCAACCAACTGAACTTCAGGAAGGTCTAGGTCCAATAGACTCATTTAGCAGTGCTCATCAATCAATCAATCACTAGTATTTATATACCACTTTTCAACACAAAGTTCACAAAGCGGTTTACAGGCAAATAATAACATTCAAGTTAAATGGCTCCCTGTCCCAAAAGGGCTCACAATCTAAAAGAATGGAGAACACCACCAGCAACAGCCACGAGAAAGACACTGTGCTGGGGTGAAGAGGGACAATTGCTCTCCCCCTGCTAAATATAAGAGGACACCACTTGAAAAAAGTGCCTCTTGCCCAGTTATCTATTTATATCTACTTATTTATATCTATTTATTTATACTCACTTTTATCCCACCTTTCCAATGTCTGAAAGAGCTCACGGCAGCTTACAATGGTTAGAAGAAGCAATAAACAGACCCAATAAAAGCAATAGTTTAAATAACACATGTCATTATGTGGACGGTAAGCCAACAAGATGTCATGAAACTAGCCTGAACAGGAAATAATACACACAACTTGAAGCTTTATAATTATTTACCAG
Organism: Lerista edwardsae; assembly: GCA_029204185.1. NCBI lineage: Eukaryota > Metazoa > Chordata > Lepidosauria > Squamata > Scincidae > Lerista > Lerista edwardsae. The sequence goes on from JAJKFI010000078.1 coordinate 4,943,791, forward strand.
ATATAAACACAGAGTCAAATGAATTAAAACATAAGCTTAATGTTCATGGTGAGTATATGTTTATGGTGAGTAACTATGTTTAAAAATTTAAATGCTTCTTAAATATTGTGGCTCTCAAACATCTGAGGTTTATCATATGTGGCTCTTACATTGAGCAAGTTTAGCACCCCAGTCTATCATATCAAAAAGAGCAGAAGGAGAAATTGGAGAAACAAGGGTAATGAGAGATGAATGTAAGCACCCCTGCCAAATCTAAAGAGGGGCAAAGAAGAATGATAAGGACAAAAACTCCCATTTTGCAAGGGCTTCTGCTTCCTGTTAAGGTGTAATATATACCCTTGCTGATGCCTCTCTTAGTGGGATTTTGGCCATGAAAAACAAATTATGTAAACTCAGTGGAGGATAGTGTCTTCCTTGGTATGCAGTAAAAAAATCTCACCAGTTCTCACTTTTCTCCCAACCCAGAAATACAATGCAAAGTTTCTACCTACAAAAAGGTAAACACATATTAGGCAAAAGGGAAACCCCCACTTGTAGCCCAGACACAATCACTCCTTTAGAGTGCAATCCTAACCTGGGGTTAGGCCGGCACTGTTAGGCCAGGAAAGTTTGGCAATAACAAGGGCCACCGTAAAGTATGTTTGGACCGCCTTGGAGTCAGAGACCAGCATACAGATGTGTGCCAGCATACAGATGTGTGCCACTTTACAGTGGCCCTTGTGCCAGCCAAACCTTGCTGGCCTAACTTGTGCCGGCCTAACTCCAGGTTAGGACTGTGCTCTTACATTAATATAAAAGGACACTGTCATAAGGCATGTTTGCACCAACCGAGGATGTGTTGCAAAAGGCAATGTGACATTCAGCACAGCTGGGCCACCGCCACAAGTGGCCATGCACCAGCAGACTTCCAACTATATCTGGGGCCTGTAAGTCCGCACAGGGGGGCAAGTGGGGGCAGGGGATGGGGAGAACAGAGCAGGGAGGAGAAAAACTGATGAGACATCAAGGGGGGAGGGGTGGATCAAGGCTGGAAAGAGGACAGTATTGTGACATCAGCACCTCCAATACAGGCATGCCCTGGTATCCACTGGGGTACCATTCCAGACCCCCACCATGGTACCTGAAATCGTAGATATTGTGGATGCCTTTTTAAAGATAGGGGAACATCCATGTTTTTGCTGTAACAAGGCAAAAAAGAGAGAATTGTTTAATGTTCCCCTATCTTTTTGATAGTTATTCTAGTATCCATGGTATCTGCAGATAACTGAAACCATGGCTACTGGGGCACAACTGTATACTATTCCCCCTTCCCATGCTGCTGCATCAGTGGGTGGCTTTTTTTGATAGCATTTGGCTATAAGTGATTGTATTCTGCACAGCAGCAGTATTTTTCATTCCCCAGGTAAAAAATATAGTTCAATAGGGTTCTTTGGCTGCTACCATCTGTCCACACTGCATGGACATTGGCTCTTAATATTTAAAGTTTTTTTTTCCATTAACTTCCATTGGCTTTGTGATTAGTTGCATTAGTGTATATGGTAATATTCACATATAGATAAGGTACTATTAAAGAAGACAAACCAGTTTCAGTTTGTTTTATTGGGTGTGTGTGAACAGCAGCATGAACCAGCGTGGAGCGTCATTGGGCTATTCCAGGACAAGTTAGGAATTCTCTACTGTGGGAGCTCCAAAAGGGTGACTTCCCATATTGTACTGTTCCCATGGAGGAGTGCATGGAGGAGCAAAGCAACTGTAACACAAAATGAATGTGATTTCTGCAAGAAAGGTCTGCAACTAGGACACAGATCTCTGTTCGCAAAATCCTTGCAGTTATTCTATTCCGGTGCAATGTTTTCCATATAAATGGCCTTACTAGAGAATTTCTGTGGCTTTAAAATGTTACACAGAAAATGGCTCATGGTGTCTCTATTCTGCTGTTGGCAGAAAAGCAGGATATAAATAGGATAAATGAACATAGAAACAAACAAACAAACACAGGATGCATGGCTTCCTTCTGGGGCTGGCAAGGAAAGGGTTTTCCGGGGCTGAAAGCTCCGGCTCCATTGATGCAGTTAGTCTTTTGAATTAGAAATGTGTTTCGGATTTTAGGATTTTGCTAAAAAACACACACAAATATTTCCATGCTGTCCCCTTTGAACTACAATGTTTTTCCCCTAAGTATTTGACTTGTTTTTTCATCATGTTGGGATATTTCTTAAGAACAATAAAGCAGTCTAGTTAGATCGGCAACCGGTTCTGGCTTTTCTGCAGCATTAGCAATTTAATCCAGCATTCAGTCTATGCAGCTACAGACATCTGAACAAAACCCAAGGTTTCTTCCTACACGGCATCTTTTGTTGTAATAATCTGCTTATTGAATTCTGTTCAATAGCCATGGAAAGGTCTCTGCAAGGAAAACAGGCAATGCTACATGAGCACAACTCACTTGGCATTCAGAAAGGATAGCAATGGGTCTCACAATGTACATTCATGCCTCATTTGTACACAACCAGGTATGTCCAGGAACTCACCTTGTCTACTCTGACCAGTAATTGGATGAAGAAGTCTAGCCATGGTGAAAGAAATGAGCGAGTACAGTGTGGCTGATGAGATCACATGTCCCAGCAATATTCTTTCTGGAGACTGATTCCAACTGAGAAATACCTGGAGTCTGTTCTCAAATGGGCTCATCAATACATCATTGACCGAGGATTTGATGTCAAATGCTTGAGGACGTAAAGATTATGTAAACAAAGAACACTCAAAGAACACTGCAATTACAGACCCAAATTTCATCTCCCCCTTTAAAAAGAAAAAGAAAAAGATGGCTGAGAACATGATGAAGGCACAAAGGTTGTCATCCCTGAAAGAAATGTCCTTCAACCAGCTTTAAACTTTGAATCTGAGACTAGCAGCACCATCCTATAATAATAAATAATAATGCATGTATTTATATACCGCCTTAAGATCACTAGATTTCTCTAGTGACTGTAACTCAAGGCGGTTTACATGGGCAGACTTTATTCATAAACCCGAAGGTTTTTACAATTTACAGAATGTTCTGTCTTTCAAGAACTACACACATTCAGATCTTCCTTTCTGGATTTAGCCTTCTTTCTTTAGCCACCCGTCTGTCTTCTGCTGGCTGATGCTTCCCTGCTCTCACCAGAGACGCAGCTGACTCTCAGCACACTCCTCCTCCCACGAGGCAGCTGGAGCTCAGCTTCTAATCAGCCGCAGTTGCAAGGTCTGCCACTCACAGAGACTTCCGGCAGTCCCGAGCTCACGACCTTGAGATCTTCAGCTGTATCTTCGGGCAAACGGAGGCATTAACCCTCTCGGCTAAATCTTATACATGTCTACTCAGAAGTGTTTAAAAGAGGGTTAGTCCCAGGAAAGTGTGCATAGGATCACAGCCAGAATCAGAAGCCCCGGTGGACAGTCTGTACTTGACAGTCAACAGGGAGATTAAGGTATCTGCAAGGCTTGGTGGCACAGCTTTGGCAGGGCTCCAGTTTGTAGTGGCTGATAAAAATAATTTGCTAGTGGGAACTGCACCGCCAGGAGATCAAAGGAGAAAGCGAACCTGCATCCTTATCAGAAACCGAGGAGATGGGAGACAGCAGTGAAGGTAAAGGGAAAGCATGCAATATCTGAGTGATTAGCCATCCTTGCTATTGCCAGCACTTAACCAGTCAGCAACCATTGCCCAGTGCTGATTGAGGTTTCTGCTTCCAGTCGGTTTTGGATAAGAATGGTTATTCCCCTCCTACAGCACCCTATGGAGGTGGCTAATGGTTCTCATCAATGAACTACTTCATCAGCAGGCTCTAGAACTCTGCAATTCCTTCAAAAATAAGGATCATGTAACTACTGATCAACTCTATGGGAATGACTTTTGAGGTTTCTCAAGGACCTGGTTGTATCATTGTTGTTGTTGTTGAATTGGGAATGATTGTCCAGAGCTTTGGAGTGAAATGCCCTCTATAATTTGCAGCATTATACTGTACATCTGTGTTGACAAATTCAGGCACAGAACTCTTGAACTTCAACCAGCTTTTGGAGGCCGTAGATGAGTGGATGCTGGGAAATGTTTTGAAACGGAATCCAGGAAAAGTGTTGGTAGAGGATCCCAGACTGGATTTACCAAGCATAGATCGATCTAAAGAGTCAGATTCACTGACTATGACTGTGAGCACCTTGATGGCTTATGGACATGTGTGTCCATGGAATTTTTTCACCCACAAATTTCAATGAATGAACTTGATTCACATATGCAAAGGAATGTGCACACCGACTGAATATATCCATCACAGCAATGTGGAAGTACATGAGAAATCTGTGTGTTATAAGAATATAAGAATATAAGGGAAAGAACAACAATTATGAAGTTTTCAAAACTGGGCAAATCTGCACACACATAAAAAGGGAGATGTTCTTCAGCTTCTCCTGAATACATAAAATGAATTCCCAGCATTTAGACAGATGAAGAAGCGTTCCTTCTGAAACAGGAATTCTGCACATTCCATTCTGCACATTTTTGGGAGGCATTTTCTCTTAATTCTTTTTTAAAAACTTCTTTCCCTTTGGAAAAGAACTAATTCTGCATGTGCTTGGTAGCACTGACTCATAGGTGACAGACGTTTTGCAAATAAAAGGTGAGTTTATCTTCCTGGGCTCCAAGATCACCGCAGATGGTGACTGCAGCCATGAAATTAAAAGACGTTTACTTCTTGGGAGGAAAGCTATGGCGAACTTAGACAACTTAATCAAAAGCCGAGACATCACCCTGCCAACAAAGGTTCGCATAGTCAAAGCTATGGTTTTCCCAGTAGCTATGTATGGCTGTGAGAGCTGGACCATAAGAAAGGCAGAGCGCCGAAGAATAGATGCTTTCGAATTATGGTGCTGGAGAAGACTCTTGAGAGTCCCCTGGACTGCAAAGAGGTCCAATCGGTCCATCCTACAGGAAGTCAAGCCTGATTGCTCCCTGGAAGGACAAATCCTGAAGCTGAAGCTCCAATACTTTGGCCACCTCATGAGAAGAGAGGACTCTTTAGAAAAGACCCTCATGCTGGGAAAGATTGAAGGCAAAAGGAGAAGGGGGCGGCAGAGGATGAGATGGTTAGATAGTGTCACCGAAGCGATGAACATGAAATTGGGTGAACTCCGGAAGCTAGTGGAGGACAGGGAGGCCTGGCGTGCTGTGGTCCATGGGGTCGCGAGGAGTCGGACACGACTTGGCGACTGAACAACAACAACAACAACAACTCAGATCATAATCAGGATCAGGACTATAAACATATCAATTGCATTTATTGTATATGGCCTTTATGGGATCTGGAATGGAGTCTTCTAAAAAACAAGCATTGTTATAATGCAGTGGTTCCCAAACTGTGGGTCAGGACACACTAGCAGGGGCGGACCTAGTTAAAATGGCGCCTGGGGCACCCAATAGAAGTGCGCCCCCACGGGAGCCCATTGGGAACAGCCATGGGTAGACCAGGGCTCCCAGATCTACTCATCACCAATGGCCGCGGGTAGACCAGGGCTCCCTACAGGGAGCCCAGATCTACCCATTAGAAACAACAGCAGAGCCCAGATCTACCCATTAAGACCAGCCATATAACTGGGGGGGGCAGGCACATGCTAATCTCCCATGCAAATTGGAAGCATTGCATGATGGTCTCTGCTCACATGTGGCTTTTTCAGACACTGACTCAGATTTTTGAAAGTGGAGACACAGGGATTTCAAACTGAAGTCAGCAAACGTTAAGAACCAACTACAAAAAAAGGCTAAGCTCACCGTGACCTTAAAAGTTATGATTAAAGAACCGTTGGCACTGGCAATATGCTTTGAATGTATGGGGGATGGTCTGCACTATGGATGCCTTCCTGATCTGTGGAGCATTGGTCTATCCGCGGCTGTTCCCGATGGGTAGATCTGGGCTCCGGAGCCCTGGTCTACCCATGGCCATTCCCGATGGGTAGATCTGGGCTCTGGAGCCCTGGTTACCCGTGCAATGTTGTGGGGGCCACTGGCGCCCCTCTAGACAGCCCCAAAATGGTGCCCAGGGCTCCTGTCCCCCCTGCCCCCCTAGATCTGCCACTGCACACTAGTGGGTCGCAAACCAATTTCAGGTGGATCGCGAAGCCCCTAGGTCAGCCATATTGAAAATATGGGAAGATGGGATGCTGGAAAGGGGGAGGGCTGTGTGATTGTTTTGCTTGTGTCAAGGTTGTAAATAGGCTTTTTTCTTTCTGATTCACTTTGCTATTGAAGAATGGCTGAAATATCAGCCAATGTATTGCCTGCATTCTCAGGAAAGCAGCTAGTTCTGACATCACAATGATGCCTCTTCCAGCCATGAAATCCCTTCCGGAGGGTCCCAAACAGATTATAATTCTAAAAAGTTGTTCCTGATGCTAAAAAGTTTGAGAATCACCTTTATAATGTATATGGCTTTTTTTTTTGCTTGCTTGCTTGCTTATTGATCTAAGATATTAATGCTTTTTTACCATTATTTGACACTATTGGACTGGTCAATCAATCAAGTTTTATTTTTGTCTGGTCAAATATCAACCACTTCCCTTTGTCTATACAACCTTACAGGGTTCTGGTAAAGACAGACCCAGTTTGCTCAGTTATAGAAACACTGAGCCTGAAAGGTAGGATATAAATCATTCTAGTTTGACTAATTGATTAGTTGGTTAGCTGTGTGTGGGATACAAATGGGGTAAATAATATATCCGTGTTATTATGCTTTAGATGGGCACTTGCCTTCATGCAAAGTCCGACAGATCTTTCTGGGAAGTAATTTTCCAATATACACGCCAGTTCATAAAATGTTTTTGTGAGTTCATAAATTATTTGTGTTTATTTGCAAGAGCATTTTGGCCCTTCCTCTTATAAATTAAACGTGTGGATACCCACAGCTACACAACTGTGGAGGTCAACATCCTTTTGTGTGATATATATGCATAATATGTTTACTCTGCCTGAAAAACATGCACCACCACCCTTTTCCTTGCACAACTTTTCAAGTCAAGAAGGGAGGAGGACAAAACGCTGGTCACAGATAAATGAGCCCAGTTGGCGCAACTATGCTGACTATGTGCTGGGAAGGAGCACTGTGGTTGCGAGACAGGAATGTTTTCTAAAGGCAGCTGGATTTGCAGTGTTTTACAGACTGCAGCTGTCTTCCCAAGCAAAGCCAGCACCACAACAAACAGACACAAAAATCCAAAAATTGCCTTTTCCAAGAAACGGCATAGGAGATCAACAAGCAATGGAAGCCAGAGAGGCTAATTCCCTTCCATTCATCACAGCTCATTATCATACTGACCCATTTGACGGTGATGCTTGTAATGAGTAATAACTTCTGAGTCCAAGAGGATGACTGTCAGTTTGCAGGAGGGCTGATGGGAAATGGAGCTGAAGCAGCAACAAGCATTTCTGTCAACAAATCTAATTGAGCCTTGATAATTTCCCATCTAAAGTCTTCAGCCGGGGGTCTCCCGCAATGTGCATTTGCAACCCATTCATTTGCATGGAAAAAAGAAATTAGTGCAAAAAATGTTTGCCCTCTTGATTTCCACTGCCCTTCCCAGTTTTCTTCTTATGAGATATAATGGAAGGCTGAGCTGATTGGAGATGCTGATTCAGTGGCCTTGGGAGGTCTCAGTGTGACTTTTCAGTTCTTTCATTCTGAACATAAAATAATGTGGTTACAGTTTTGCATCCCTTGCCTCGCAGTGACATGGAATTGTTTTACTCACTGTCTGGGGATGGGGGTGGCTGACGCCTCCTTGGTTGGACATCTGCCTGGTAGGGGAGTGTAGGGACAGAACCTGGGCTGGAGGCAGAGGCTCCTGTAGGCCACTCAGCGGGTGAGAGGTGGAGGGCAGGGGGTTAAGACACCCTGTTCTTGCTCCTCCTTGTCAGCTCACTCTTTACAGGCAGCCTAGCATACTCTCCAACCAGCAGTCTAGACCTGATCGACCCATCATAGGCCAGTGCAGGTTTTAAAACTAATTAAGGTTTGCCCCGCCCTTGCTTACTCCAGAGTTGACCCTTTCCTCCTTGCTTAAAGTCAGCCCCAGCTCCAGCCTCCCTCTGCCTAGCTTTCGCTTGTCTGGGGCTTGCTTGGTCTATTTCCCCTTTTTGGCCTCCATCCCTCTGCAGGGGCAGCAGCACCAGGTTGGGCAGCTACCCCTTGGCTTGTGGCCCTTCAGCTGCAGGTGCTGGGCGTGGCATGGCTGTGTGTGTATCCGGCGCTGAAGATACTCTTGGCCTCCCTGTCGAGGGTGACACACTGTCAGTGTCCACTTCCTTGGCGGGGCCTGCCAAGGCAGGTGGTGGAGGCCAGGCCAAGCATCGGGCAGCCTCAAGGACCCATGCTGAGCTGCTTGGCAGAGGCTCAGTTGGAGGGCCAGCAGCTGCCATGTTTCGCAGCTCAGGCGGGAGAGACTTGTTTGCCCCCAGATGATTCGGGGCCCTCGGGGAATCCTCAACAGTCATTGTTTAGACGAAATACTTCTTGTTGGGTTTGTTGTATGAGATATACAGCAATCCTATTTGCTCCCTGTCCTCACATTGATGAGGCAAATGGCTACTTCTGCATCTTGTACATCTTGTGCATCTGGGTAAGGGAACATTTGTTCACTTATGGGGGTACGCCTCCACAGTGCAGAGGGGTCTACTCAGACCTGTGCTAGCAAATGCATTGGTGCAGGTCTTGATCCAACATTCCCCACACTGTCACCACCTTGCTCTGCCATCCCCTGCCCCATTCTGCCCTCCCCACCCTGTCCCACCTTCCCTGCTATCTTCCTCGCACCAGCAGATTCTTCTTGCTGCTCCAGTGGATATGGGATGACTGCCTTCCTGCTGGCTTTCTGGCCATATATGGCTTTGAGCTCTGTTGGAGTGCATTTTGCCACTGGCCGAAGGCTAGTTCTACCAGCACTAAATGCCCATAGGATTGGGATGTCAAAGTACCATTTTCTTTAACAGTGTTTTGAACGTGTTGAATTTTTTTTAAATAAAACCAAGGTTAGATTGACTTGGGGTAAACTTTCAGTTTACATGGGGATCCCTGTTGAGCAAAACCTATGAGTATGAATACATTTCACTGACTAGATCTGTGCAGTGCCAAGTTATCTTTATCTTTTTTTAATGCGCTCAATAAATGAATAGATCAGTGGTATTCCATCTTTTTAGACTGTGACCCACTTTTTAGAATGGTATGTGTCGGGACCCACCAGAAGTGATATCATTAACCTGAAAGTGATGTGGTGGCAGGAAGTGACATCATCAAGCAGGAAGTGCTGCCATTATAGCATAATAAAATAGCAATTGCACAACCATGAAACATCTCTGATAGAAAGCAAGATTAGGACAAAATACAATGTAAAAGCACTGAACTAAAAACAAAATTTAAAAAAAACACCTCTCACTTGAAAGTTTGAACTGGTAACACTCACAAAAGGAATATAACAAGAGTAAGGTCTGCAGTTTCCAAGATGGCTACTCCCAGCTTTCCGGGAGCCACCTGACATCAGTGGGGCCCGACCCACAGTTTGAATAACACTGGAATAGATAAATCATTGGATTATTTATTTTTTCCTCACTTTCAAATTGAACCAAACACTTGAAAATATCACAGATTTAATTCTTGAATCTTTGCCATCCAAATGACAGTACAGTTAGTCTACATCTGTGTTTAAGATCAATATTAATACATACATTTGATTTTCTTTTTCAGTCCCAGTGAACTATGTCAAACTCTACAGTTCCCATAACCTTCTGAAAGACTTGTGTGTGATCTTGGTGCATTTTGCTGTGTCTGATATTACTTTCCTCTGGGTGACTTCTCTGTCTTCTTATTTGAAGTTACAATATACAATTTTATTCCTTTTTTGTTGCAACCCATAGTACATAATATGAGGTACTGCTGCCAGAATTCTCACTTGGCATGTGCATGTAGATATATTTAAAAATAAACATTGATATGGCACTTTTTGGTAAATGCTCAAAATCCTCCATATATCTTATTTTCAGGCATTTTACTACAGGCATTCTCTGGTATTCACTGATTCGGTATCCACAGTTTCAGTTATCCATGAATACTGGGACTCCTATTAAAAAGATAGGGGAACATTAAGCAGAAGATTTAGACGAGAGGGTTAATGCCTCCGTTTGCCTGAAGGTCTGAAGAGCTGAAGGTCGCCTGTTCAGGACTACCGGAAGTCTCTGTGAATGGCAGACCTTGTAAATTGTGACTGATTAACAGCTGAGCTGTCTTCAGCTGCCTTGTGTGAGGGGGAATTGTGCCGAAGTCAGCCGCTTCTCTGGTGGGAGCAGGGAAGCCATTTATCAGCCAGCAGAAGGCAAATGGGTGACCAGAAAGAAGGACTAAATCCAGAAAGATCCATCTGTATGTGTGTAGTTCTTGGAAGATAGAACGTTTCTGTAAAAATAGTAAAAACCTTTGGGTTTCTGAATAAAGTCTGCCTATGTAAACCGCCTTGAGTTATAGTCATTAGAGAAATCTGGTGACCTAAGAAAGGCGTATTATTATTATTATCATCTCTTTTTTTACCTTGTTGCAGCAAAACCAATGATGTTCCCTGTTTTTAAAAAGGCATTCCCAGTATCCACAGTTTCAGGTATCCACAGGGAGGTGTGGAATGGAATCCCAGTGGATAATGGGGCATGCCTGTACAGCCTTGTAAGGTGAGCCAAAACATTACAGATGGGATGCCAAAGTCAGAGATTGTAAGAATACCAAATGATTTTACAGCTAGGCTGAGATTTGAACAGGGATTTTGTGAAGGACTAAGGGAAATGTGCAGGCCTGACTCCATCTTGGATGGAGCTGGGCAGGCTGGGAGGAAGAAAACAGGTCATAAAACAATCGGTTCAGGAGGTGTTAACCTTTGGTCAGGTTGTTATCAGGAGATGGTGGGAAAGGGAAGGGAGGATAGATCTCCCAAGGCCGGATGACCAGATGGCCCGCCCTAAAAATGCCAACCAGCTGCAGTAAATCTCCTGATGAGACCTTCTGATGTTAAGCAGAATGAGAATCAAAGAAACCTGTGTTTGGCTTGAGTTCTATAAGAATCTGTAAGGAACGGGAGGGGTTATTCAGCCCCTGGCTGGGGACTGTCTCAGACATGCTATTTGGAGTTTTTTGAGCTGACTTTGCGCAAAGGGGGAACATCCAGCTAAGGGAAGTATTTAGTCAAGTCTGTGTTAAAAGTCTGTACGTGTAGCATGTACTTAGTTTTGTTGTTTTGCTTTTACTATGCTGATATACTCTGATGTTTTGTAACCAAGTTTGAATCTGCTAACTTTTAAAATAAAACTTTGCTTGCTGAACCTATCTGGGAGTACAGTTGGTATTGCTGTTGGGGG
>JAJKFI010000078.1:4955219-5007765 GCA_029204185.1 Lerista edwardsae
TGGGCTGGTAGAAAAGAGTTTTGCCTTCCTCGAGCCTGCCTTTGACAGATTTCCAGCTCATAAATTGTGCTATTAGCAACTATGCTACATCAAAGAGAAGGGGGGGGTGGCACGCAGATCTCACGCCACCCAAATTTATCCCGCCCCCGCACAAGGCACGGGGACGGGACTGGCCAGCCAATTGGCTGGCCGGGTCGGCCAATGGCCACAGACACCCCTGTGGGGCGTTGCCAGCTCATTCCAGTGGCAAACGCGGCCACCCACCCTCCCGCCCTTTCAGTCTGAGGATTACTGGTTGCCCTAGGGGACTGGGTAGGAATTTTTTACCACCACCCTGATTGGCCCTTGGGCAGGTGGTTTTTTCACCTACCCCAAACTGGAGTTAGGTGCTGGAGGGTGTAGATGAATAGAGTAGTCCCTGGTCACTTTAGGCAGATGTAGTGCGGGTCTGGGGAAAAATTAGAGGTCGGTGTCCATCGTGTGGCGGCAAGGCACGGGGGTGCCGGCTTGCTCATGCTTGCTTACCTGGCTGGGTGATGCGGGCTGGCAAACCCCGTGCTTGGGATGTTCCATGCCAACCCGGGTCCGCCTGGTTGCTGGCAACCCAGCTGCTTCCACCCATTGGGGTGACCAAGAGGGGTGCCTGGTGTCTTTGACCTTAGGCACCTGGAGTCAGATGGTACGCCCACAAGGATGGGGGAAGTGGATGGGCAGCTCCATTTCCCCCAGAGTGACCCGCACTTTCTAGTTGACCCTGTTGCTTTATTGTTGTAAATATAAAGTGGCCCTTATACCATACAGTCCTGGTCCGTGTCTTTATTGCGGGGTGCGAGGATAAGATACATATACCAGATGGAATCTTCGTCTTGTTGAAATGCCTAACAAAGCCTCCATTTGAACTACACTGTGTTAGGTTTAATTTTATTTGACAACTTTCGGATGGCCTCGCCAGCTAATATTGGCTAAATAGACATGATGCCTAATAAGCTGTTTGCTCAGGTAGTTGGCGTATTTCACCTAGCCTGGCATTCCAGTTATGTAATCCTGTCACCATTGTTTGATCTTCTGCACCCCTGAATGTTTATTCCTAGCACTCATTCTTAACAAGATTGTAGTCTGTGCGATCCATTTGGCATCTCTGTATGATTCACCCATTTGTACTGCTAAATGCACCCACATACATAACCTCCCCTGTTACAGCACCAGCCGTGAAAGCATTGATTTTCTGCTTTTTGCTACCTGGAATGCTTTTCTGCAGAAAGAAGACTCTCAACACAGAAGGTCACGTTTGAAACAGGGATGATAGTAGCAACTGGTGCACCAGGAGAACAGATGCGAACTCCTACAAAGAAGGTGCCATTTACCAACCCTCTCCACCAGCCCTGCTTTATCTACTTAACCTTTCCCTCTTTCAAATGCAGTTGTTATTTTAGACAGGCTAAATTGATTTTACCACCAATGTTTGGCCATGACATTTGCTTGCTTTATTTTGGCAAGCAGGGCCCGAGTTCCCTGCATGGTTCCATTTCCCTGTCTTCAGTGCTTTCAAGCTTGTTCACCTTGAAGGGGGGAAAGCTCTTCCACACTTAGCCAATTAAATATACATACAGCTGCATTCTCAGAAAGATCCGTAAAAGGGTGTACCAGGAAGAGAAAGCGTTTTAGGATGAATTATTGATTGGAATTTCATTTTAAAAAAAAACAGTCACCATACCCTGGTGGGGCAAACAGAATTGCAGTGTCATGTAGCATTCGGAGGGTTATGGACGATAACCTCATAGTCGATCCTGTAGCTCAATGATAGTGGTTCCCAGGCTTCTCAGAAGTCAGCACCCTGAATCAGCATTCCAATAGTGAATCTTTACTGGAAAGGGGAACAGGAATCATTCCACTCAGTTGACATGATGGTGCTCAGCATGATATTGAGAAATGCGTGGATATATGGTCAGCTGCAGAGGTGTCGCGCCCCTGCAGTGTGGTGATATGCCTGCCACGGGTGGCGCTAAGGGGGCTGGGCGCACAGGCGCAGAAAGCTGGTACGGAGAGGGGCGCTCTCACCTATCCTCCCCTATAAATCGCTCCTAAATGGAGTGATTCCAGAAGCAGGGGATGTGGTTAGGCTGCACGGAGGGTACTGTCCCACCCTACGCATAGTCGAAGCCTGCTCCAGCTCTGATCCCAGCCACAGTTGAGGCTGCCTGTGCAGCCCCTGGCTTCCTGACTCAGGAACCCAAGGGGGTGCATGGCTTCTCGCCACTTCTTCCTGCCAACAATCGGGCAAAATTGCCCAAGCCCTGACCGTAAGAAGCCACGCATCCCCCTGGCTCCTGGCCACCATTCGGGCAAACTGCCTGAGCCACTGCCGTGGGAGCTACGCACCCCCCTGGCTTCCCAAGCCGGGAAGACAAGGAGGCATGCAGCTTCTCCAAGTCCCCGCTCAGGCAAAATTGCCCAAGCCACATCTGTTAGAAGCCATGCCCCCCAATGTCATGACATCATGACGTTGTGATGTCATGATGTGGCATACCTGGGGCATGATTTAGTCCTGGTACGCTTCTGGATAGCTGATCATATTAGCCCCGAATCATCCCTCAGTACCTTCTCAATTAATGCCCTTTGGGGAGATGGAGTGGGGTATAAATCTAGCAAATAAATAAATAATCACTATCCATTTCCCCCATATCAATTACCTCCCATCCTCCATAGGAGCTAGGTTCCAGAGGCCAAAACGGATACCGAAAACAGTGGATAGCAATGAACCCTATAAAAAGCAATTCAAAAATCCCCCATTATGCAAATAACTTATCAGCTTGGTCTAACTTAGCACAATCTATGCTGTTTCACAACAGGTTTCCAGTGTTTCAGGCTCAGAGGTCTTTCCTAGCCAGTGGCATAGCTCTGCCACCCTGAGGTACACCTTCCAGGGCCACCCCACACACTCTCCGAATGTAACTGGATCTGGGCTCAGACCGGGCCCAGACTGTTCAGACTGGGTCTGAACATGTCCAGAGGGTATTCTGAGGCCTGGGGAGGAGACCTCCTTCTTCAGAAGGCCTTAAAAGTGACGTTTAAAGGCCTTCTAAGGCCGAGGGAGTGTTAGAAGGCCTTAAAGTCACTTCTGTTTCCCCAAAAACTCCGAAGTGGCCATCTAAGGCCCCTTGCTCTGCTCTGGTCACATTGAGAGGGGGTAAGGGCAAGGAAGGGAGTGGAGAAGAATGCCACCCAGTGCCACCAGAACCCAGAAGTCCCTTCACTGAAACATCTTTATTATATGATGCTTTGAAGATGAAAGATAGCAGAGAAGGAAGTCACTTCCCCATTGGCTGTAGCTGGTGGTTTGTTTGTTTTTTAATTAGATGTGCACCATGTTTCTTAGCAATAGGGATTTCCAAGTCTCCAACCTCCATAAATTCCCCTTGGCTTTGTGAACCATGAAATAAAATTAATAATTAACAATTCAGTTAATAGATAAATTTATCCAGTATTGGCCAGGTTGGACAATTTCCTGATGAAGCTAAACAGGAATGGATCTCAACTGAGGTCCCTGAACTGGAAGAGATGATACGTTAATCTAACTCATTACATGAGTAAGAAATGAATTTTCTCTCTCACCTCTTCATGATGAAGTATCTTGTTATCTGCCAGAAATGTGAGTTACAAAAATAGTGATGCATGATACACGAATGGATGTCTGCTTGAGATTAACGGGGAAGGCGAATAGCTTCTGTAATTATAGTTTGTCAAGATGACCATGATCAGTCTCTTTGCTCATAAATTTGGTTGGATCAAATGTGGATTCTATATTTGCATCTGTGCATATATATAGAAAAAGTGGTGCCTTTCACAGTAGATAAAATGGCTTTGACCTTGATAAGGGACAGATTCAGCTAAAATCATGAATATACAACAGTTCTCATTGCTTATAGACTTATATGTACAGCAACATTCTGAACAATGTTTGAGATAACGGATCTTGAAATATCTAATGTTTAAGGTTCTGGCCCTTGGTATTTTGTATGAAATAGTGAGTATGTGACTTACTGATGGATGAATTTAATACATTTCGATACTTCAGTGCCTTTCACCTATAATTCCCATGTTGATTTACAAGGCATTATAAAAATCCATAATAATATACAGACAAGATAAACCACATTTGAAAAAATGTGGAACACTATCAGCAAAACTGAATATAACCTTGAAAGATCAGGAAGATTTTTTTAGATCTTCATCTGTTGCCAGAAATATAATGGATGCCAGCCAAATCTCTCTAGGAGGATAATCCCATAGGCAGGGCACCATCACTGAGAAGGCCCTCTCTCCAATTGTCACCCACCTTGCCTCAGATGTAGAAGAAGTTGGATAAGAACCTCCAAAGATTATATCAGTGCACAGGAAGACTGATGCAACCCCCCTCCTTTTTTTTTTTTACTTTCCCTGGTTCAAGGTCCATCCTACAAGAGAATCTTATTGCAGTGATGGAGGCCTTCTTTGGGATAAGTGAACAAAAGTTAACACACCAAGGAGACCTTTCTGACTGCTTCCCTTCTGTGGATACAGTGTGTGCTCTGTTGTTGTGGCTGCATCAGCCACAGGTGGGTTTGGATAGGATGGGATTGTATGTGTGCTATTGATTTTAATTCATCTTATCTCTGTTTACAAACATGCATTAATTTTGTCTTCAACAGTGTTATTCAAACTGTGGGTCGGGACCCACATGGTGGGTCAAGACCTGATGTCAGGTGGATCGTGGAAAGCTAGGAGCAGCTACTTTACTCTTACTCTGCAACTCTTACAGTTGCAGAGCTTACTCTTGCTATACTCCTTTTTTGAATTTCAACAGTTTGAATTTTCAAGTGAGTTTTTTAAACTTTGTTTTTAGTTCAGTGTTTTTACATAATATTTTGTCCTCATCTTGCTTTCTGTCAGGGATGTTTCATGGTTGTGCATTTGCTTCAGTCCAAGAATGCCAGTTTGCTTTCTAGGAATGTCATTTGATTATGTCACACCGACAGCACTTTCTGCTTGATGATGTCACTTCCTGCCACCACATCACTTTCAGGTTAATGATGTCACTTCCGGTGGGTCCTGACACGAGTGCCATTCTAAAAAGTGGGTTCTGGTCTAAAAGGTTTGAGAACCACTGGTCTACAATATATGTAGTCACCTAAAAAACGTTTATTTCAACATTTAAACCTATCAATATGACTAGTATCATTATGTTATGAATAAATTTGTTGAGACCAATTTTTTTTTTTAGAAATAGATTGTTCTTTGCAGAAATATAGTAGTGAAAAGCTTTCCACTTTACACCACTAATGGGAATGGTTTTGGAACTATTTGAAAGTTTATCAATAATAATAAGTGGATAGCAGTGAAAGGAAAAGGAAAGCTCTTAGCAGAAAACAAGTGTTCCTGGTTACCCATAATCCACTGCACGTTGGGACCATCAGCTTTGAGCATTCTCTACCAAACACTGAATCCTTCAACTTAAAGTGTTCATGGTTACCCATAATCGACTGCACGTTGGGACCATCAGTTTTGAGCATTGAATCCTTCAACTTAAAGTTTCTTCCATAATGCTGCAGTGAGGATTTCTTCCAGGAGTCCACAGAGGTCAAATCAGCAGATTAAAAGAAAATTATTGAAGTTTTTTGCTCATTCAGAATGTTAGTTAATGCAAATTAAAAACTCCCAGATAATTTTTGAAAAACTGCGATAAGCAAGTCAACGGGGAGAAAGTACATCAATATCAAGCAAAGACTTGCAATGCAAGGAAAGTATACATATGTTTTTCGTTGGTTGTGGATAAATATTTTCTCTCATATTCTTTCCAGCAGTGGTATTCCCAGAGAGGTGGCCAATTATAAGTTCTTCAGGCTCCTGAATGCCTATGTAAAGTAGTCCCTACCCCTTGCCTTCATAGCCATTCATGGCTGCAAAAGCAAAGCGGAGGAGACGCCTCTACGTTGCTTTGCCAGCCATGAATGACTCTAAAGGCTAGGGGGGGCACAGGCATTCAGAAAAACTTACCATTCCCCCCTCCAGGAAAGCCACTGGGCAGAAATGCAAAACCACTAAAACCTCCTGAAAGAAACGGAAAGAAACCTGAAGCAGTCCTAAAGGTCTATGCTATGGAAATGTGGTATAACAACAGACACTGTGCAACAACACAAATCTTATGTTGTACAAAGAAAGCACAGAGAGTTGTTTAGATACAATTGTAGATACCTAAGACTAGCACATTGGGGTCAACCCCTGCTTAAGGATGGAAGAGACATTGGTGATATATAGAACCAGCCACTGATACACACATTCACTCAAGCTCCCACACGGGACCGAATCCGCTGCTGAGCTGAACAAGGCTTACACATGCTCAACCAGCACAAGTAACATCTTCACTGGACAGCATTAGAAAGGATGCAGGTAGAAGAAAAAGGCTGTTGCAAGCCCAAATAATGGAAGCATAGTTCCTTATGCCAGTGTGAACAAAGCCATTGCCAGCAGCCCATTGTTGCACTGTATTCTGACAGTGAATTAACTGAATACATCCCTGTAAGTACAACCCAGACTCTAGCCTCCTTCCACTTCTTCCCTTGGCCCAGCTCAGGTGAAAATGCAGGTGCATGCATGTGCTAAGAGGAGGGTTAATGGAACTCCACTAATATAACCAGCATCTGTGTAGCATCTGAATCCAGTAGTCATGCTCGATGCAGCCAGAAGCACACATTGAAATGCTCAGGCCCACCAGCACACTAATGCAGAGGCTCGTAGCAGAGTCGAGGAATGTTCAAAACTTAGAAAGAGCCATTCCCCCATTCCATTCCTGTTGCTGCAAGCTCTCTCCACTGCCACCACCTCTGGGTCCATTTGGGAATGGGAGTAGGAAGGAACTGTGGAGCTGGGTCATTGTGGGAGAGGTCAAAGGAAGGCAAAATTATGTTAAGCCTGAAATCTGGAGGGTCAGGGACTGGACTTGTTTGATATAAGCTTGTGGCAGTGATCAGATTGCAGAAATTTGCATTTTGAGCCCATACAAACACCCATCACTAGAATGTGGCCAAAGTTGCTAGTCAGGAGGATTCATTTCACAGCCCATTTCACAGAACCGCTATGAAACCTTTTTCATCCCACAGCACTTACATTATCAAGGCACACCATCAGTTTTTGGACAACCAACAAGGCACACTGCACTGCCAGTGGGGGCTCACATCCTCCTATGGTCCTACTCATAAATGACCCTCCCTCAAACTCCTGCAGCACACCTGCAGACCATTCGTTGCACACAAGCTGAAAATCACTGCCATAGAATATATGCTCTAGAACCTTGGCTAATAATTTGTATTACTCAAGGTTTGCATTGAGAAAGAGGTATAATTTGGTGACTCAAGATCCTGACCCTTCCCCTCCAGTAGACTGATGATAAATTCAATGGTAAGGTAAAGGTTTCCCCACGACCGAATGGTCTAGTCGTGACCGACTGTAAGGGGTGGTGCTCATCTCCGTTTCAAAGCCTGTAGAGCCGGCGTTTTGTCCGAGGACAAGCTTCCGTGGTCATGTGGCCAGCATGACTCTATGCCGTAGCGCCCGGAACGCCATTACCTTCCCACCGAAGTGGTCCCTATTTAACTACTTGCATGTAGGTACTTTTGAACTGCTAGGTTGCAGGAGCTGGGACAAGCAACAGGAGCTCACTCCATTGCGCAGTCTTGAACTCCCAACCTTGCGGTCAAAAGCCCAGCAACAGCGGATTAACTCGCTGCGCCACCACGTCCCTACGTGGGACGTTCAATGGACATAGATGCAATTCTCAAACACATTTAATTTGCTTCTGTGTTCTCAACTGGGATTCCGATTTGGTTTATGCTCTGCCAATTCTCTATCAGTTCTCTAGACATTATATCATTTGATTGTCTTCTTTTTCCCATGACAAGGGAAAGGATAGTCCCTGGCATTTAGAATACAGAGAGTAGGCGGGATAAGAAGGTGGGGTGACTGGGGGGGGTATTTGAGGGACCACATCCTTCCATACAATCCCACCTGTACTCTCAGATTATCTGAGGGGGCCCTTCTGACTGTGTCGCCACCAGGCAAGGTGAGGGGGATGGCGGCCAGAAACAGGGCCTTCTCGGTAGTGGTTCCATGGTTGCGGAATGCCCTCTTCTTAGAATTAAGAACAACTCCCCTTTTGGCAATCTTTTGGTGGTGTCTTAAGATTTTTTTATTCAAAGAAGCTTTTAGCTGCGGACATGCTGGCTGGCATTTTTAACTGCAACTGTGAAATCCATTGGAGCCAGCTCATTTTTTAAATTTTAAATCATTTTAGTTACTGTTTTAATTGTTTACCCTTTTATTGTTCTATCTGACTTTATTTTTTAAATTTTAATATTGTGAGCCACTTTGGGTGCCCCAATATGGGGCAGAAAGCCAGGGTATAAATCCAATTAATCAATCAAGAAGAAGGTTAGCTCCGACATCAGTTTGAACTCGGGAATGCCTAAGGAAGTGGCTGCCACCATGTTCCAACAGTGTCACCTGCAGCCTTGAGCCCCGTGCTTCAAGTTCGTCCAAACCCTCATGAAATTGTATGGCTAAGGAAAGCAGGCTGGTATAAGGGCGTTAGAAATGCAGCGGATCATCATGACACATTTTGGAAGACAGGATGTTGGCCTCGGTATCTTCCCCATCACGTCACTGACGTTTGTCTCAGTCAAGCTGTGCCCCTGTCTGCTTTTTCCAAATGTTGCCACTGAAATTCCAACAGAGAGTTTACGGGCAACTCTGTTGCCGTGAAAGTCAAACGCAGCGATGAGCGTCAATCTGTGCAGCACAAAGAGTGCAGATGGACTGTTGGGATGGCAGCCCCAGAGCTCCCCTACTGCCTGCTCCTCTCTGTCAAGCTGGTTCCTCCTTGAACCAGACTTCATGCCCAGGAGCTCAGACTGGGTGTGGCAGCTAGCCAAATGGGCAAGCCAGGAATAGCATGCCTGTTTACAGAAGCCGTTCCAAAGGGGCAGAGCGACGAGCATCTGTCCCAGAATTAAGGATTTGACAGTGATCCCTTTGTCAGAGCCAAATAGCCTCTGGAGCATGTTGTTTTTAAACATTTAATTCTAATTTCTTTCTCTTTCATTATTAATCTTATATGAGGCACTTTTCATGTACGAAGTGTCCAACCATCTGTGCCATCAGCTCTGAGGCCAGGCATTGAAGGACCCTGGACCAATACGTGTCATAATTTATTTTTACTTTTCCCTGGTATCAGTATTAATATTTGTATTCTTTCCCATATCTATAGCCTCATTTTTCAGTGTGGTGCTCTAGGTGCAACTGGTATCCAGACTCCTGGATGAGTCTGCTTCCCAATCATTTCCTTGAACCCAGCGACTTCTTGGACCTTCAGAACCTCAATCCTGAGTCAGAAGGCAAGGTGGAAAGCTAACAAAGACCTACATAGCTTTTTCAACAGAATGAGATTTATTAGAAGTGGTATTCACAGATTCAGTCTTCATCTGATGGCACAATACAGTCTCCACTGTATCCATAGATGGGACGAGAGATTGCTAGAGGTCTCCCCTGAGCAAAGGGCACATTTGTCCCAGCGGTTGCTATGGGCTATTTGGGATTGCTTCATCGAAATCACTGGCACAAGTCTGAGCAGCCCTGTGTCAGGATTAGAACTCAGTTCCCAAAAAGGGGGATAGGATACAATGATACCACTGCTGCTGCTACCACCCCACTTCCTAGGCCCAATCCACCCCCATCGCATTACACCTCTGCCTTCATTCCACCCATCACCCACCCCTCCATTTGCTCACAGAGAGCCACCAGCTGCCTGGATGTAGGCTTCAACTGGGATCGGCAGGCTGGTGCAGGTCTTTTAGACAGCATCACAAGCCTCAGCACTGCTGCAGCATGTCTTATGGCATGACACGTGTGCTCAATCCACAGGTTCTGGGCCAGTTAGAATTGGGCTGCCCATTCGTTTCAGCTTAGCTGAACTAAGCTGATGTTAGTGATACAGTGTAGGTGATGGGCAGTGCAATCCTATTGCACCCCTTGTGTTGACACTATGTCATAGTGTCGATGCAAGTGGCGGAGCGCCAACATGGGGACGCTGATCTGCACCCCCATGTCAGTGCTGGCCCTGCTATGCCCATGCTGAATCTCTCTTGCGCTTACCAAAGCCGGTTGGCGCGAGGGAGGCTCCATGCCAAGGTGGCACGGGGATTGGAGGGAGGGAGGGAGGCGGGGGCAGGACTTGGGTGGGATGTGGGCGGGCTTGGGAAGTGGCCATACGGCCACTTCCTAAGCCTGTCCGTGAGGCTGCGTGGCCCTGATTCAGGCCGCATGGTCTCCTTGGATCTGTGCCCATTCTTTAGCGGGCGCAGATCTGAGGAGTACATAGGGGAGGCTGGAGCCTTCCCTACGGTAAGGGAATGAATGCTCCCTTGCCATGTGGGGGGGCTCCAGCCTCTCCTATGCAGTGTTGGATATGGCACTGCCAAGTTGGCCTCCCATTCTGGCGCTGCATAGGACTGTGCTCTCAGTTTAGTTAACTCTCAGGGTCTTTCCCAGATAATTCCAACTTTGGTCTCCTCCATATCTAAACTCTCCAAGCCCAGATTACTTGAATGGACAAGAATGTGCTCATATGTGTACTCTAGGGCAGTCCACCTCCTCCCCTTTTTATTAGGCATTTTGGAGAGGAATTCATGCAAAAAACTGAGCTTTGTGCTTTCTTCTTACTTTAGTGGTTTTGGAAGGAAACCCATAGTTTGATTCTAATTATGTTCTACCATTCAGTTCCTATCACACAGAGGTAAATAACATTTTTGCCACCTTTGCTGGTAGTTTTTGAAAGTTTTTCTTTTGCTTAAAATTACTTACTATTTCCTTACTAGCCTGCCCATGAAAGCCACCTTGGGCATTTGCTTCAGCATGGGAATGGTGGGGTATAAATTCTTCAAAATAAATAAAACTAAGGACGGTGACGTGCTGTTTGCACATTGCCGTGTTTGCCCGCCCCCCCCCCGGAACTTGGGAGGCCAGGTTTGCCCTAATTGGGCTGCAGCCGGTCGGATGGGTGGGGCGAGTGCCATGTTGCACATGCGTGCACCCCAGCCTGGCAGTTTGGATCCGACCGGTGACTGAGGAAGATGCGTCTCTCCCTGCTCCAGCCAGGCCTTGTGCTGCGGCCTGTTTGGCGTGCAGAGGTACCCAATGGGAGCGGTAGAGGCAGGCAGTCAGCGTTGCTGCCTCATGCCTTGTTGCGCCGGTCGGCTCCAACCCCTTGGCGCTCCTGTGGCCTTTTGGGCTTGCCAGAGGGCGAGGAGGACACGTCTCTCCCTGCTCCAGCCGGGCCTCGTGTTGCGGCTTGTTTGGGCGTGTGGAGGTACCTGGCAGAGGCGGTAGAGACGGGCAGTCAGTTTTGCTGCTTTGTGCCTTGTCGCGCTGGCCGGCTCCAACCTCCCAGCGCTCCGGCAGCCTCTTGGGCTTGCGGCAGTTTTTGGAGCTGCGGAGGGTCCTTTCGGCTGCCAATTTCAGCAGCGTGGGAGGCGGGCTGAGCGTGCGATTCGGGACTGCCTTGGGTGCTCCCTGTTACGGTGCTCTTGTGGCAGGGACCTGATCAGGGAGTCTGATTTCTGGGGCGAGGCCAGTGGGCTGGTGGGTCTGGTGGGCAGCACATTGCAGGATTCCAAAGAAGGAGCAGATGAGTCAGCGCCTTGCCAGAGGAGTGATGGGGGACTCCTGCTACCACTGTGTTTGGCGAGCACGCTCCCAGTGGGGGGCATGCATATCCTTTGTTGTTTAAATAAGAATCACATTCCAGGGTGGTAGGGGAGTCTCCAAGCATCCCTCCTTCATGTACACATTTCAGAGGGGTCAGTTGAACATACTCAAGGAGGAGTTGTATTTTCTTGTGCCAAGCAATTGCCTCCCCCTAACTGTACCAGATCATGGCTAAACGCAAGCAGAAGTTTGGGGGGGAAAGCCCCGAAGCGCCCTGCTCAACAGCGGGCGCCTAGTCTGGTTTCCTCTGGCTGAGTTGAGAGCCCTCTTGGCATGAGTGGAGGCTCTAGAGAAGGGAGTGGCTGAGAGGGAGGCAGGAAAAGGGGATGGGGTGAGTCATCTCATGCTGGGGGTGAGCCTTCTGCCCCGCTCCAGAGATCCACATGCCCAGGGAGGGGTAATAAAATGTACAAGGGGTCTCGGCCACTCCCCCAGAAGGGTAGTGTTGTTGTTGCTAACCCTGTGGGTGCAGGAGGTGAGCCTGGGGCAGGCGATGATAACCCTTGTGCGCCAATCTGGGATGAGTAGGAGGGAGCGGCTGCTCCTTCGACTCCTTTGATGTTCCCTTTGGATTATTGGTCACAGTTTGGTGGGGCTGCCCCCCAGGCCCCCTCTCCTCAACTCCTTGTTCAGCACCCTCTCCCTTGGGCCCCTCCTCCTGCAGGGTTGA
This sequence comes from Lerista edwardsae, assembly GCA_029204185.1. Taxonomy (NCBI): domain Eukaryota; kingdom Metazoa; phylum Chordata; class Lepidosauria; order Squamata; family Scincidae; genus Lerista; species Lerista edwardsae. Next base: position 4,967,683 of record JAJKFI010000078.1, read on the forward strand.
TGCAGGGGAATGTGTTTGCTAACCATCAGGGGGGCCCCTGAGCACAAGGCGCTGTAGCGCAAATGGGGATGGCGGCATACCCCTCTCCTTATAGTTTATGGGGTCCGTACAGCCAGCTGCATTCAGGGGCCAGTGTTGGGGCCACCATTGAGCGTCCCCTTCTTCTTATGGAGCAGTGGCACTGCCTTTGGGGAGTCATCTCGCTCTGCCCGTTAAGGGAAAAATTTGGTGCAGTGAGTATGTGGACATTTTTAGTCTACTGCACACTGAGCCAGTGCCTGTACAGAAGGTAGGGAACCCTGTGCATGATGTCGAGCAAGTGAGTAAATGAAAAATTGATCGTAATTTTATGAACTGGCTCTACGGTTATTCTATTTATATGGCTGTGGTGCTGCAAATGCAGCCAGCCCATGCCACTGAGCTAGTAAAATATCAGGACATCATACACAGGGTGTTTAGGGACTTCACAGGCCCGGTATGGGCCACTTATGATGAACACTTTCGTCTTTGTACTGCCCATGACCCCGCCCTCGATTGCCAAATTCCCCAATGGGAATTATGGTGCCAGATTGTGGTTCCCTCAAAGCCCGCGGGGGCTGACCGCTCCGACAGCGGGCACATAATTGCTAGAAATACGACAGGTTTGGGCCATGCCTCTGGAGGCATGCCTGGGGTTCAAGCACCCAGGGCTTGTTACTAATTCAATGCTTCAGGCAGGTGTACGAAAACTGCCTGTAGTTTTGTGCACAGCTGCTGGGTTTGCAGAGCTAGGAATGGGGCAGTCACCTGCCCTAAGGTCAACCCTGAAAAGCCAGGCAGGCAATTTGGCAGTGGTGGGGGCAGGAAGGGTGGGCCCACCCCACCCCTCCGGCCTTGGGATCTGGAAAGGGGGCCAACACCGATTAGACTTGCCCCTCTGATGAAGTTACTGACAGGTTACCCTGACCGAGATGCAGCTGCTTATCTGGCCTCTGGATTTTCTGCAGGTTTTAGGATCCCAGCCCCACGTCCATCTGTGCCCACGATGGTGCGCAATCTGCAATCAGTCGTGGGCATGGAGGACGTGGTGCCGAAAAAGATAAATAAGGAAATGCAGGCCGGCCGAGTAGTAGGGCCTTACCCACAACCTCCCATCCCCAACTTGCAGGTGTCTCCATTGGGTGTAGTGCCTAAGAAGGCTCCCGGTGAGTACAGGCTGATACATCACCTGTCCTATCCTGAAGGGGGGTCAGTTAATGACGGGATTCCGCCATCTTTGTTCAGTGGGGTACACCTCACTGGATGAGGTGGTGCACATACTGCATGGCTTTGGGGAGAGCACCTTGATGGAGAAAGCCGATATCGAGTCGGCTTTTCGGTTACTCCCAATACACCCTGAGGACTTCTTTGCTGGGATTTCACTTTCACTTTGGGATTTCACTGTTGACCGGGCTCTTCCTATGGGCCTTTCCGTATCCTGTTCGGCTTTTGAGAAGTTTAGTACCTTTTTGGAGTATGCCCTCTGGTCCAGGACCAGGCTGGTCAGCACTGCTCATTACCTTGATGACGTTTTGTTCATAGGCGGGGCTGGAACTGATCAGTGTATGATTTTATTAGCCGCCTTTCAGGATATGTGTCAGGAACTAGGGGTCCAGTTAGCCCACGCTAAAGCAAAAGGTCCTTCTTCCCTACTTACCTTCCTTGGAGTGGAACTGGACACAGTGGTGGCTTGCAGCCACCTGCCAGAGGCCAAGCTCATCAGATTGAGGGAGCTCCTGGAGTCTTCTGTGCAGGCTGAGAAATTGACACTAAGGGAACTCCAAATCCTGGTGGGTCACTTGAACTTCGCTTGCAGGGTGGTTGCTCCGGGCAAACCATTCCTGCGGCGTCTTGGTGATGCTATGAAGGAGGACTTGCGGATGTGGCTGTCCTTCTTGATGGGCTTTAATGGGGTCTCTTTTTGGCAGGCGGAGCGACTCTTGGAGGTGGACTTACTAGTTCTTTCTGACGCAGCGGGTAGCCATGGCTTCGGAGTGTTCTGTAGGGGCAGGTGGTGTTCAGCTCCCTGGCCCAGGGAATGGATACAGCAGGGTATTACACCCGACCTTACATTTTTGGAGCTGTTTCCTATTGTGGTTGCTGTCCACATCTGGGCCAGGGAGTTTGAAAATTCCACCATACGGTTCTGATGTGACAACCAGGCTGTAGTTTGCATTGTGAACTGCCAGACATCAAGATCACCTAGAGTCATGGTCCTAGTGTGGGCATTTGTTCTTCAGTGTTTGAGAATTAATGCCCAGTTTGTTGTGAGGCATGTCCTGGGGCTGCAGAATGATATTGCTGATGCTCTATCTTGTTTCCAGGAGGAGCGTTTTCGAGATCTGGTGCCTGCAGACCGGAGGGAGCCCGACCCCATGCCGCATTGGCTCTGGAGCCTTGGGTCCTTCCCATTTCCCTCATGCGCTATTATGTTGATCTTTAACAGTATAAGCCACCTGTCTCCCTTATCTGAATAGCAACATGCCATTGTTTCAAGGAGATGTACAGCACATTGAACTGAATTGGACTTATTGTCAAGGAAGTGCACAAAGTATTGCAGTCTGACTTATTTCTAAAATAAAAACAATTTCTCCTTACACAGCGTGTGATCCCCCTTACCAACCCTAGAGTGAACATCTCCTATTTTTATTGTTTTTAGAACAGTTTTTCCCCCTCTTGTATAAAGGCCGTCCCCCTAAACAAGTTTAAACACAGCATGAAATACTATTACAAATACATCTTTTGTTTCTGGTTTTTAAACATCCTTCTAGAGATTTCCCTGCCCTGAATGCAAACATACTGCAGAACAATTGTATCAAGTTCAGCCCTGCAAAACTGTTCTTTCCAAAGTCTGTGTGTTCATTCACTGGTCCTGGTTCTAGAACTGGATACATCCAGGATGCAATCCTAACCTGAAGTTAGGCCAGCACAATTAGGCCAGCACAAGGGCCACTATAAAGTATGGTGGCCCACTCTTGGAGTCAGAGGCCAACACACAGACTCTGAGAGTGGTCCAATCATGCTTTACAGTGGTCCTTGTGCTGGTCAAACTGTGCCAGCCTAACTCCAGATTAGGATTGCTCCCCCAGATACATTAAATCCAGGATTTATAATCTGCCTGTTATCAAAAGTGGACGTGGCCAGATTTTGAATTGCTACTTGTGTTTGACTTACAATCACCATCACATGCAAACAAGAGAGGTGCAGTTATTAGTGTTGGGCTTGAACGAGGTAGGCCAGGGTTCAAATCTCACTCAGCCATGCAGCTTTCAGGGTGGTCTTAGCCATCATTATCTTAGAGCCTAACCTATTTTATAGGGTTGTTGTGAGGATAAAAGGGAAGGGAGGAGTCAAGTACAGGTCTTTTGAGGAAGAGGATGTCTCCCTGAGTCTTTTGAGTTAGCGTATGCAGATAAAAGGCAATAAAAACGAAATGAAAGTGCAGGGAAAAGATTGACTTCCAAAAGAGGAAGGGAACATGCAGAATGGAGAAAGGGGGAAAGGTGAGAATGAAGATAGGCAGGTTATCTACAGAGAAATAGCCTATGCCAGGACCCAGTGCCACATAATGCCGCCGAGTTTGGTGGTGCAGGGGATGGGGGGGTGGAGAGATGTTAGGGAGTGGACCCATGAGCGGTCTGGCCCAGGGAGAGGGAAGCCAGGATCCAGCACTTAGGCCAGAACCCACCCACCCAACCCTGTCAGCCCTACATGAGCTGCTCAGGCTTACCCCGAGGCATCTTCCAGCTACTGCCTACCATGCATTGGATACAGCACTGGTTAGGATTGGGCAACCTGTTACTTTTGCTTTGTTCACCTCACCTTTCTATCCAATTTGAATTTCAGATGGAAATAGCAAGTGACATAATTCCTGATCAGGCAACCATCATTTTATACCAAGTACATGTGGCGGAATGGGATAGGACAGTAAGCCCTAACCCCAATGCCAGGGCTCCTGATCCCACAAACAATCTACGTGCATACAGTCTACTCACACAGCAAACTGACTTTCCATAGGGTGGCTTCATGCCCTTCAGGGTTCTGGCAGGAGCTTGCCCGCCATGGCTTAAGGTGTATCTTGATCTGCAGGGTGAGAATCTTTTCTCCAGGCTGCTTCTTGCATGGGCATGACTGGACTAACAAGTCATTGAAACAGCTGCCACATCTACAAGCATGTGGTCAAAAAATTGTCCCAATTTCTGCAAACAAGATACAGGAAGAAATGATGTTGCAAACATCCACATCTTTTTCACAAATAGGAATGACTTCAAACCTGGTTTATCACTGAGTCTACTGCATTGTATTTTAATGGAAATATCTAAACAGAATCCTACCGCAACAGCACCTTATCAATATTAGTTCTGTTGAGTCTGTGTGTTCATATTTGCTCAAGAGCTGGGAACTTAATGTCCCTAGCTAAATGTTGGTATTTGAAGAAGTACTGGACTAATGGGGCTTTTGGAGCCATATGTTTGGATGTTCATGTTGCTGAATATGAAGTAGGATCTCCATGAAGAAGAAAACTAGTTTGAAACAGGAAGTAGATTGACTTGGAGTTTGTGTTGGGAAAATAATACACACTACAAGACTAGTCTGGTTTTTATTTTCCTCATTGCATGAGTAAGATCCCAGATAGGCATTCTTGTATTTGAAATGCCTGGATTGCGTTTCTCTAACATTTCCTTGACCCTCTGATTTTGTTAAGCTTTTATTTTGTCACATGTTTATTTATCCTTGATATTTTGATATTTTTGTCTTATAGATTTTAATGTGCTCTTTTGAAAGCATTTGTCAATTTGTGGGTTTAGTTACTCCCTTTTAACAGACGTACACAGGATATTTTCTGGTTTAGGACCTAGGTCAACACTTTTTTGTTACAAGATTAGACCAGTGGTTCTCAAACATTTTAACATTGGGACTCACTTTTTGGAATGACAGTCTGTCCAGGACCTACAGGAAGTGATGTCATGGCCCGAAGCGCCATCATTGTGACACCAGAGCCTGCTGCTTTCCTGAGAATGCAGCAATAAGTTGGGCTATTTCTCAACCATTTTTCAATCACAAAGTGAATCAGAAAGAAAACAAAAGCCGATTTACAACCTTGGCACAAGCAAAATAACCACATAGCCCCCCCCCCCCCGCTTTCCAGCATCCCACCTTCTCATAATCTCAAAATGGCTGTTCCAGGTGCTTCGTAACCCACCTGAAATTGGCTTGCAACTCACCTAGTGGATCCCGGCCCACAGTTGGAGAAACAGTGGATTAGACTGAGCCTGTTCTGGAGCAGGAGAACAGAGGCGCATCCAGTTTCTAATGATTTTTTTTCCTTAAAGAAATTCAAATGTATGCACCAATTACTGGGTGAAGTCATGGGCACTGTCCAGTAGGTATCAATTACATTCACCTTATACTCAGCAGTTATAGTCACAACTAACATAACAGAAATGGAGGGGGGATTACATTTCCTTCAGCACCAACATTCTAAATTGTCATTTTCTAGGAAAATGCAATATGCCTCAGCAGCAGCAGTACCTTGAGAAAGACATCAGGAGCTTCACAACATTGCTTGGGGGAAAAAAATATACCATGTGGAAAAGCCCATAATGAAAGGGTTCCCCAGAGAAAGTCTGGGGCTTGCTGCTCTTTGATGCTCATTAACGAGCTGCCAGATTTTGTACAAAGGCCAAGACTTGCATGTGTACAGATGACACCAGACAGCTCGAAGAGGCAGCAAGGCCCTGTCCACTCTCAATACCGCAGCACAATCAAATGCCGACAAGATCAGCACAGTGCATGAAAGAAGCAGTCACTCAGCACCTCGTGTCTGAGAAATCAAAAAGAGCTAGCATTAACACCCTGAGCTCCTGGTGTTTTCAGTGCTTCTGTCACTGGTGCCACAAGGCTGATATATTATCAGGCAAAGGAATAGAGTTTTGCTTTTTAACTAGCCTCAGAGATTTCTCAGCAACATTTCTCAACTAATTCTACAGTGTAACTATGAAACCTTTTCTAAGATGTTTGTTAAATGGCTTTTCAGCACCTAGAAGCCTGGAGCACATTTATCAACAGTGTTTTTTCTTTTTTAAATGCTGATGCTACCATGGCCTACATGATCGGAACAAGAAGCTAAACAACTCTCCAGAAACACACACCATGTAAAAGCACCTGGCCTGTCATCGATACAGACTATGGACCTAGTAAATCCTCTTAGGGGCCAAACCTCTCCCCTGTCATCTAGTATGTTATAGCTATGCCAAAGAGGCATGCACTTCATCCAGGACGGGGAACAATCCAAGGACTTGCCAGAGGTAAAGGTTTTATACTTACCTCCTGGTAAGCCCTGGGTCCGCCTATAGGTCTCCATAGTCATATGCCACCGAATTTGGTGAGATATATCCGAGGAGAGGAAAGGGGTGGGGAGCATAAGAAAGGGGGGATAGGATCCAGTGCACCATTGCCACTAGACTCTCCCCTCCTGCCACCTCCCTCCCCACCCCCTTTCCCATATTGACTTGTAAGCGATAGGGGTAGGGATGGGCAGATGGGGCCCAGGAGGAGCAAGAGCAGCAGTGCCGGAGTATCCAAACCCCTTCCTGACCTGATCAGTGATATAGACCAGGAGAGGGATGGTGGGCACCAAATCCAAACCCCCTTCCCAGGTCTGATCCACCTGCATGGGTCAAGATGGACTTCTGCCAGAGATATCACCGGCGCAGGGTCTGAGTTGATCCATAGCAGCTTCTGGGTCTTACCCCAAGGCAAGGGACAAATATCCTATTATCATAAGATGTCCAGCCTGCAAAATTTCCCACCAGGGTACAGCAGAAATCACACTGGTGCCGCTCCATTGCCATGGGGGAACCTTGATAGCATTGGGCTGGTAGTCCCACAGTTCTGATCAAATCTGAAGCCTCTCACAGGGGCTTGTAAATGCTGGGTGATATAATCACAGTCTTCTGACATCCTAAACGTCCCGTGTCCTTGGTGATCTCGCACACTTTATCCTGATAAATACATAAATGTGAAAGGGGATGCATGCAGCCCCCAAAAGGAACATACAATGCACATGCACTGTGGAGCTGCAGTTGTCCCTAATTCCCAGAAACCTGTCCACTGCATCTCTGGATATGTATATGTTCCCTTCGTGCTTGAAACCTTTACCACCGCAGTGAATTTGAAATTTATTTACTTATTTGTTTATTTGAAGAATTTATACCCCGCCTTTCCCATGCCGAAGCAAATGCCCAAGGCGGCTTACATGAGCAGGCTAGTTGAAACCACCATTTTTTTTTCCAATGGGGTTTTTACAAATATACAGTATTCTTGTGATCTGCCAATCCTCAGGCCCAGATGTTGCCTTCACAGTGTGGTTCTCTCCTTTGGCTGCCTGCCATCAAGCCTCAGCAGGCAATCGCAAGTCACAACATGGGCTATGCGTCAATCTGTAATTGCAGCTATGGGTACTTTTGGCTGATGTTTATGCCCTTTTCTAATGATAATTATTTTATCCCATAATGGGGCTTTATTTCTTAAATCCTTAGTGTATCTAGATGTCATTTTACGAATACTTCTTTAGAAAGAGAAAGAGCTGCTAAAGATTCAACAATTTGGATTCTGTTAGCCAAGGGGGGGAAAATATCAAAGAAAAACAACTTTGTACCACGCGTCCCTTGAGTGAGGCTTACTTGCTAAATCCCGCATTTAATGCTACGGCAGGCGTAGTTTATTGGATGTCGAATGTTTTATGAGCATTCTGACTAGATTCTCACATTGCTCACATGAAAAGACTAGAGAAATGAGAAATGTTCAACTTTCAGCATGATCTCTCCCTAACAAGATCCATCACAGGGAAAGCCTTCCAATCTCCTACCCCTTGTCTCCAGAAATTTCTTGTGTAAAGAGGTGGAAACTAGCAGCTCTTGAAAAATATAAGAAACAACACATGGTGCAGAAACTCTTCATCAAACTCTGTGTTCAGTCTGTGAGTGCAATTCTAACCTGGAGTTAAGCCGGCACAGTAAGGCAAGCACAAGGGCCACCATAAAGTACGTTTGGCCTTTATGTTTTTGGAATCTTGGAATCAGAGAGGCCAGCACACAGGCATGCACCATCAAGAGTGGTCCAAATGCGCTTTACAGTGGCCCTTGTGCTGGCCAAACTTTGCTGGCCTACCCTAAGGTTAGGACTGTGCTCTGAGTAGGGTTACCAGGTACAAACTGGGGCAGAGTGCCTATACTTTTAACCATTGTATAGAAGAGGGAATTTTGGCAGGTGCAGCTTTTGAAACCCTTCCATGATGAGCTGCACCTGCCTAAATTCCCTCTTCTATGGTTAGAGCTATAGGCTCTCTGCCCCAGTTTGTATCTGGTAACCCTATCTCCGAGTCTTGTGTTCAACAGCAAATCATACTAAAGGTTACTAATATACAATAGATCTGTTATTAACCCCAAAGAAGTAATTAACACATAATACTTAAATACATTTCCTAAGTATGTATGGTGTTTCATAACAGACTTAGGACCCAATCCTATCCAACTTTCTGGTGCTGATGTAGCTGCAATGCAGCCGCAAGTGAACAAATGTTCCCTTACCTTGAGGAGTCCTCCATGACTTCCCTCACACCACACCCCATAGGGACACACACCCAGTAATGGGATCTGGGGATTGACTACAGGAACACTGGGCGGGACTTCGGCGGGACTTACGCATCATTGGCTGCCTGTCCGTTCGGTCCGCCGCCCGCCCTGGCCTCGGAGGGGTGCCGGCTCACCAGGGGGGATGGGTGGGGGGCACGCCGGGTGATCGGACGAGCAGCGGTGGGGCACGCTCCCCAGGAGAAGCCCATGCGGCCGGCAGGCAGCTGAAGGAACGAAACGGGCGGGCTGCCAATCACGCGTAAGTCCCGCCCAGCGTTCCTGTAGTCAATCCCCAGATCCCATTACTGCACACACCCCATATGGGATGAATTCCATAGGGCCAGAAAATTGGATAGGATTTGGTCCTTACAATGCAATTGAAGCATGCTTACTCAGAAGGAAGTATTCCCCATATACTTTCACACAATCTTATGCACACGTACCCAGAACTAAGGTAAAGGTTTCCCCATGACCAAATGGTCTAGTTGTGACCGACTGTAGGGGGCAGTGCTCATCTCCATTTCTAAGCTGAAAAGCCAGTGTTTGTCAACAAGTTTGAGGACAAGTTTCCATGGTCATGTGACCAGCATGACTATATGCCGAGGCACACAGAATGCAGTTACCTTCCCACCGAAGTGGTACTATTTAACAACTCACATTTTTATGTGCTTTCAAACAGCCAGGTTGGCAGGAGCTGGGACAAGCAACGGGAGCTCACTCCATCGCGTGGTGTCAAACTGCTAACCTTCTGGTCAGCAAGCTCAACAGCTCTGCAGTTTAACCAGCAGCGCCACCACATCCCTTATTACCCAGAACTAAGGACCAGTAAATATAGACACAGTCCTATGCATATCTACTCCAGTCGCATTGTGTTCAATGGGGTTTACTTCTGGGAAAGTGTGCATAGGATTGCAATCTTACTTGGAGTAAACATGTATAGTATTGTGCAATATGTCTGCTGGCATAACCATATTCCCAGATGGTATCCATTCAGCTTTTCTTTTCAGGTTTGCAGTTTTATGATGTTCCTGGCTTTGCACAAATGGTGCCTGTAAGTTTCCATCACAATTTCCCCTTAATGAAGCTAATCCCTGTCATGTTTTCTGGATCTTAAATGTGGGGAGCATTGTCCAGCAAGTGTCAGTTTTCTGTGTTCCAAAGGAACGGCTTATATGTTAAAGATGGATGCTGGCAAGCCTTTCATTTCTTAGGGAAAATGAAGGGCGAATACTCCAGGATGCTGAGTTAATGTTTCTTTAATGAGAGTTAATGGTTGGGAAATGTCCTGGTGATATCTTTTGACTGTTTGCTATCAGAGTTTGGAGAAGGTGAACCATCCAAAGGATGGGAAGAGGCTGATGGAAGAGTGTGTGTGTGTGTGTGTGTGTGTGTGTGTGTGTGTGTGTGTGTGAGAGAGAGAGAGAGAGAGAGAGAGAGAGAGAGAATTTTTTTAAAGCAGTTTAATAATAAAAATAATAATACATTTATTTATATACCGCCTTTACTAGATTTCTCTAATGATTGAACTCAAGGCGGTTTACATAGGCAGACTTTCTCACAAACCCGAAGGTTTTTACAATTTACAGAATGTTCTATCTTCCAAGAACAACACTCCTACAGATCTTTCTTTCTGGATTTAGCCTTCTTTCTTTAGCCACCCGTCTGTCATCTGCTGGCTGATGAGGCTTCCCTGCTGCCACCAGAGATGCAGCTGATTTCAGCACACTCCTCCTCCCACGAGGCAGCTGAAACTCAGCTTTTAATCAGCCGCAGTTTCCAAGGTCTGCTGCTCGCAGAGACTTCCGGCAGTCCCGAGCTCACGACCTTGAGATCTTCAGGTGTTATCTTCAGGCAAACGGAGGCATTAACCCTCTCGGCTAAATCTTCTGCCCCATTTAGGACAGGCAGGCAGGCAGGCAGGGACAAAGGAATGATATGAGCTGAAAACACCTTGAGACAGACGCATCCTGAGGGTGAAATGCAGTGAAATGCAGTGCTGCACTAGGTCTGATGTCATCCCAATGGCCCAGGCTCACCTGTGCACCAGGCCACAGCTGCTCACCTGCTCACAGCTGCTTCCTGGCTTCCCAAGTCTCACACGAGCTCCAGCACAATCTCAGATAGAATGGAGACCCAGCCAGTCACGCCAGCCCACCAAGAGCCCAAGCTCACCAGTGCTTGCATTCTGTCCAGGATCTGGCAGCTGCACACTGTGCCCCGCTGTCCTGCTCTAAATGTGCTCTGCCATGTGCTGCATCCTGGCTCCTGAACCTCACAGTATGGCTGCAGATGCTCGTGGGGATGCGCAGGCAAATGGGCCCTCAGTTGGTACGCTGCATCTCTAGACTACCCTGGCACCAGGAAAAGCCCCAGAAGGTCTTATGGTGCAGCAGTCAAGACCCTATTTACCTGCCCACTTCCATAAGCACCCACAATCACAACAGAAAGCCCAGGAGCAGGGGTGCAGCACACGGTAGAGCAGTATCTCTGGTGGCAGCAGCTGCTGCAGCAGGGACTATTGCTGCTGCTGCAATAGTGAGCCAGTGGGCCAGAGCTCCTCCCTGCTCCTCTTTCAGCACTGGGCCCTGAAGAGGGCCAAAGATCACCAAATGGAGGCTCTGGGTGGTAGTGTCACCCCCCCACACACACACACTGAGGCTCGCACCCAGTGCATCCCGCACCAGCTCCACTGCTGTAGTTATGGCACTGCCTTGGAATACAGAGCCTCTGTTATGAAACTGTCCTGTCTACATAGGGTTCATCTTTCTCCCCTGCTTTGTAGTAGAGCTTTATAGCATACCTTTTTTATTAAACGGTATTAAATGGACTCCCCATGGGTAAAATCACAGGTGAGAGTGAGTGTTACTACTAATTAGAAACTAAAGGATGCCTACCCCAGACTGGAGGGGGAGGGATGGAAATTCAGTAAATTTCATGATTTAAAAATTGGTCACTTGTGTTTAATAAAGTTAAACCCCAACTGCAGTCTGGTGTCTTCCTTGTGGGTGGTGCAAGGGTAATAGGCTACTTCAGAATGCCACATGCAGGATACAAGTATCTGGTTGTCTTGTGTGCTCCCTCAGGCATCTGGTGGGCCACTATGAGATATAGGAAACTGGACTAGATGGGCCCTTTGCCTAAAATCCAGCTAGGCTTTTCTTATGTTCGTATGATAGGGTCTCGAGTCACGAGACTTGGACTTGAGTTGCAAAAAAACCTGGCATTTTTGCTACTTATGTTGGATTCAAGTAACAGGGAATCACTGACTTGGGTGCAACTCGAGATTCACGGACAGTGACTCAGAAAATAGTCATGACTTGAATTTAACTTGAGTCCTGCCTCTTTTTAGTATTTGTGTGCTTTTTTTTTCTTCCATTGCTTCCACAGCAATCTGGAAGCCATCTTTCAGATCGATGGCAGCAGCAGATGTGGTGGGAGAAAGCTGGATGGTTCTAGGAGGTGGGGCTTGAGGGGAGGTGGAAGCCTTTTTTTGCTCAAGGACTTGACTCATTTCTCAAAATGACTTGGCACTAAAGTAAAAATGACTCAACATTTTTCCATGAGTTGAGTTAAGATGACACACGATGACTCGTGACTTGACTTGAGTCATGGGGTCGCTGACTCAACTCAACTTGTGAAATGTGACTCTGGCATACCCCTACAGAATACTTTGTCAAACTGTACATGTGTAAATAGGCCTGGGACTTAGGCTGTGCTTAGAATGTGGACTACTTCCCCTGGAACGAGGTGAATATGAAGCTTGCCCTCAAGTTTTCCATGCCTAAAAGCCTCACCACCTCCTTATCTGGCAGTTGTGAAGCAAAGGGTCTTGGAATAGGGGACTAGCATCTCTTTCTCTCACTCTCTCAATCTCAATCTCAATCTCCATGTGTGTGTGTTTGTGGGTGTGCAGTAGAAGGTTTAACCTTTTCATACCAGTGAAAAATAAGACAGAACATAAGATGACCTTAATTCCAAAATTATCAGCAAGGATGAGGATAAAAGAAACACAGAAAGTCTCATTCCAGACCGTCTACGTCCAGTGTTGCCAAATGTCCACTTATTTAGAATATCCCAATGCATTCCAAGGAATGGAGGAATACAGTCCCTCTGTGGGAAGCTCACAGTAACCTCTCCAAACAGCAGACTGTCTTCCAAACAGCAGCTCCTTCCTAGTAACCCCAGATTCCTAGTAACCCAAGTTAGAAGCAGCAAGCTCTTGCCTCTGCTTGCTAATGTAACTTGGCTACAGAAGTCTTTTTAATAAGCGTCCCATTAACTTCTTTTGCCTGTCATGCAGTTTGGAATGCTTTCAGTGCCACAAGTAGAATAAAGAAACCTGACACTCATTCTTTAAGCAATTAGACTTTGTAAGATCAACGGTGTGCATTTCATTAAGGAAATGGATCCATCAGCCAATGGAGCATCATATGAGTATTTTCCAGTAGTGGAAAAAATGCACATGTTGACAAATTGAGCCACTCGAAATACTTTTACAAACAGCTGTTTAAATGTGCTAGCAAAATTACCTTCTTGTATTCTCTCTCTTTTTTTTTTAATGCAGCATTTGGTGTAAGTCACTGTTTTTCTCAATTAACTTTCACCAAGGAGAACCAAGTTATTTTCACCTACTCTGAGGATGATGATGATGATGATGATGATACATGTATTGATATACCACCTTTCTTAAGATCACTAGATTTCTCTAATGACTATAACTCAAGGTGGTTTACATAGGCAGACTTTTATTCACAAACCTGAAGGTTTTTACATTTTACAGAAATGTTCTATCTTTCAAGAACAACACTCATACAGATCTTTCTTTCTGGATTTAGCCTTCTTTTTTTAGCCACCTGTCTGTCTTCTGCTGGCTGATAAGAGGCTTCCCTGCTCCCACCAGAGGCGCAGCTGACTTCAGCACACTCCTCCTCCCACGAGGCAGCTGGAACTCAGCTTTTAATCAGCCACAGTTTGCAAGGTCTGCCGCTCACAGAGACTTCTGGTAGTCTCGAGCTCACAACCTTCAGCTGTTATCTTCAGGCAAACGGAGGCATTAACCCTCTTGGCTAAATTTCTGATAAGAAATTTCAGGCTCTGTAACCCACTATCTTGATACATATTGTATGTTTTTGTCACTAAAATGTGAACATAGTGCACAAAACTGGCTCATTTACAGGCAACTTTGGATTCTTGGAATGACAATATCATATTAGTGACTTTATTTGCGGAGAGGTTACTGTGTCCATCTTCTCATCCTTCCACTTGACCAAGCAGCAAGAAATGATTTGGAGACCTCAAAAGTAGCATACTATGAGACACTCTATCACCAACACTTCTGAAGGCATAAACCTACTGCAGTATCTCTGCAATATGGATCCTCCAGTTTAGCTATGACTCCCAAATGCGGAGGAAGCGCAGTACAAGGCAAGCAAGCCTAAGAGGAATCTGCTTCCTGGCTCACAGCCCAACCCTAACCAACTCTCCAGTGCCAATGCAGCTCCAAAGGAAGGGAACAAACATTCCCTTACCTTGAGGCCTCCATGACTGCCCCCCCCCCACTGCAGAATGCCAACCACACCCTCTTGGCAGGCTGAATCAGTGCTGGAAAATCAGTTAGGATTGGGCTGTCAGCCTATCAGATTTGATTTGGATAATCCGACCCTCACTGTACACAGCTGTTGCCCTCAAGAGCACACTGATGGAATAAGTGCTGTCTTCTATAACTTTTGTATTTCAACTGTTAAGGGCAACTGCATATCAGCACCTGCCATGGCTGCATAAGGACATTGTTTTCCCATTCACTGTGGATGCTGAACATGGGGCAGGCACAGACTGGGTGCCCTGCAACCACATTTGATATAACATGTGCAGATTGCACATACTTTCCCATGTATACAGTATATGCCTGATATGTAGATGAATACTGCAAACATACAGATACCAACCATTTGGGGGGGGGGTGTTAATTGTCACACATATCCTGCATATGTGCTTACCATATGTAGGTATTGTACGTCTAGGCTACAATCCTACACACACATCCCTGGGCCTGGGAGTATGCCCCATTGACTATAATGGGATTTATGTGTTAGTAGACATGCATAAGATTACGCTCTGAATGTGAGGAGGTGGGGTTAGTTTGGGGTAAAACAGGTGAGTTTGCAGCCTCATGTCCACTGTACTCAATTAGTTTACTCCAGTGGTCAGGGAACAGGGGTAAATTACCCCAAATGGGGTAAAAATGAAATTCCTGGGGGTAATGGACGGCAGCTGGGCATGCATATGAATCTAAGTGATTCCCTGCCAAGACTTGTTCCTCCGCGCGCCCGCTGTCTCCACCTCCGTCTCTCTCTTTAAACTCGGGCGACAAGCCCTGCAGCGTGTCTCCGTGCTCTGATCAGCACCGGGGGGGGGGGTTGACACACCAGCAGAGCTGAGTTACAAATTTTCCAAATTTCTGACACACCAAGCCCAAAAGGTTCGCCATCACTGTTCTATATGCATGCCCGGCTGTGTGTGTTACAGTACTATAGTGTACAAGGACCTGACGCAGTGCAGTGTGTCAGGCCCTTATGTATAACATGCTTCCCTGCGCGATGCCCCGGGCCCCACCTCCAAGTCTGTCCGCTTCTTCAGTAGAGTCGACTAGTTGCTGCGCCATTGTGAGAGACAGGACAGTGCCTCTCCTGAGAGGACACCTATCTTTCACTGGTAGTTTTAGTAAGTACCTGTATTAAAAAATCAAATCAAGGGGGTAACGTCGGCGTATCTAAATATATTTTGGGGTAAAAGGTAAAAAAGTTCCCTGACCCCTGGTTTACTCAGATGCGAGTAAGATATTTACTCACAGTTTGCATCCCTTTTTCAGTGATAATGATGATGAGTCCCAATGGCATTTCCTTTCACATTGTTGTGATGGGTAACACGGCTGTAGAAAGCCAGGATTCTTATGACCCTCCTATAAAATCCCATTGTTTAATGGTCAGGTCTTACAGGGACACAATGACATTGATAATAGAATTCACTCAGCATTACTATAGTCTCAGCTTCTAGCGACCGAGGGAAACTGGGTCTGGGAGTGGGGGAGGGGATTGATGGAGGAGGGAAAGATTGACTGTCAGTGTAAGTATTCAATGGGACCCAAATGAAATACTCCCTTGTATCTGGGTTTCCTAGCCAGAGGCGTTTCTACAGGGATGGCAAAGCTCTAAGTTTTGCAAGAAGCCTTACCCTGTCATGTAAATCCCTCCTCTCCCTTGCTGCTGTAGCCAGTAAGCAATGCCAAGATGTTGCTGTTCCCTGTGAGGATTGGCTAAAACGGTGCAGGAGAGGAGTGATTTCTACTGCAAGGTAAGGCTTCTTGCAAAAGTTAGAGCTTTGCCATCCCTGTAGAAACGCCACTGTTCCTAGCTATTGCTTTCTTGTATCTTTAAGACACACCCCTTTCTATCACTTCTATTTATCAGGGATCTGGCCACTGATGGGTTAGCTTCCCCTTTTAAAGTGCTTCAGGATACTTGGATGAGCTTATAGGAAGGTCCTGGGCACCGCTAATGCAGCTCTCACCAAGCTTCTTGCTTTGGTCCAACCAGCCTCTCTAGTTTGTCTCTTTGACTAGACACCATGTGGAAAGTTCCTTGGGTTATTTCCACTTGATTACAGCAGCATCTGTCAGCAATGACAAAATTACAGCGAGAGTTAGTTGTGGAAGGGCAGTTTGAATCTGTGCATTACCCTTGTGATGGGCTCAGCCATTTGGTATTTTAGGACATGCCCTTTAGGCTATGTGGCATATTCTGAAACATATTTTTCCCCTGCCCCCCTCCCATCTCTTTCTGTGATATGTGGCCATTCTGAGATTTATCAACTCATGAAAGAGTGGAAAGTTCAGAATAGTCTTTGCAGGATGACTTTCCCTTGGAGAATAATACTGAAATCATGCCATGTGTTTATAAAGATCACTTTGCAAAGATTCTGGGAGATTCCAGGGTGCAGCAGAAAGCATAGGCAATGCTAATATCTACAGAAGTTCCAAAATAGTATCCATCCAAGGCCTAGACTTAATGAGGCCAGAGAAACAAAAGCATGTTACTCTTTGTTCCTCTCTGCAAGCAACCAAAATAACCCAAACCAAGCTATTGGCTCCAGAGTCCACTGGGAGGTAGCTGCCACTATCAGTTTACATTCCTCGTGGCTGGGATTCAGGACAGCAGAAGGTATTTAAGGTATCTTTGCTCCTAGCAACTCTGTTTCCAAAGTTTAAAAATAACAGGCTCTAAATGCAATTTTTCGCAGTTTTGTTGCAAGTTGAGCTCGCTTGCCCTGAAATGTCTGCTCTGCAATTAAGATGGAGATAAATGATCAGCATATGTGCCAATGTTGTGCCTACGTGGTCAGCATTCATCAGACTCAGCATCTAAAACTGGTAGCTGCTCTTAGAGCATGCTCAGAATGTGACAATGTAATTCTTTACTGTCAAATGAAACTGTCCTTGATTGTTGAAATGGATTGGAAGCATTGACATGGGAACATAACAAGTCCTACAAAGAAAGATTGAGGGAACTTGGTATGTTTAGCCTGAAGAAGGGAAGGCGGGGGGACGGACAGACATGATCATGCTCTGAAAGGGTGTCATATGGAAGAAGGAAGAAGCTTGTTCTCAACTGCCTCTGAGAGCAGAACTAGATCAAATGGATAGAAACGAACTGAGGAAATTCCGGTTCGACATCAGGAAGAAATTCTTGGTGGTAAGGGCAGATCAGCAATGGAACACATTGCTGAGGGAGGTAGTGGATTCTTCCTCACTGGTGATCTTCAGGCAGAGGCTTGACAGACACCTGCTGGGGATGCTCTAGGAGAATTTCCTGCTCCAGGGAAGGGGTTGGACTAGATGACCTCGTGAGTCCCTGTCAACTCTATGATTTTATGAATTTTTTTTTTTTTTACAGAATAGTACTTTGGTTGTGAGGCAATCAGTTGGCTTGGGAATGTCAGAATGTTGGCTTGGGAATTGGGCTGGTATGGTTTCATCCATGCCACTTTTCTCTCAGCTTGAGCTCTGATACTAAGGAGGTTATCTGGCAGGTAAAAAGGAGAAGGACCCATCATGATGTCAAGGCAGTAGCATTGGAAATAATCCACCTTCCTGACCACACCCCTCCCATTCCCAAGTGGCATTGTGAGGATGTGCTTTTTTAAACACGTTTGAACATTTGCAGTCCCATGAATGAGGAGCTTGAATTGTACTTCACACAGTACAGCTAATTTCCTACTTAACCCACTTCAGCTGTATAAAGGAAATAGCAGGTCTCAACATGCTATAAAGAGGTGGTGGCTTCTCCACATTGTGTATAACTACTTTTTGTTGGAAAGTGGAATAGAAATAACAACAAATAACCAACAAGTTACAGAACATATCGCTGGACCATATGCTGTGCCTCCCAAATGTCACAGATACCATGACCACAAAAGAGCCATGAGTAGAGACCTAGCCTGGCATGCATGTTCATGTTATGCCAGGGGTCATATACATAGAGGAGGGCAGTGGTGTAGGTAGCCAGGGGCTAGGCTGCCCCAAGTGCCAATTCTAGTGACTAAAATTGTGAAAATTGAGGTTTTAAGGAATAGTACAATCATGTTAAATACCATTTGATCCATAATTTAATGTATAATTTAATGAGACAAACCACATTGAAATATCTATGTTCTATCAAAAGTTATAGCCAAATAGCCAGAAGGATCCTGGGAAAGGGTAGTATAAAAATGTGAAAAATTAATGGATGAATGAAATAATTTTGTTGTATAGGGGAGGGTGTAAAATTTACGGGCCCTGGGTTTGAAATGAACTGGCTACACTACTGGAGGAGGGCATTAATAAATTGTGTACAGAGCAAATACACAGAGCAAATAAATATCAAATTGATGAATCTGTGTAGGTATTTTTTGTAAATCTGTTCTTCTTTTTAATTGCACCTGCCACATGGTTTCCATCAATCGATGGTGATTCTGTAATGTTTTGAGAATTGATAAAGGATGCTGGGAAATACTCGTGCCCGGATTCTGCAGAGTATTCCATGAATATTTAATCTCAATGATCAAATGGGATACAGCTATTAAATCTGATGTGGCGATACAGGAGCTTTTTATAGTGCAGGGCTTGCTAAATTGTCCATTTGAACTGCATTGCATGGTCAAAAAGGAAATAATCACTTCTCTCTAACCACTTTTTGCTCTTGCTTTTGTCTCTTTCTCCCACTGCCTGCCTCTCAAATGTATCATGAAAAAACAAGGCAACTACTTGATAAATTCTCAGGCAAGTTTTATTACCTAGGAGCAATTGGTACAGTACTTATGATGATGCATTAATTTCAAACTTGGATACTGTTGCTAGATGGAAAAGCAGGAGATAGTGATATGTCACCATGTTCCTTTGGCAGCACAATGACATAGCATGTGTGGGAGAAACCAACTGTCTTGCTTGCAGTGTTTTATGTGGGTTTTAAACACTTGAATTTGTGTACATTCCATCTTCCATTTTAACTTTTACAGCTTTGCCAGATCCACCACCTCCAACTATCTTATTGTCTACATCAGTGGTTCTCAAACATTTTAGCACCGGGACCACTTTTTAGAATGACAATCTGCCCTGGACCTACCGGAAGTGATGTCATTCCATAAGTGCTGTCATTGTGATGCCAGAACCTGCTGCTTTCTCGATAAGGCAGAAATAATTTGGGTTTTCAGCCATTTTCCAATAGCAAAGGGAATCAGAAAGGATAAAAAAAATTACAACTTTGACACAAGCAAAAGAACCACAGAACTGTCCCCCTTTCCAGCAACCCATCTTCCCATATTTTCAATATGGCTGCTCTAGGTGCTTTGTAACCTACCTGAAATTGGCTCACAACCCACAGTTTGGGAACTGCCTTCTCAAACATTTTAGCATTGGAAATCACATTTAAACAATTTCACTTTCAAGCCTTTGTGGCTATAGTGGTGATTGGGCAGCAATGCTCCCAACAAGGAGTTGGATGTTTAACCCTTGATGCACATAGCCTAGTCAACCCTCTCTGTTTCGCAAATCACCAAAAATCAGATCTTGACCCACTGGTGGGCCACAGAGCCACAGTTTGGGAACCATTGGCCTATATTTATTTACAGGGCAATTGTGTGCACCTCTACTCAGTAGTAAGTCATATTGTGTTCAGTGAGATGCACTGCCAAGTACGTGTGTATAAGACTGCAGCCATAGTTACTTTCAAAGCTAATGTCCTGCCCTCCCATGTTAAATATTCCCAAAGAGGCACATGTGACCAAAGGATTTAAAGCATCAAATCTATGTAATGAGTTGGATCCTAATCAACTATAATCAACACAGCAATAAGATGTTGGTTCTAATACCATTCTCAAGGAGGTGGGAATCACAACAGACAACACACTACAGGTAAGGCATCCAAGTGAAACAAAAGAAGTCCTCTTAACTTGGTAGCCGAATGCCACAAAGGAAGAAGCTCAATGAACCTCCCAGGGAAGGATGTTCCAAAGCCTAGCCATTCTCACAGTCCTGGGGGTTAGGATTGGGCCATAAGCAAGAGTTGCTTATACACACTGAGGGCCCAATCCTATCCAACTTTCTAGCACTGATGCAGCCACAATTCAGCCCGAGGTAAGGGCACAAACACCCCCTTACTTAGAAGAGGCCTCAATGACTGCCTCCCTACTGCAGGATGCAGTGTGCATTCTGTTGGCACAACTGTACCAGTGCTCGAAATTGGAGAGGATTTGGCCCTAAAGCTGCCATATTACGTAATCTCTGGGATTAACCCAGATTCCAGAAATCCCAGCAGATGCTTTTTTGGTCCATTAGCTGTCTCAGATTACCAGTTTTCTTTTTCAAGAAAGCAAGCTCCTAGTTGCTCTGAAAGCTGAGCTGTGAGCCATCATCATCATTACATTCCACCTTTCCCATGCCAAAGCAAATGCCCAGCTGTGTAAGAAAGGAGCCTGTTTCCACCTTCCATGCTGCTAGTTAATGCAGGAAGAAGACAGACACACAAGTGAAGCTGTGATGTCAGGCTTTTGTTCCCTTTCACCCACATAACCCATCGATATCGGAACTACAGAATTGAGAAAGGGAATGCTGTATAATGGAAGTGGAGGTGATGCTTCTCTCTTTCCTAGTCCAAATAATTAGTATAATATTCAAATGAGATTTGGGGAACTGGAACTGGAACATGACAATCCTTCCTTGTCACAGTAGCCGCTTAGGAGCAAAATACGGCAGCAGAGGTGGAGGAAGGGTATAGCCCGAGGTGGCGCGAACCATGGGCGCCGGCAGCGGCGGGCGCCATTGCACAGAGTCCGCAGACTAACCCGCGCGCTGTCTGGCCCACCTGCCCTCCCTCGTGTCCGTTCTGCTACAAAATGGAGCTATTCCAGGTGCAGGGAGGCGTGGCTGGGCAACGCACAGGGGCGGGGCGACGTGCTGGGGGCGCGATTTTGTCGCCCTTCCATGGGCACACTCGGGGCTTTGTTCGTCCCTGGATGGCAGGCAGTTAATGTTCTGAAGTTCAAGACTGGGAACAGCCTTTGAGTTTGGAATATGTGATTTCTTGGGCACAATCCACCAGTTCCCTTGTGCAAGGCTCACTGAATTAGGCTTGTATAGGACAACTTCCTCTGGCTTTGTGCTCCAGATCTACATCAAAAAGTCTATACTCTCACAGGTGCTTCCTCGGAACTTGGAGAGCACAGGAAGCATAAAAAACAGGAACCAAGTTATAGAATGAACTGCAATTAGTTCAGTCAGTGGAGTTAGCAGCTGAGCTGCTGACTCAGAGTGGGTACAGAGGACAGATATCACTAGTATGTTTAAAGCTGCACTAACTCTCAGGGGTGAATCCTAACCTGGTGTTAGGTCAGCACAGTTACACCAGCAAAGTTTGGCCAGCACAAGGGACACTGTAAAGTATGTTTGGACCATTCTCAGAGTTAGAGAGGCCAGCTCACAGACGTGTACCATCCACCCTGACTCCAAGAGTGGTCCAAACGCACTTTATGGTGGCCCTTGTGCTAGTCAAACTTTGTTGGCTTGACTGTGCCAGCCTAACTCCAGGTTAGGATTGCATCCTAAGTCTGTTTCTGAGCACAGTTCAAAGTGCTGGCTTTAACCTTTGAAGACCTGAATAGCTTGGGGCCTATATATCTTTGTGATCACCTTCCCCAACATGAAGCTTCATGTATATTCAGATCATCATCAGTGACCCTTGCCTGGATCCCCATACTATTGGGGGGGGGCGTTAAGCAGCAGTAACCTAAGGTAGACGTTTATCAGTTATAAAGATCCAGAATTGGAATTTTTGTCTAGCGAGGCCCATCTAGTGTTAAGCATGATACCTTTTTGGTTTTGGGTAAAGTCCTTTTTATTTCCCCAAATTTTAGTTTTGTTTTCTTCTAATTCTTGGGGTACAATCCTAACCTGGAGTTAGGCTGGCACAGTTAGGCCAGCAAAGTTTGGCTGGCACAAGGGCGACAGTAAACCACGTTTGGACCTCTCTTCGAGTCAGGGAGGATGGCGAACATCTGTATGCTGACCTCTCTGCCTCCGAGAGTGGTCCAAACATACTTTATGGTGTCCCTTGTGCTGGCCACACTTTGCTGGTTTAACTGTGCTGGCCTAACTCCAGGTTAAGATTGTGCCCTTAATCTTATGTGCTGCTAAATAGTTTGGTTATTGGTTTTTAACATTATATTGTTATTATTTAGGGAGATTTAATCTTTTTCTCATAACCTGCATTGCTAGATTAATAAACCATGGATATAAAATTGTTGAAATAAATGTTCTGCATAGTATTCTTCCCATAGAGCTTGCCATTCATGCTGGCTTGGATATACTGATACGGAGAAGTGCACTCATGCCAGTCATTTCATTCATATATCCTGCCCTGTGACCACAAGGGCTCTTGAGGTTGCTAGCAACAGTCAAATAAAACAGCATCAAAACAATCCAAGAATAAGTAGCTTCTTAAAAGTCAACTAGATGGTCTCTGAAAACATACCTGTTAAGTGATCCTTCATTTACCCAACTTATATTGGACATACTGAGATTTGTTTTTAGTGTAATGACTGTTCTGAAGTTTCCCAGGCTATTTTTTGAGATCCTTTAAAGGCATTCTGAAGGGTCCATATTATTTTCTATGCCTCTCATATTAAAAAAAATCAAAAGTCAAAAGAATGAGAGACACCTTAAAGAAAAATCTGAGGAGATGCTCATGCTCCTCAAGGGGAAAAAAATTACAATGATTTTGGATATAATAATATGTCAGAATTATACAAATTCACCAAACTGGTATATCTTGAGATTATACCTTATCACCATTGGGATCACAACAGCACACCCTTTATGCAGGCAGAATTCTGCCAGATCAGAGCAGGTGCACGTATCATGAACTAACAGCCCAGTCCTATCAAAATCCCCCCACTGATGCAGCCTTGCCACCGGAGTGCACAGCATCCTGGGGGGGGGCAGTCTTGGAGGTCTTCAGGTAAGGGAACATTTGCTCTTTTGCCCTCTCTGTGAAGCCCTCTCTGCTTCTCTGGGTCTACTCAGACCTGTGCCACAATTTACCTGCCACAAGTCAGAGTGTACCCAGGAAGGCAGATCGAGGCCAGGAAAGGGAATATTATATGGTAACATTGGAGCCACTGCCACAGATACCACCCCCTTCTCAACCTCAATCCACCCTCCTCCCTGCCCTGATTTCTGTTCCATTCGTGACCTGTTCTGCACACACCCCATGCTGGCTTACTGGCACCAGGGGTTGTGGACTGGCTGCTGGTGGACAGCTACTTGCTGCAGCAGCCTGATTGTGCAAAACAACCTGTCATTTTTTTATTTTTATTTTTATTTTTGCAAAAGCAGTGAAGAGCCTTGTGCTGCTGCAACACTAGTTCTGGCTGTGTAACGCTCCCATAGGATTGGGCTGTAAGTTGTCTATGTATGGACCTGCTACACCAGTGATGGCGAACCTGTGACATGCCAGCAGAGTCAAGTTGGGCCTTTTCTGAATTTTTGACATGCCAAGCCCAAAAGGTTCACCATCACTGTGCTACCCAACGAGTAGCTCAGGAACAAAGGCCAATTTATTATGGTATCCCACGTCATGGGATAATATTTTGTTGTAGACAAATCTAGCACCAATGTTTCCTGCAGAGAAGAGTTTCAATGCTGTAAATGAAATTCTAACCACTGTTCTTTTACAAATCTGTAATCAGAAGTGTAATCTGTAATCAGCTAATCAGAAGTGAAGAAAAGTGTTCCTAACCTCTGCATTTTAACATAGAGACCTCTACCTAGTATGGCGGGCTGTTGGGAGGGAGAATACTTCTGAAAGTGCAAGTTTGCTCAGTAGGGTGGTGGGGTGTGTGTGCGTGCTTGTGCTGATGAGGATTCTATTTGCAAAAAAAATCAACTTTGAAAATCATTGAGAAAGATTTTTGTGTGTCTGTGCTGCCTGCCCTACGATTGATCTTGTCCATACGAAGCACCTGATCACTGTATTCTGTAATGTAATTTTGCTTATATCTTTGCATGTGATCTGTATGATAAATATTATTTAAGACCACTTGAAAGGCAAAAATGTGTCCTTTCTGACTAAAGCAGAGAGGCAAAGGGGCCAGGGCATGCTCTGCTCCCATGCTATGTGTCTCATGAAGCAGAAAAGCAATTCAGTCAGACTAAAGGCTACAGATGAGGCGGTATATTCCTGGTAATAAATGCAAATGATGTGAATTCATTTCTCTGCTGAGAGAGAGCGCGAGAGAGAGCTAAAGATGTTGCAGATCAAGGATTTCAACTTTAAGCTGGCACAAAATTATCATAAAAGAAAACAAGCCACTAAAGAGGAGAGAGAGAAAAGATTCTGCTGAAATAATCTGTGCTAATGAACAGACACTGTGCTGGGTTTGAAGTGCCTCTCTCTGCACTGTCGCTTTAAAAAAAATGGAAAAAAATTCCCAACCATGCACAATAGCATCAGGACTTTGCTGCAATCAGTCTGCTGAGAACAGCTTGTAAATATTTTGATGCTCATTGGCCCATGAGGATAAATCGTCCTCCCTTAACATCAAAGAGTTCCTTTGCTAGTTCCATTGTTAGGTAACAAATGGTTGCAGTTTTTGAAGCACACTTGGATTTCTTTTAATGAGTAGTGACATTTTTCTTAGCCTTTTTTTTCTGGTAGAAAGTGAAGTGGTCCCTGCTTGATTATTAATCATGATGAAACAAAGAATAATGATGCTGATTTCTTTCATTTTTGTTGCACAGACCAGAAATAGGCAGAAGTTCACCAGCGTGAAGATAAGTGGATTCTTTTATGTAACAGTTACTGGAGTGTATTCTTGTATATTGGAGAAGGAACATAAGAGCCCCTTTACCATAACATCCAAACACTTCACGATGTTTATCTCCTCTCTTCCCACAACACAATTCACAGTGTGGCTGGCCTTGGTGAACTGAACTGTTGCAAAACTATTGCCCCAGTCCCTCTGTTTCTCCGCTTTCTTTGCTGGATATAATTGTGCAGTGGTTCTCAAACGTTTTAACACCAGGACCCACTTTCTAGAATGACAATCTGTCTAGGACCCGCCAGAAGTGATGGCATGGCCGAAAGTGTATTTAAACATGTACAGCAGGGGTTTCCAAACTTTTTGGCATGGGGGCCGCATCATATATAAGGGCATTTAAATGGTAACCTTGGTATCTGGGGGGAGCAGAGGCAGAGGAAGGGTGTAGCCTGGGGTGGCGCGAGCCATGGGCGCTGGTAGCGGCGGGGCAGCGGGGCACCATTGCACGGAGTCCACGGACTAACCCGCGTGCTGTCTGGCCCGCCCGCCCTCCCCAGCGTCTGTTCCATTCCAAAATGGAGCTATTCCAGGCACAGGGAGGCGTGGCTGGGCGACGAACGACATGCTGGGGGGGCAATTTCGTCGCCCTGCCATGGGCGCACTCAGGGCTCCATTCGTCCCTGGGGGGGGGAGAGTAGTAGGCCACATCAAAGGCTCCATCCCTAGGCCGTGTGGCCCCGATTTGGGCCATGTGGCCTCCTTGGCTCTGCACCTGATATTTAGCAGGCACAGATCCAAGGAAATGCATGGGGAGGCTGGAGCTTCCCCTCTCACCCTTGCCCCAGAGGCCCTCCAGTGCGCCTAAAGTGCATTGGATATGGCACAGGACCGCAGGTCTCCCCATTCCAGCGCAAGTTATGATTGCGCTCTTACACACCTCAGCTTCCAAGGTAACCACAGAATTTCCTTTGCCAAAACTCTTGAAGTTAATCTAGTATTGGCAGGAAACTCTTTTGTTTTCCCTGTTGTCAATCCAAATTTTTCCTGCCAGTCCAGATAACATCAAGAGACAAGAAGCAAGAATATCCAAATATTTGTAATTAAAAACACTCCTTTCTCTTCATCCGGGCTGGTACAGCGAGCTGGCTGGATGCTGGAGCCTGCTAATATTTGCCAAGGAAAACGTTCTTGTTTAAACCTTCCCCTTATCTAAACGCAGAGAGGGTCTGAAAATGGAACTTGGCAGCCACCCATGGATTTTACTCATAGGATTTTAGTCATAGAGGGGAAAAATAAGCTCCTAACTTTGAGTCAGTGGTTTTTATAATGCTGATTGAAGTATGTGGCTAGTCTACTTAGCCATATGCCCAGCAGGGCATGCAGCTTGAGGAGCACATGGCATGTTTTGCAGTACCTTTCACTGTAACACAATAATACATTTTTAGTTGTGTGTACTTTTCATCAAATACCAGTCCATAGGCTGGACATTGAATTACTGACCTATTTCAATAGTCATTCTGATGTCAAATGTCACCGTCCACCAGAAATTATTTCACAGTGATGGAGAACATCACTGTGGGGCAAGAAGACTGAGGCTGCAATCCCATACTCACTTTCATGGGAGTAAGCAGAATTGAACACAATGAGACTTACTTCTGAGTAGACATGCCTAAGATTGCACTGTTAGAGCGCACACCTAACCTGGAGTTAGGCTGGCACAGTTAGGCCAGCAAAATTTGGCCGGCACAAGGGACATCGTGGAGTATGTCTGGATCACTCTTGGAGTCAGAGAGGCCAGCACACAGACATGCGCCATCCCCCCTGACTTCAAGAGTGGTCCAAATGTGCTTTACAGTGTCCCTTGTGCCAGCCAAACTTTGCTGGCCTAATTGTGCCCGCCTAACTCCAGGCTGGGATTGCAATCTTAGAGCCTGGTCTTATAGAGCTTCAGTGCTGGTTGTACACTTGTACCACTGGCACTTCACCATGCCTATAGTGATTATTTTCAGATGCCAGTTTGACAATGGTCCAATCTGCAGATATATGTGCAGATGTAACATTACCCCTTCTAACCTTTTTAAGCAGAAAATGCTGCTTCCAGATTGCACTCCAAGCAACAATCCCCTTTGCAGGTTGCTAAATGACATGCTAGCCTTTTTGAGGCCAGGCAGAATTAGTTCCCAATGACCAATGCTGCAATCTTACAGTGTAATCCTAATATCAACTAGAGCCAGTACAGCAACCATTGTGCCAGCCTAGGATGTCGCAAATTGTGAGTAAGCTGCGGCAGTGTGCCATCCCGCCAGCTCTGGATCCAGGCCACACACCCAATGGAACAGGTAAGCACCCGCTGAGAGGCAGTGGATGAGGCCCAGTTGGGGGACAGGTTCCAGCGCTGACATACACTGAAAATTATTCCCCCTCCCAGGTCTGAAAGCCCAACATGGAGCTGCTTGGACTTGAATCAGCAATTTTGCTGGTGCAGCTCTGAGTAGCCCCATTGCACAGGCTGGGGTGTTCCCTAGGGATCAAACCTTCATCCTGTTCCTTGCCGATGAAGGTTATAGCATGGGCCCCACAGCTCCACTGCACCAGCAACCAGCACTGGTTAGGATTGGGCTGCCTGCACCAGCAGCAAAACAACCATATAGCTCTCTTCCCCCATTACTCCCAACTCCCAATGCCTTTGAAAGTCCCAAGGACTGGGAAACATTGATATCATCTGCTCTAAGCAGTAGCAGTACTAGTGGCAGCAGGAACACCTAGTTGGCAGGGAAGATGACTAAGGAACAGCTTTCTCCCCTAGCACCTTTGCAGCTGCCACCTTCTCAGGGGAGGAGAATTGGGAGTCACACAATAGTCTGATACCATCCACAGTACTGTGGATCTGCCATTGTCTGAACATACAGTAGGGCTGTATGAGACCGTGACTGGGTGGAGCAGATGGGGAAGGCAACAGACAAGCATGGCCTGTGGGCTTCCCCCCTCCTAGTACTCCCTCCTTCCCCAGCCCACTGCCTCATGGGTGGGCAATCCCTAGATCTACTCTAAATTTGGCTTTGCTCCTGGAAACACAGGTGGTGGCTGTGGCCAGGAGTGTCTTTGCCCCAGCTTCAGAGGCTGTCCCAGTTGAGACCCTTTCTGAAGAAAGCAGATCTGGCCACAATGGTCCATGCCTTAGTTGCATCTTGTTTGGACCACTGTTAAAACTGCTGTTGAAGTCTGTCCCATTGAGTTCAGCTGGTGCAGAAAGTGACAACCAGGTGCCCATTGATCAGCACATATTACAATTGTGTTCTATGCACTGCATCAGCTTCCAGTGTGTTTACAGGCACAATCCAAGGTGCTGGTCACTACTTGTAAAGCCATAGCTTGGGACCTGGGTGCTGGAAGAACATCTCCTTCCACAACAATCAATTGAATACTTCATTGGGGATCCTGCTTTGCATCCCTCTGCCAAGTAAGGTCCAATGGTGGGGATATGGGACAGTGCCTTCTAAGTGGCAGCTCCCTGACTGGTGAATACCCTTCTCTAAAAGGTCCAGCTGTCCCCAAAGTTGCCTGCCTTGCAGCATACCATGAAAACCTCCATGTTTGGAATGACTTTCTCTTGAGTTCTGTTTAGTTCTTTTTTCCTCTCTTTGCCCTTTATGTGTTTTGTTGCTCATTGCTCTGCCATCCTTATCTATAGATAAATTCAGGGTGCTATCCTAACCTAAGTTAGGCAAAATGTTGCAAACACACTGTAAAGCACATTTGGACCACTGGCAGGGTGCAATCTTAAGCTGCGCTGGAACTGGAATACAGGCCAGGGGGGCTGTATTGAGCACAGCTCTGGAGCACCTCCCAGGGCAAGGGCAAGGGCCACATGCCAACCCCGCCCTCCTCCCTGGGTGCCTCCCGGCCCGCACACCTCCACCCAGGGGGCAATCCTAACCTGGAGTTAGGCAGGCACAGTTAGGCCAGCAAAGTTTGGCTGGCACAAGGGCCACCGTAAAGCCCGTTTGGACCACTCTTAGAGTCAGGGAGGATGGCTTACATCTGTGTGTTGGCCTCTCTGATTCCGAGGGTGGTCCAAACATACTTTACAGTATCCCTTGTGCTGGCCAAACTTTGCTAGCCTAACTATGCCAGCCTAAGTCCAGGTTAGGATTGCGTTCCCAGTTCCTCCCTCCTGCCTGCCCGCCCTCCGCCTAGAACTGCTCTTTTCCCAGCCATTTGGCTGGTGCACGTTGGGCCGACATTGTTGCTAGCATCGCCCCAATGGCACTAGCACCAATGCAGGTGTGCCAGTTAGCGCCCTCACGTTGGCGCTTGTGACGTTGGGCCAACGCAAGCGGTTAGCAATCCTAGTTGCAACCTCAGAGTCAGGGTAGACGAAGCACATCTGAGTGCCAGCCTCCCTGACTCCAAGCGTGGTACAAACCCATTTTAGGACACATTTACAACATTCTTGGGCACATTTACAACAAATTCCTTGTACTGGCCTAACTCCAGGTTAAGTTTGCTAACTCCAGTTTGCGCCCATAATCAGCATATAAATCTGATATTATTATGAACTGCTTTGAGGGGTATTGTGGTTAAAAAGCAGTGTTCAAATACTGTTAAATATATACACATTTGGACCTGGGATAGGGGAAACTCTTGGGAGACTTTGGAGTATGGAGGGGAAGTACCTTTTCTCCTAACTCATGCTTCTTCTTCTCCAATCCCAATCAACCTGGCCAGGTCTTTTTTTTTTTCCCCTGTTAAAAAGGACTATTAGCATAATGGTTTACACATCTGCATGTAATATCTACTTTGAGTCTGTTTGGTTAGATGAATATCACAGATAACATGGTAAACAACCAGTCCAGATAAGCGCTAAGTCATTTATCTCCAGTCACTTCTATGAAAGAGATTGTTACCTCCCCCTGTTTTCCAGGGAACATGAAAGAGCAACAGGACAGTATTGTCACTCAACTCCTTTTGACTGCCAAGTCTAAGGATCCTTGAGCATCCCCAGAAATCCATTAGAACCCCTTTCGAGGGTCTTTTGTTTGGAGAGCTGCTTTTTTTATTTAAATGTGTATTTAAAAGAACAGTTTTGCAACCAATTGTTGCTTGGATCTTTAGGAAAGCCAGAAAATTGAGGTGGTGATTTGCTTCTGTTACCAAATGCCATAATTGCCGATTTCTCAGAAGTGGATATGTCATCAGTCCTTAGGTCCTGTGCAATACAGAAGATGCATAATTGACACTGAAAATAGCAACCCCACATCTTCTCCATGTCTCTTGAATGTAGCACATTTTAAAAAAAAGAGAAGAAAGTGCATGACATGATGTCACACACAGATTTCTCTGCTCCCTCTCCAATGTACAGCTTAGGAAATCTGGCATATGTCGATTACAAAGACCTGATCCTATTGAGGTGTTTGTAAGGGAGAGTGGTGCCATCGGAGTGCACATACAGTGCGGCCCCAATCCAGACTGTTGCAGGCCACTCGGACATGTACCTGCTATTTAGCAGAAGCACATCTGCTATCTGAGCAGCCCCATAGGGCTGGTTGGGGTTACCCTGGGGCAAGAGGAAAATATTCCCTTGCCCCGTGGTGAGCTCCAGGTGCTGCCTAACCTGTGTTAGGATGCAGCACAGGCCTCCTGGCCTGCCTGCTCCAATGCAGGTTAGGATTGGGCTGTAATGCAATTCTTGGTGCATATCATCCACTTCCAATAATATAAAGGCTGTCTCCAAGTTACCTGGGCAGCCAAGGCTAAGCCTGACAAATACCATCTGGTCTCTGAAACTAATCAAAACTGCTTTGAAATTAAAGGAATGGAATTCACAAAGTCACCAGCTACATAGCAAGATCCTTCTGACAAGGGCCATGCAGAACGGCTTTCCCTGGAGTCCAGCTGTATTCCACAAACATGGGCTAGAGTCAAAGGCTAAAAGGAAGAGTGAACTGGGTACTCTCACATCCCCAAACTTGCTTTTA
The DNA here is from genome assembly GCA_029204185.1 of Lerista edwardsae. Taxonomy (NCBI): domain Eukaryota; kingdom Metazoa; phylum Chordata; class Lepidosauria; order Squamata; family Scincidae; genus Lerista; species Lerista edwardsae. The sequence continues at coordinate 4,998,659 of JAJKFI010000078.1, forward strand.
AGCGGCCCTTTCAGCTTCATTACCATTTTTCTTGATGATTTGCAAGGAAAAGAGTGAAAAGACCAGCTGCATGGCCAAGGCTCCATAGGGACACTTTTTGACTACGTTGCCATTACTTTTTCCTCCAAACCCTCAGAAAGGCTATATTTAATTGGTGTCCTGGTGAAATAAAATGTTAAAATATATCAAATGGCTGAGTTTTCCATCCTTGGCTGAAAAACTAATCCCTCAATATCCAGGGGGCCCTCACTGAGCATTCAACCAAAGAAAAGCACCAGCGGCGATCTCTCCTTATACATCTGCCCATAATGCTAGCGCTCCCTAGGTACCCTTATCATACAATAACCCAATACATCAATTAAACCCGACAGACCTTTCTTCAATAATCGCTAATGCACACAATAAATCTCTTTCAATGATCATTTCTTTTCTACTTGCGGTAGACTCTTTTGCATATGGGGTGTATGTGTGTCGATGGCAGCTTGGTGGAGCAGGAGAAATAATTACTCAATCACACAAGCTGGAATGTGGTATCTGTTTTGATGTCTTATATTTCAGCTGCCCACTACCACATATGCACACATAATAAAAGGATATTCCAAAAGACATATGCCTAGAAACAGTACGTTTGTGTTAACATTATCATTTCAAATAACGTGCTTTTCAAGAACAAATGCAATCACTGCGAAGCACAATCTACCCACGTTTCCAAATACCTCACAGGGATTTTGAACCGTTCCCATTCCTTTCAATGTGAAAATGACCATCCAAGAGAATTGTGCCCTGTTTCAGCAACTGCATGTTAAAAATATTCCCCATGCCGTGTGATTTAAGCCTGCATTTGACTGTGACTAGCACTGCCACCCCAAAACAAAATGTTGCAAATTTACTATGCAATACATAGTGAAATCCTAACCTGGAGTTAGGCCGGCATAGTTAGGCCCCCAAAGTTTGGCCAACACAAAGGCCACTGTAAAGTATGTTTGGACCACTCTCGGAGTCAGGGCGCAATCCTGTGCAGCATTCACAACGCTGTGCAGCAATATCCAACGCTGCATAGGAGAGGCTGGAGTCCGTCCGTCCCCCCCACGGCAAGGGAGCATGCTCTCCCTTACCGTAGTGGAGGCTCCAGCCTCCCCTATGTGCTCCTCAGATTTGCACCCACAAAAGGGTGGGCGCAGATCTGAGGAGACTGCGTGGCCCAAGTTGGGACCGTGCAGCCTCGCAGACAGGCTTTGGATGTAGCTGTATGGCCACCTCCTGAGCCTGCCCAAGTCCCACCAAAGTCCTGCCCCCAGCCTCCCTCCCTCCCACCTATCCCCATCCCATTATGGGACAGAGCTTCCCCTGTGCCAGCCAGCTTTGGCTGACGCAAGGGAGGCACTGTGCAGGCGCAACAGGACCGGCGCTGCCTTGTTGCCTTAGCGCTGACGCAGGGGTACCGAACGGTGCTCCCGCGTCGGCATAAGGGTGCAGTGTCGACGCAACCCCATTGTGCCAACGCTGCGCAGAGTTTAGCATTGCACTGTCAGAGAGGCCAGCGCACAGACATGGATCTTCCTCCCTGACTCCAAGAGTGGTACAAATGCACTTTACAGTGGCCCTTGTGCCAGCCAAACTTTGCTGGCCTTACTGTGCCAGTCTAACTCAAGGTTAGGACTGTGCCCACACAAGTAGCATATGCATATGCAAATCCACAAACAGACTATGGCAGCAGTTCCCAAATTCCTGGGCAGCCCAATCCTGAGCTGCCTGGTTCTTGGAGGCTTCCACCAAACCAAATAGCATCTCCCGCGTAGTGCAGCAATCCAGGCACAGATCACAGCACCACCTCCTTGAAAAATGAAGGAACATATTGTGATGTCAAGCATTGATCATTCTGTTCCTTGTATCAGTCATTATCTCCCCTTCCAGCTCAGCTGCTGAGTCCACAGGGGATCCATCTCACTTTCAAGTAAATAGTCTTGGTGCTGCTCTGTGCAACCTCAGCTCCAGATCCATCAGGAGGCAGCCGCAGGCAGAGCTGGAGGACAATGAAGTGTTCTTGAATCATTATTTTTATTCTAAGCTGGTGTTTCTCAAACTGTGGGTTAGGACCCACTTGGTGGGTCCTGACCTGAAGTTAGGGTGACCAGATGTCCTCTTTTTCTAAGACATGTCCTACATTTCAACTTCTGTCCTGGGTAAATTTCAAGATGTCCTACATTTCAAGACAGACGGGGGGTCCACCATCAAGAAGAGCTGCCCATATCACTTGCATTTTTGTCCTTTGTTCCTTCGTTTGTTGGATTTCATTAAAGGAGGACAGGACACCCCTAAATCAATATATATGAGTGTTTTCATATTTTATTTTGTAACATTCTACTGTTCACATAGTCAAAGCTATATGGTTTTCCCAGTAGTCATGTATGGCTGTGAGAGCTGGACCATAAGGAAGGCAGAGCACCAAAGAATAAATGCTTTCAAATTATGGTGTTGGAGAAGACTCTTAAGAGTCCCCTGGACTGCAAGGAGATCCAATTGGGCAATCCAACGGGAAATAAAGCCTGATTGTTCCCTGGACAAATACTGAAGCTCAAATACTTTGGCCGCCTCATGAGAAGAGAGGACTTTTAAAAAAAAGACCCTCATGCTTGGAAAGATTGAAGGCAAAAGGAGAAGGGGGGTGGCAGAGGATGAGATTGTTAGATAGTGTCTCCAAAGCAATGAACATGAAATTGGGCGAACTCCGGAAGCTAGTGGAGGACAGGGAGGCCTGGAGTGTTGTGGTCCATAGGGTCGCGAAGAGTCAGTCACGATTTAGCGACTAAACAACAACTTTTTTAAAAATGGCCTACATTTTGGAGTGCTGTGTCTTCCTTTGTGGTTATGCTATATGGTCACCTTGCCTGATGTCAAGTGAGTCACATAAAGCTGGGAGCAGCCATCTTGGAAGCTGCAGATCTTACTCTTGCTATATTCCTTTTGGGAATGTTAACAGTTTGAATTTTTCAAATGAAGGATTCCTTAAAATGTTGGTTTTACAGTAGTTCAGTGCTTCTACATAACATTTTGTCCTAGTATTTCTGTCAGAGATGTTTCATGGGTGTGCTTTGCTGCAGTCCAAGAATGCCAGTTTGCATTTCAGGAGTGTCATTTGATTATGTCACAATGACGACACTTCCTGCTTGATGATGTCACTTCTGGCCAGGATATCACTTCTGGTGAGTCCCGACATGAGTGCCATTCTAAAAAGTGGGTCCTGGTGCAAAAGGTTGAGAACCACTGCTCTACGCTTAAAGGAGAATATGGAGGGAAGATCTGAGACCAACCCCATACTTGTCTGTTCCAATTCCATTCTGTTGTTCTCCTGGTTATAAGTTGTTACCAGTTTGTTTTGATCACATGTTCTTGACTAGTTCAGAGTTTCTAAAATCAGGGGTTTTCAAACTTGCCCCGACACATACTGCACCCACCTGTGCTGTGGCAGAGGGTACCATGAGCCCACCTCCTTCTCTGGTCCCAGGCCTCCACAGGCATCTGGAAGCAACCAAAAGTCACTTTCCCAAATCTGGAAGTGATGATGTGGCTGCTTCTAGGGCCTGGGGGCCTGTGGGGCCTGTGGAGGCCCTGTGGAGCTGCTTCTGGGGCCTGTGGAGGCCAAAGGCTCTAATTTGGAGCAACTGGATGGAAGGGTGGGTGGGAGTTCTATTGTGAGGGACCCACCAGACATCAGGTCATGACCCACCAAGTGGGTCCCAACCCACAGGATGAGAAAACCTATTCTAAAATCATTTCTTTAAAAAACTTTTTTTTTCATTTATAGGGAATTTTTGAAACTCATCTTTCTATTCCACAGGAGGGGTGATTCCACAGGCGGGGCAGCCAGGGGAGAGTGGAGCAGCCCAGATCCAACAGTTATTCCCAGGCCACATGGCCCCAATTTGGGCTGCAGCAGCCCGCGTGGACTTGCGCCTGCTATTTATGCGCCTATCGGGCTGCCTTTGGCTTACTGCGGGGCAAGGGAACATTCACCCCCTTGCCCTGTGCTAAGCTGTTGCTGCTTCCTACTTGGGTTAGGATGCAGTGCAGAGCAGCCTGCCTGCCCAGCCCAAGTTTGGATTGGCTGCTCGACTTTTAAAAACCAGGCAAACAGTAACCCAGCAACTTCCCACCTCACCCACCTTCAATATAGGAGTCACTGGCTTTACCAATCTCCCTTGCCATACATGAGAGTGGTACCTTCGCTGGTCACCTGGAGTGGGGACATCCAAAGGTATCACACCCGCCACAGCTGCCCATACCTGGAAATGGTTATTCAAGTGGTAAGAGCTCCCCTCGTAGAACATGGAAGCTGAACTTTAGGAAGAAAGTTTCCATGTTCTCTTGGTACCTGTTTCTTAGAGCTAGACTGGCAGCCCACTCCACACACTGATATCACTTTCATGTCGGAAAAAGTATGCGCATATGTATGAATGGCATACAAGAATCTATTTTTTATCATGTCAATAGTTGGAAAACAGCAGATGTCCCTGCTTAATAAGCTCCAAAAGGGTAACAGAACAGCTATAGAGCTTCAGTGTTCTAAAATGAGGGACATCCATTATTCTCAATGAAGCTGTCACTTTCTGGAATGGGAGATGTTCCTCTAAAACACGGGACATCTGGCAACACTGACACATGCACAGCACACCCACACATACATTCTGAAGACACCACAAGTTCCTATCAAAGTGCCGGATTTGACCCCTTTGAAAATAATTAAGCTGTAAAGGGGCTAGAAAAACTCTGCTTGTCTGTTTCACATCAAGGGCTCTGTGGAAATGTCTTGGTTAGTTCATCAATAATTGACTCAATGGCCCTTAATGGCTCATTCTGATCAGATACAGCCCACTGGACACATGTCCAGCAAGCCGCATGCTGAAGTACTTTATGGGCTCTCCGTTCATGTACAGTAGCTAGTTACACAAAGAAGAGACTTCAGTTAATTTAGGCTGTGAAGAGGCCATGAAAAAGCAGAGGTTCAGGTATAACAACTATCGCAGATGTGAGGAAGCACCACTGTTTTTGTGTTTTGTTACCTAACAGAATTTGTAAGAATGACTGGAGACGTACAACAGAGACATATCAAGCTCGCCACCTGGTCGCTGGACAAAACAGAGAATGAGGTCTGTGTCGGATTGCTACCTGATTGGAACAAAACTGTATTGAAAAGACTGTGTAGCAACCTGTGTGGTATTTGTTTTAGCCCAGCTTCAGCTGGGTGTGTACTTTACACTGCCTTAAAGTCTACATTTATTAGAGAATGGAAACAGTGGGCCAGAGCCCAAATATATTCTGAGTCCTTTGTGCCACTTTGATTTGTACTGTGCATGGTTCAGACAGTCCATCTAGCAGTTCCTTTACAGAAAGGAGTATTGCAAAACAATCATAAGAGCTGCCCTCAGGTTATCTGTGCGTATGTGTTTGTGCGTGTGCGAGCGTGTGTGCATTTAAATGACTCCTTTGGAAACAGGGGCAAGCTGAAATACTTCCACAAGGAAAACGAGTAGCTATAATATCCCTTACCTACCTTTTAGGACACTAAATGCCAATGAGGAAATTAAGCATTGTGCTGTTTTGCATTGCCCTGCATGGGAAATTTGCAAGGCCCAGGGGTAACTTGGAAGGATGCAGAAGAGTATTAATGAAAAGAGTTATGAGGACCAGCAACACATTACGGTCACATTACCAGACTGTTTTCCAGACTGGGAACGAGGTGGATGTCTGTATAGCTGCAGTCAGACTTGGCATGCAGCTTCCTTGCTGTGTTAGCTTCAATACCTAGCCAAGCTGGAAGCTGCTTTGATTGGATTTACTGCCATTACAGCATGCTATTGGTCAATGAGTATTACTGAACAAAACCGGTGATAATGATAATGGTGATCATGAGGCTTAATATGTTTTAGGCACAAGCAAACAGTCATTCTCAACTGAGTGTCAGGGATTTGTTCTAGGAAAGAATTTATGGAAGAGAATCATTAGAAAGGGTTCTAGCATCAACAGGAAAGCATGGGTGTGTACTTGGCAAGGAATCTACTGGGAGACTAGAGGGGCATGGAAGAATAGATAGTCCATTTGGGTTCGGCTGGAACACAGAAGGAATGTGGCATAACTTTGAAAATGAACAAGATCTGTCTTTTGACTGTCTTTACAAAAGGTAGAACAAGGGTAAGGTAAAGGTAAAGGTTTCCCCATAACCGAATGGTCTAGTCGTGACTGACTGTAGGGATGGTGCTCATCTCTGTTTCTAAGCCTGTAGAGCTGGCGTTTGTCTGAGGACAAGCTTCCGTGGTCGTGGCCAGCATGACTATACGCCGTAGCACACAGAACGCCATTACCTTCTCATCGAAATGATACCTATTTATCTACTAGCATTTTGATGTGCGTTTGAACTGCTAGGTTGGCAGGAGCTGGGACAAGCAACAGGAGCTCTCTCCGTCACACAGTCTCAAACTCCCAACCTTCCAGTCAGAAAGCCTAGCAGTGGCGGTTTAACCCGCAGCACCACCACATCCCATGGAACAAGGGTATTGCAATGTATTAAAACTTTGCATGATCCATACATTCTGTTCAGGTGACAATCAGACATGCAAGCACTAAAGGAGGTAGGATCATGCCCACTATGTCTTAAAGGTTACCAACTCTCCCAAACTCACTTTGATATTCCCCAAATCAGCAACAATCTCCAGGTAACTACTGAAAGCAGACCCTGGGGTTTTAACAGGGCCTCCTGGATTTAATGGGATTACATTGAGTTGGGGGGAAAAAATCTCCAGGATACATTGAAATGGGTACATTGAAATGCAATGCATGCATTTATCTTGCTGCAAATACACAGGTTAGAAAGTCAGCATACATAGCACATTGTCCTATTTATGGTGAACAGAGTTCACAACAATACTTCCCACCAACATCTGTGCGTTGAACAAAAAGATCTAAGCAGAGCCCACACATGTACATTTGTACCTGTGTAGGTTCTGGACATACAATTGGGATCTTGCCTCTTGCAAGTTTCCTGGTTGCATGGATAAATATTCAATTGTACAACTTGTCCACATGTAGGTTCTGTTAACAATTCTGAATGAATGAATGAATGAATGAATGAATGAATGAATGAATGAATGAATCCCATAACTGACACCACATCTTCTGTGAACTTGTGAAAGGCCCAATGTTCGGTGATTGCGATAACAATATGTTATGAACCATTCAGGCTTCCCAAGACTCAAAATATTAATATCCAAGACCAAGAGCTGACATGCTTCTCCTTATCTGATAATTCTAATAATTATCAGATCAGATTATTTATTATTAATAATAATTCTCAGTTATCAGATCATACTTCCTATCATTCTTGCTCCCAAAAGACCCAAACACTTTGCTCTGATCAGAAATATTAATGACAACTTGCAATCTTCAAAACATTGAGAATAAAATGTTTTATTCTATACAGATACCCAGTACAGTACTATGTATCAATTGCTCCAAAAAAAATAGAAGAATGAAAGAAATCTTTGGAGGCTCACAGGCCAATCCAGAGATGCCCGACGGCCCAGGAGAGCAGTGGTAGCCAGGCGGCAGCTGTAGGAGGCTCCGTTGGGAAAGCGGATGTTTGTCCCCTTTCCCTGCAGTAAGGGTGCAGGGCTGGCAAGCAGTCTACTTCCTTCTGCATTGGCTATTTAGTCTGCACAGAAGGAAGGGCCTCCGTGACCATGCAGCCTTATACATAGGTAGGAAACGGGTGGCGAGCATCACTGCCAGTCCCGCCCTCGCTCTACCCTTCTCCCCTGCCCCGGAACGCCCTCCTGTCCCACCCAGAAAGGCTGCATTGCTGGTGAGCGGTGGACTCACAGTGCTCCCTCTGGGCCACGCATGGCTAACATCACCATGATGCAATGCAGCAATGCCCTACTGCTGGTGTTGGAGGCATGTTAAGGCACCTTGTGCGACAGCAGCACAAGCAGTATGCTCGTACCACTCACGCTGGAGGGCTCTGGATTGGGCCCTCAATGAGACAGTGGAGCATATGGGATGGGTGGGTGAAGTCTGGCTGTCCCGCAGCTGTGAAATCTCCTCTTTCAGATCATTTACCAAAGTGCAAGATCTTGAAATCTAAGGTCATTATGCAAACATGGATTTTATAATCTAAATGTAAGGATTATGCAAGTGTGATTAATCTCAGCTTGACACAGTATTTAATATGCAGTAATATTAATAATATTTAGTAATATTTAGTAATATTTAGTAAAAAAATATTAGTAATATTTAATATGCAGGAATGAATACTTGATTTCTTTGTTCTTCTTTGCATGATTTAAATTCTGTTTCTCTTTGGCCCCAACCCTGAGATTTGATGGGATAGGAGTTCTTTTATAATTTGCAAAATGCAGATTTCCAAAATATAACTTCAGTATCTTTCTGCGCTGTAGGAATCCATAAATCAAAAGACACAGGCGGCTAATGTATCGCAATGAGTTACTAGCACAGTAAGGAGAAAATGCCAAACGAAACATTCCATCTGCTATACGGTTGCCTCACTTCTAATTAAGTGGAGAACAAATAATGCAAATTAAGATTTACATTTGCATAAATTTCTGGCATAACATGCACCCTATTCTTACCATCTCGGAAATCACTATTTAGGATGTTGCAGAATTTGAGGGTAATTCTATCCTTTTTTGCCATATATCCCGCCCTACTCCTTCGAAGCTATTCTTTAAGTAGCTCATGAAGGCTGGTTAAAAATGGCATATTATTTGAGCCTTCAATTTTTGTGCAGAAATGGTTGGCAATTGTGTTTTTGACAGTAACAAGACATTCTGTAACTCAGAGTCTCAGGCATTCTGTTCTGCTGTCACCCAACGAAATGAAAATATTTCAGTTGGGGAGGGGGGAATCCATGTTAATTTTTGCTCTGTTCAAATAGCAGGGTGCGAGGGAAGAAAAGAAGAGCTCACAATTGCCAGGATCTTAGTGGGGAATCACAACAAACTGGTAAGAAAAAGGAGGAGCCCGTTTAGCTTTCAAGAGAGCAATGTGGAGAGAGAGAGAGAGAGAGAGAGAGAGAGAGAGAGAGAGAGAGAGAG
>JAJKFI010000078.1:5012366-5030141 GCA_029204185.1 Lerista edwardsae
TTGATTGATTGATTGATTGATTGATTGATTGATTGATTGATTGATTGGTGTACAGTGAGAAAGCAAGAAGCTTTTTTTCCAGTACTGCTGGAAGAAGAGGTGGGGATTCCAGAACACCTTTCCATGCCTACTTGGTGATTATAGAACACCAGGTAGCTAGGGACAGGCCATTTGGACTTCCCTCTTCCCTTTAGTTCATTACCCAGAGTGGTGTCTGCAGCCTACCTGGTCCACACCACATGTTTGATATGCATTGTGGGCTGGAAACTCATTTCATGGGTACCATTTCCATTTCCTACATAAGCAGCATGGACTAGGCAGGTGCAGATCTCTCTCCTGTGCAGTAGAGGAACAGGTGCATGAGCACACTTATGTGCTCACTTTCCCACATCCATGCCATTGGGCAGGTAGCAGAGGTGCATGCTGGCTCAAGTGCCAGGAAGACTTGGGCCAATCCTGGCTGCTTAGTACCCTGCTTGGGTTGGGCATACACATCCCTGTTAGAATATTCGTGATGGTGCAAACCCACTGTAGGTGGAGGCTCCTGGATTCAATCCTGCTGTTTCTTCTTCCTGCCAAGCTGCTGATTGGTACAGTTCGATGGGGCTCAGCATGCACCACCCTAGCTGCTGCCTCAGCTAGGGGTCAGTATTGTTGGGCAGCTGCTGAAGCCCCACTGCTGATCCCTGAGCCTGCCTCCATGCCGAAGCCTTCCTGAGGTAATGATGGAGCCATTTTCTCCAGGCTCACCTAGGTAGGAAGGGGCTTAGGAAGGGCATCTAAACGTGGTGCTCCTTCTCTCTACGTAACACCAACAAACCCAGCCTCTTAGCAGAGAATATTATCTGGGAGGAACGTTGGTCTTTATTGTTTATATTGATTGCTTTAGTACTTCTGTGAACCACCCTATATCCCTGAATAAATAATAAAATAAAACAAATATGCTAACACTGTCTCCAGGGGCAAGTGGTCACTCCAACAAACACTACATACATTTTCTGTTGCAGGGTGGAGGGGAGCCCATGCCCAGATTGCAAGCTAGAATGACAAATCGCCTGGAGAACAGATTGTACAAATGGCAATGTTTGTTGCCCTGCTAACAGGCAGTCCTAGTCTCAGTGTTCCTTCCTCCAGAGTGATTTCTTTCCCATCTTCATCCAAGCTCATGGCATCCAATGGACTGTGAAGTGGGCAGCCAATCTGTCTTTGCAGAAGCCCCATTCTAGCCCAGCCAGCCATTCCGTGAGCCCAAGAAAAAGATCGCTTTGCTGGGGAGAAAAAAAGGGACTGTTTTGCTGGGAAAAAGACACAAATAGCCATCAGTGAATAATAGAGAGGATGCAGACAGTCATGCAGGGGGAGAAATGATGGAGATGCTCTGATCTGCCTTGTGTGTATTGCTACAGAAGGAAAAGAAAACTGCATTGGTGGCAAATAGTGCTTAACCAAGGCAGGTTTTCTGAAATGGAGCAGACTTCACTCTACGCTGCAAGAGATCTTCTTGGGCTCCGAGTGTCTTTTCTCTAGGTTCGGATGCTGGCATTTGAGTCAGATTTAGCTTTCTGCATGTCGATGTGTCCCACAGAAAGGGTCCCCTTCAGCTTCTGTTTATACTTTGGGAGGGTTGGGAATAAAACTGTCAAGCATCCCTTATTTAAGGCTGCCACCTGGCAAGCTTTGAAACAGCTTGACCATTGCTTTGTATTCCTCTTTGTGACTAGGCGGCTTTTAATGTTCAGCTTGGAAGCTGTACAAGGGACAGTTGTAGAATTGCATACACTTAACGGAGCAGATATGTGGAAATAGTCTTTCTCCTCTCCCCTTACTCTCATCATAAGGATGAGACCTCCACTCTTTCCAAACAGCCATTTCCTCAGAACTCCCTAGAACAGGAAGAAAGAATTAAATGTGTCCAAACCTGATCCAGGGGCACAGAAGGAGAACAATAATGCCCTGTAGCTAGGAGTTTGAGCACCATGTTTGCAGATCAATAATCCATCACCACTGCATAACACAGAGCACAATGCTAGCCCGGAGTTAGGCCGGCACAGTGAGGCCAACAAAGTTTGGCTGACACAAGGACCACCGAAAAGTGCATTTGGACCACTCTCGGAGTCAGAGAAGATGGCGTACATCTGTGTGCTGGCCTCTCTGACTCCGAGATTGATCCAAACATACTTTATGGTGTCCCCTGTGCCAGCCAAACATTGCAAACTTTGCATCACTTCAGGTAGGTCCCAACAGGAGTATCATTGTAAAAAGTACCATTCCTGATTCCAAAAATGTTGAGAACCATTGAGCTAGACCATAACAACCCAGTCATCTGACAATATGTTATCAGCTGTTCACAATATACCTTGGCACCTGCACATTTTAAATTGCAGGCTGTATATTGTGTTGTGCCTTCATGTTTTATACACACACATTTACATGTACAGGATATGGACCAGAAAATAGGAACAGTTTGTGGTGCCACCCAAGAAGTGTTAGCTATAAGTGCATGAATTAGCGTGGCATGAATACCGCCACCACAATTGGGGCTGTGCTTCTTTTACTTCTCAAAGTACGGTAGGCAAATTCTGCACCAACAGCACATCTGTAGGCCTTGCTTTTCCCCCTGAATACACAGCAATAGGGACCTTCTGTCTACACATTAGAGAACTCTTAATCTGCTTAATAAGACAATTCTTTTTACGGGAATCATGATTAAAGACAGGTTATTTCCCCCCCTCCATTTTGAGCACCAAAATTGAGCTGATTTTTACACACTTCTTCTGCAGTTTTATGCACTTCCTATCTCTCTGAAAGTCACTTTAATTTACATCCTGTAATTGAACACGCTGGCAATAGAGCAGCAAGACAAATAGACACAAACAAGACAAATATTAAACACAATTTAGGCTTAATAGGAGAATTTCTACATTTGGGGTAACGGTTATGAGCTATAGCAAATATAGTGAAAGAAAGGGAAATGTGCCCATTTCCAATACGGATGAGTCTTTGTGTAGCATAAAGGATTTAATGAATGAACAAAAGAACAGCATTTGCACAATGCACATAGCTCTGACAAACAAAAATAAAATAAGTTTGCTTTTTATGTTTTTTTGCCCCAAACCCTCTTTACGGCCAGGAGACAAGGCTGGAAGTAAAACCTGGGATCCATAACCATGTACGCAGCCCAATGTCCAATCTTGCAGCTGTTCCGAAATCTCCAGGCAGGGATATAATTTGCTGATAACACTGAGCATACAGTATGCTCCAGAGAACTGGCTCCCCTTGTTAAGCTTTCAAGCTGCTACAATGCAGTTGCCATCCCAGTTCAAATCCATGCCTAATAGAAAAATATATACAACCTTGTTTCTTTATGATCCATTACAAAACATCAAACCGACAGCACTTCCTGCTTGATGAAGTCACTTCTGGCCATGACATCACTTCCAGGTTAATGACATCACTTCTGGTAGGCCCCAACAGGAGTACCATTCTAAAAAGTGGGGTCCTGATGCAAAAAATTTTGAGAATTTTTTTCTTGATCAACTCTTGTCCTGAGTCAAGGATTTCTTTCAATTATTCTTAACAAACAACAGTTTCATGATCAGAATAATGATGGGTCTTTTCTGTACTGCAAAATTTTGTCCTTTGTGTGCCAAATTTACCTGTTGTGGCTTCCAGCAAAGAATTCTGGGAAATGTCATTTGGTGAAGGTATAGAGATTTCTTTTTTAGAGACTTTCAGACCCACTCAGAAATATGCAGTACTGAGAGATCCAAAACAAGAAGGCATGCCAGTTAAACCAATTTAAGTCTGTAATGTCCATACACCCCAAACCCCATTCAAATAATATTCAGTAGATAGAATATGCTCCTTTCTGTCATTGCAGGCATGCGACCTACCACTAGAGGGAGTCCGATGCCCTTTACTGACAAGGTTGTGTCAAGAGAACCAGTGCTCTGTGCTGGGATAAAAGTATTCTGTATTTATATCATGATGTCACTAGTCCCATCAATCAAAATAAAAAGAAAGTGGCTCTTTGTTGTACCTGCACATCGAGGTTCATGTGCAATTAGGAGTGTTGACCCAAATGTAGCAACTGCAGGCGTCGGCACCTGCTCTGTGCTACTGGCATATTCCAAAATTGTGGATGGAAGAAGCAGACCATCAAAGGAAGAGCCGTGTTGCCTGCCTATTGCAGCTTCCCTAGGGCTTGCTGGGCTCAAAAACTTCAGCTGCTCCTGCACATATGGCTCGCCTTTTGTCATAATTTGTGTTCTTTGTGCTTTCCTAGATGAGAGATTTATTTACATGTCAGATCTCTTGAGTTCTGGGAGGCATTTTCGTGGGCTTGTTTGTTTGGCAGTACATCTGGAATCAGGTTCCTGCAAAGTGAGCTGGCCTTTGTTTTGGGCCATCAGAATACCGTTTCTGACATTTGCAGTGAGGCAACACGGCATCCTCCCAGTCGCTGGAAATTACTGTGATCGCGGCAAGGCCACCCGTTCGGAAGCTGCACCCAGCTTTCTCCTCAAACCCCCCCCCTCCTTCCTGCACACAGGATCTCTATCAGTGTTCACATGTCTTGTCTTTGGGCCGGCCAGAATGGATGGAGAGCCGTGTATGGAATGGCCAGCAGAGCCGGTCTCGGATTGCTTCGGTCGGAAGTGCTGCTGCCAGCCATCAGAGGTGTGAAAGCACCCTTTAACTCTGCCTGGAAACAATAAGCAGGTTGTAAGTACAGTGAATGTAGCACACTGACAGGGAGACGTGCTGCTGGCTCAGCAACCTGCAGAAATTCTCCACTGGCTTTCACGTATGCAGAGCCCTGAACAAGCGCATGACCCCAGCCTGATCTCAAAGAGGAATGGCCGTGCCACAGTGCGCATGCCGGCCATACAGCAATCATCTAACCCACCTCGGGGCAGGGGAGAAGGCCAGTTGCTTTTCCTAAGTGTAGGTCTGCTGTCTGCACCTGTTTTCCCTCGTCATATATTAAGACTTTAAGCTCACTAAGGAAGGAGCCGTCTTTTTTTCCTTTTATTGTCTTCCTTGGGCATGTGGGGATTTGGCAGCCGGCCAACATGTGGAGAAAGACCCTGCTCACACCGGCAGACCCTGTTTTAGAGTGCAAGTAGCTCTATCACGAGTCCTCGGGGACTCTAGAATGCAAGCAAAGATGTAACACAAGTGTGTTCGAAAGTCCCAGCAAGCGATATCGAAATCTGGGCCCGCACAGCCTCAATGCCTCAGACCTCTTAATGTTTCTTCTTCCCAGGGCCGGGTTCCAGGATTTTCAGAGGCATTGGGCAAGGGAACAGTAGTTTCCCTTAACTGGCAAGTGGGGGAATATGTGAAATGAGGGGTCCTCAGTCTTTGCCTCCGAGGACTCTGGGAAAATGCAGTTGTTTTCCTCTGGGTGTCGGGCAGCCCAATCCTAAGCTGCGCTGGAGCAGGCAGGCCAACGGGCCTGCACTGCATCCAATGCAGCTCAGGATGCACCAGAAGCCTCCCCTATGCGTTCCTTGAATCTGCGCCTGTGAACCGAGGAAGCCGCATGGCCTGATTTGGGGCCATGTGGCCTGGGGACGAGGCCTTGGGTGCAGCCCAACGGCCGGTCGGCAGCCCCGCGTTAGAGCTAGTGACATAGCGCTGAGGCAACAACGTTGAGTCGGTGCTACATATGACCCTGAATTGCGCCCTGAGAGTCTCATTTGAATGGCTTTTGGACCCAGCCTTTGCCTGATATTGCCCTCTCTTGCTGGTCATGTGTCGTCCCATTAGTATATGTGGGTAAATAAATAATGGGCCCTACTCTCCTTCCTGCTTCTAATCAGCCAAGATCTCCTTACGCGATTCTCTGCTGTTGCTGCATCTTATTCTACACCACTTGTTCCTTAGCAAAACAGAGTACATTCAGATAAGGATGATCCAACAGAAGGAAAAATATCCCCTGGGTCGTGTCCAAACAACCTTACTTCAGGGGATCAGATAGAATCTGCTGTTTTAATTGCCATAATGCATACCTGATAGACCACACCAATTAAGAGCCCAATCCTGAGTACTCCATCACCTGTAGTGCGCTCTAACTGCCTCACTGAATGTTGCAAAAGTGTCATAAGGCACTTTCCCAGCAGCAGAGAAACCCAGCAGCACCAGTTGGTACGGGGTCTCTGCACTGGAGGGAAGCTGCCGAGGAGCCCACAGCAATAAGTATCCCCACCTGGCAGTGGAGAGGCTTTTTGGGGCGAGGGGAAAGGTGGGGGAAGGCAGGGAGGGGCAGAGCTGGGCAGAGAGAGGCTGGAATGAGGGGAGGATCGAGCCTGGGAGTGGGCGGGGATGGCGGCAGACACTGCCACCCAATCCTAAACCCCTCCCAAGCCATGGAGACTGACACAGGTCTCCTCAGTTCTGCGCCTGATAAATAGCATTATCCCATTGGGGCCATCAGGGCTTGACATGGGTTACGCTTAGAGGGAGACCTCTGGCAGCTTCCCTGGCCCCACAGGTTTCAGTGGCTGCTATGTTGGCAGCACTGGGAAAGCTTAGGACTGGGCTGCCCAAAAGCCTTTGTTGAGCTAGTCCAAAGGTTCGTTTAGGATATTGGTTCCCAACCTGGAGGCAGAGGTTTATAACGGGTGAAGCAAGGGGTAGCAGGTGCAGCAGGCACCGTTTGCGGCAGGGTGCAGCGTACCACTTTTCTGCCCACCTGCCCTTGCATGTGGTGTGCTCCTAAATGAATGGAGCTATTCCAGACACTGGGCCCTGGGGGTGTGGCAGGGTGTCGCTGGGAGTGGGGCAGCAGCACTAGGGGCATGGTGATATCACCCTGCCCCTGGCGCAATTTCAGCCTGTTACGGCTCTGCCTGGGAGTCGTGACCCCAAAGGGGTCATGAGCCAATTTTCAGGAGGTCACGGAGAGCTGGCACCATCATCTTGGAAACATGGAAGAATTCAAAACTAAAACATCACTAAGAGGCAAAGCATTCATAACAAGGATTTGAAGTTCTTTCATCTTTCAAAAAGTAAGATTTATTAAAAACAATAACCTTCCTGTTTAATGCCATCGCTTATGGCCCTGCCAGCACAATTCTGTCACTTCCTGTTTCCTGCTTCATGACCTCACTTCTGGCTCTAGGTCTTAGAGGGGTCCCAACAAATTGTTATGCCTAAAAAGGGGGTCCCAATGCAAAAAAGGTTGGGAACCACTGATCTAGGGGATCACACTGTCTCCAGCAATGACCACCAAGCTTTCTTTGGGAAACGTATAAAAAACAGACTAATGGTGAACACCATGGCCTATATTTGTTCTCAGTGTCTATTATCAGACACATGTGGTCTCTGAATATGAAAGCTACATTATTATTATTATTTTGTGCTACCATTGCTAATAAATAAACATAGATAAACATATCTTCCATGAATTGGACTAATGGTTTAAAAAACATTGAGCAAGCCAGTGGCTAACACAACAAGTTGTACCTATGAATAACATGCATTAATTATGTGTTGTGTGAAGAAATACTTCCTTCTGTTTGTTCAGAATCTATCGGCAATCAATTGTATTGGATGACCCTGTGGAAAGGTCCTTAGAGTAAAACTGCAAGAATTTGGCTAGGAGGAAAAAACAAAAACAAAAGAATATGTTATGTTGCACAAGATTCTCATTAAGTTCAAAGCATACATCATAAGGTATCTTATCCTTTGTCAGATTTATTCAGGTTTAATTTTTCTCTTGAGCGACAAGAGATGATTTTAGTTCCTTTTTCTTTTCTAGCTCAGGATGAGCCAGTAAAGTGTAAAAAAAATTCACTTTCTCCTCAAAATAAAAATGTCAGGGAATCATTACATCATTTCAGAGGAGACTTACACATGTGTATAAATAAAACTCAGCACTGGATTGCTCACCAGATAGTGTTTTTAGAGGCTACCTTTTAATCATAGGTTCAAATCCAATTCAAGATGGTAACAAGGAAAAGTGCTTACTATGCAGTGATCATTTGGTGGCTGTTGGCACTGGCCCCAAGAGCACAAATGTTGTCACAGCAAGTCCTGGCTTAACTATATGTCCTGGCTGATGTATGGGGATGCATGCTGAATCATGCATTCCCATTGGAGGCATCTTCAAACCAAGGTGTTTTTTTTGTTTTAAAAATTGCTTGTAGAGCATGATTTGTTATGTGAGCGACAGGTGACTAGGTTCAGCACATGTCCAAATCATTGTCATGCCCAAGAAAGACAAGACAAAGCTCACAGAAATGTCAGGTCATGCTCAATGTCAGGATAGGACTCAATGGACCATTGTCTGCTCTTATGTTCTGCCCATGGTATCTGATACCATGCCTTCCAGGCTCACACTGATTATTAAGAACATAAGAACATAAGAAGAGCCCTGCTGGGTCAGGCCAAAGGCCCATCTAGTCCAGCTTCCTGTATCTCACAGTGGCCCACCAGGTGCCCCAGGGAGGCACGAGACAACAAGATGCTTGCATCCTGTTGCCACTCCCTTGCACCCGGTACTCTGAAATAGCCTACTACTAATGTAAGGAGGTTGCACAATCCATCATGGCCTATAGCCCACAATGGACGTTTCTTCCAAAAATCTGTCCAAGCCCTTCTTAAAGGCATCTAGGCCAGATGTCATCACCACCTGCAGTGTCGACAGGTGGGGGACCACATAGATTGGAATACTAGTGTGCAGTAGGGATTAGAGTGCTGGATTTGAACCAGGCAGGGAGTACCAAGTTCAAATTGTCATTTGACAATTGAAGCCTCTGAAGCCCGCCCCCCCCATGTGTGTGTGTGTGCACAATCCTAAAGTGAGTTAGGCCAGCATAAGCTAAGCCAGCAAAGTTTGGCCAGCACAAGGGACACCGTAAAGTATGCTTGGACCACTCTTGGAGTCAGAGAGGGCAGCACATAGACATGAGCCATCCTCCCTGACTCCGAGAGTAGTCCAAACGTGCTTTATGGTGGCCCTTGTGCGGGCCAAACTTTGCTGATTTAGCTTATGCCAGCTTAACTCCAGTTAACTCCAGATTGCGCTCCCAGTGTGTTTAGCCTGCCTCAAAAGGTTATTGTGAGGATAAAAGGAGAGAGAAGAGCCACGTACACCACCCTGAGCTCTTTGGAGAAAAGGTGAACAAATAATAAAAGGGCCACCGTTTGGAGTGAAGGATGGGGTAGAAATGGGGTAGAAATGATTGTGAGAAACAATTTGCATAGATATGGGACTGAAGAGGGCAATATGGAAGAGGTTACCCCCCCCCCCAACTCTCAGCTCAAGGTATACTCAAAAATTGAGTAGTTGTCTGGATAAAAAAGTGCTGTGAAATATAAGAAACCAGCGTATTTGACATCTCAGACCTTCACGCAGGAGAGGAAGTCTGTTTTAAATTGTTCCTCCTGGCCTTAAAAATCTATAGCAGCATTAGGCACGTTGACATGTGACAACTTGAGAAGGGAAGAGTGCTCAGGTGGGGTTCCCTTACCTCCTAGCAACTGTCTGTGACACTTGCGGGTGTGAGCTTTATGCATTGCCTCTTGAGGTTGAATAAATTGTCCTGCTAGGTAAAGAAGGATTCCATTGATACACGGCACGTAGAAACTCACAGATAGTTACTCCCTATAACGATCACACATATCCTCTCCTACCATCAAAATGTCTTGATCAGATGCACTGAGATGTTTAAATGCTTGGAATGTGAATCTGATACGTAAGATGTAATCCTGTCATCAATTATGCTTTATTTTTAATTATTTCAAGGCTGAGCATTCCCCTCCTATTGCTCATTTCAGTGCAGGAGATGCCATAGAGACTTTGAAAAATAACGGGCGTGCTCTCCTTGCCTTTTCTTCTGCAAAGGCCCCTTCTGTAGCATGGCTGAATCATTCAGAGCCTTGGAAAGTAGTCATGCCAAGAGTGGCTGCTCTGCCAGTCTGAGAGTGGGATGGAATTGGGTACAAGCGCTGGGGCAAGGAGACAAGTTATTCCCTTTTTCTGGCTGGAGGGCTGCTATGGCATATGCTATGATAGATCCCTAATAAATAACGGGACTGTTGGGACTGAAACGGAGGTTTGCTGAACATGCTGTAGCCTTTCAGTCTTCTCCTAATTGTATCCAATGCTTCTGGCAAAGCAGATAATTTACAAGGAGTGCATGCCAGGCTGTTGGGGAGAGCCAGAGTGGTGTCATGGATAGTGCTGCTGGCCTTGAGTCAGGTGGACCTGGATTTAAATGCTTGCCCAATTCTGAAGCTCATTGGATGAGGTAGAGGGAGCCACGGTGTCAGCCCAATCTACCTCGCAGGATTGCAGTGAAGGTTAAAGTGGAATTACCAATGGTAGATCCACAGGAGGGCTGATACTTTGCCACCAGTCAGCCCCCAAATCCATCTGCATTTCCTTCTGCCTCCCTTAATCTAGAGGAAGAGTCTGGTACCCAGACTGCCTCAGGAACCATTGTACAAATTGATGCTAAGGCCACATCTGGAGTATTGCATACAGTTCTGGTCGCCACATCTCAAAAAGGACATAGTGGAATTAGAAATGATACAGAAGAGAGTGACCAAAATGATTACTGGGCTGGGGCCAGGGGCATAGCTAAAGACGTGCAGGGGGGTGCAGTTGCACCGGGCTACGCGTTCCCAGGGGGCAACAGTCTGGCTCTGCACCAAGGCTGTTGCCCCCTTCCGCCAGCCGGAACACACACAAGCTTTCCCCTGCAATTCGCACCTGCAGCAGCAGCCTTTGCTGCTGGCAGCTTCCTTGCTAACACCGGATCTCAGCAAAATGCAAGTCCAGTGCCTTCCAGCAATGGCAGAGCTGGCCAGCAGCAGCAAAATGCAAGTCAGGATAGGAGGGAATCACATAAGGGAGGGGATATCTCTTTAACTAATGGGAGGGCTTGCTCTGTTCACGCTCCTCCTAGCCTCCAAGGAAGCGACGTTACAAGCGCTGGACTCAGGTTGGAAAATGCTGCTGGCCCTTTAAAGCCCCTTATCTCCAATCTCTGATTGGAGGACGTCTTTTTTGCGGGAAATTTGAATTCGAAGCCTGGCTTTTTCTGCCCTTGTTTTGAGCTTTGGCACAGCTGAGGGGTATTTTCTCTGGTGAGGTTTTAATCCTTCGCCTGAGACTTGCATTTCCAGCTGCTTTAGGTTCTTAAAGCTCCCTTATTTCTAAACTCCAGCATTTACTTCCTACAGCTCCTGCTTTCCTCTTTCTTTATTGGTGAGAACTCCTGCTTGTCACACTCAAGAGCCATCCCTCTGTTGATTCCTTATATTTTACCTTTCTTCCCTCCTCCTCTCCCTATGACAATACCTGCCAGTCATGAGTAAGAGCCCACCCTCCCCTACTTCCTTGCATCTTATTGGCTCTCCCAGTCCTCCCTCCTGCCTGTCCCTGTTGGCGTTTCTCCATCTCCCAAAAGCTACTACACTGATTGATGCAGGCAGGGCACCAATCTTACAGGAGAAGCCTGATAAAATGTTGCTGCTGGAGGACTGCCTTTTTTTTTTTTTTGCCCTGGAGGGGTAGGAAAGTTTTCCTCAAGTCCAAAAACGATTTGCCGTGGTCTCTCTTTCTCAATATGCCCCAAGGCATATGGGGGAGTGAAGATTACTTCCCCTTATTTCCTTAAAGAGGCAATGGCTGGGCTTGAAAGAGGGGTGGCTTTATTTCCCATTTACAGTGCAGGGAGGGAGAAGGGGAAAAAGCTCCAGAGGCATTCCTCCTAGTTTGGGCAGAAACTGAGGAAACTGCCCCTTATCTACCTTGTGGTGGGCAAACTGGCTTTCATGGTGGCTGGACAGAGAAGGGCATTGCTCCTCCATTTGGAGAACCAAAGGTCTGTCTGTCTGTGTAACACACACACACACACACACACACACACACACACACACACACACACACACACACCATTGGCATCACAGACAACAAACAACACACACATCTATATATCTATAAGTGAACATATGTGTGTATGTATGTATGTTCCAGCACAACTCTGGAACGCCTGGAGCGATTTACACCAAACTTGGTACACATATGCCTTGCGATCTGGAAATAAATACTGCAGGGGTAAGACGCCCCTAGCGCCCCTAGGGGTGGGGGTGCAAAGGGAGTGCCATATAAAAATAATGGAAAACGGCCGACATTAGTGTCTAATCCATAGTTTTCGGGGTTGCCGAGATGAACGGCAATGCTCCCGATGCCGTTTAAGTCCACGTTCAGCCCCCATCAGCATGGGGGGTAAGAAGGGGTGAACAATAAAATGTCCAAAATGACCAACATTAGTGTCAAATCCATAGTTTTCGGGGTCGCTAAGCTGGAATGCCTGGAGCAATTTACACCATCTTGGTACACATATGACTTACACTCTGGAATGAAATACTGTGGGGGTAAGACACCTCTAGCACCCCTAGGGGTGGGGGTGGGAAGGGGGTGACATGTAAAAGTAATCGAAAGCGGCCAATAGTGTCGAATCCATAGTTTTCAGGGTCGCTGAGATGAACGGTGACACTCCCGATGCCGTTTAAGTCCACGTTCAGCCCCTATCGGAATGGGGGGGGTGAGAAGGGGTGAAAAATAAAACGTCCAAAATGACCGACATTCATGTCAAATCCATAGTTTTGGGGGTTGCTGGGCTGATTGGTGACAGTCCTGATGATATTTAAGGCCAAGTGTAGTCGAATAGAATGCATCCCTAGGGGTAGGGCTGGGAAGGGGCTGACATGTAAAAGTAATTGAAAACGGCCAATATTAGTGTCGAATCCATAGTTTTTGGGGTTGCTGAGTTGAATGGTGACACTCCTGATGCCGTTTAAGTCCACGTTCAGCCCCCATCGGCATGGGGGGTGAGAAGGGGTGCAAAATGAAATGTCCAAAATGACTGACATTTGTGTCAAATCCATAGTTTTTGGGGCCGCTAAGCTGATTGGTGACAGTCCCGATGACATTTAAGCCCAAGTGTAGTCAAATAGAACTCTGTAGAACCTTCTGGAAATTTTTAGAAATCGTTATGCCCCAGTCTTGGACTCCAATCAAATACTTGCCATGTTACCAGGCATAGTCACTGAATACAAGTCTATCGATACCATAGAAGATGCCTATGAGGTCGTCCATTTCCCATCAGACTTCCTAAACTCACTTGATCCAGCTGGATTGCCACCACATCATCTTTTACTTGCAGTGGGATCTCCAATTATTTTACTACGGAACCTCGACCCGCCAAACCTTTGCAACGGCACAAGGCTGTGTGTCAAGAAGATGCTGGGTACTGTAATTGAAGCTACTATCTTAACAAGAAAGGGAAATCTTAACAAGAAAGAAATCTTAACAAGAAAGGGTGGAACAGTTTTGATCCCATGGATACCACTCATTACGATGGATCTCCCTTTTCACTTTAAGAGATTGCAATTTCCAGTGAGACTTGCATTCTCGATCACGATCAACAAGTCACGGGGCAGTCTATTGAGTATTGCAGAGTGGATTTGAGATCGCCATGTTTCTCCCCCGGACAACTTTATGTTGCTTGCTCAAGGGTGGGTTCACCCAAGAATTTATTTATTCCTGTTCCTGGAGGTGAAACTAAAAATGTTGTTTATAATCAAGCTCTGAGTTAAATTAATATTATAGTGAATTTGTAAAAGATTTTACTTTATAATTTTTATACTGTACTTTTTAATTTCCTGTACATAAAATTACTTCAATTTTACACTATAGATAGAATTCATTCCTTTTCCTGTCTAAGAGAAGCTTGGGATACATAAATACCTGGGCAACGCCGGGTAAGGACAAGCTAGTAAAATATAAAAACGATAAGATAGCCAGCAAGTAGCCAACAGTCACACATCATGCTGGAGGAATGTAAATAAGGGCTCAATCCTGTCCAAGGAGAGCAGGAGAAATAACTAGATGGATTGGGGACTGTAGGGTGTGTGTAATGTTGGTCAGACTCGTTAACAAAGTCCATTTGGTGATTCTATTGGCATGATTACAATGTTAAAAATATGAATCTTGTTTCCAACAGTGATCAGTTGCTGATCATTTATAATTATAGCTGTGTATTAATAATATATTTTAAAGATCTGAATTAAATTAATGCTAGGATTAATATAATTCATATTAATTTCTTTATTTCTTAAATTTTGTCATATGGGGGGTGGGTGGGTTGCAAAAATGTTTTGGTCCGTATGAGAGGAGGTCCATCATGGGGGTGACATGCTGGCCTCCCGCACCAGGTGACGTAAACCTTAGTATGTTTGAGAGAGAGAGAGAGAGAGAGAGAGAGGGATCCACCTGCAATACAAAAGAATTCAGAGAGAGAGAGAGAGAGAGAGAGAGAGAGAGAGAGAGAGAGAGAACTCCAATCATATTGAGAGAGAAATCCGAATCCAATTCGAGCACCCAAACCTTCTGTCCAAAAGGTAAGCCTGCTATCTTCCAGTCCCCTCCCAGGTCATCTCAGCCACTGCTTAATTGACTGCAAGCTGGGGGAGGGGACCTGTCACAAGGGACTTGCAAGTCCATTGATAATTTATCCTTGGATCCTGGCAAGGCTCAGGCTGAACATCATGTCGTCTTTGTGCATGGAAGTCCCAGATGTGTGAGAACAGACTAGCCATGGTTTTTAAGCATAGAGATACACTCTACAGGTCCTCAGACACCGGGGAGGGGGGCTACAAAATCTTCTTTGCACTGGGCAGCAAAAAGCTTTGCTACACCACTGTCTGGGGCACCTCCCTTATGAAGAAAGACTGCAGTGTTTGGGGCTCTTCAGTCTAGAAAAAAAGGTGTCTGATGGGGGACATGATTGAGATGTCCAAAATTATGCATGGGATGGATAGAGGGATGATCTTTTCCCTCTCTCACAGCACCAGAACCAGGGGACATCCACTAAAATTGAGTATTGGGAGAGTTAGAACGAATAAAAGGAAATACTTTTTTACCCAGCGGGTCATTAATCTGTGGAACTCCTTGCCACAGGAGGTGGTGATGGCATCTGGCTTAGGTGCCTTTAAAAGAGGATTGGACAGGTATCTGGAGGAAAAGTCCATCGTGGGCTACAGGCCATGATGGGTTGTGCAACTTCCTTAGTAGTAGGCTACTTTAGAATGTCAGATGCAGACACAAGATGCAGGCATCTTGTTGTCTCATGTAGTCCCTGAGGCATCTAGTGGGCCACTGTGAGATACAGGAAGCTGGACTAGGTGGGCCTTTGGCCTGATCCAGCAGGGCTCTTCTTATGTTCTCAACCTGCCGGAGATTAGTAGAGCCTACCTGCCTCCTTCCCTTCACCAACACATCCCCAATTACATTGTACCTTTGGGTGGATTTTAATTGTATGCAGCTTCAGGAGTCAATCCTGATGATAACACAAGGCATACATGTAACAAATACCTAACCCCTACATATGCTGCTCTGAGCTCCATAGCAGAAGGATAGAATAGAAATGCAATAAACAAAGCATACATTAGCATTCACATTGCCATGTAAACTACTGCATGAGAATCACAGCCTTGTGAAAGCTCATTAACTCTAGCATTACCATACCAGAAACAAAAGGCAAAATGATGAAGACACCGCTTCATCCTCTGCCCTGGAACTTTTTTTTTTAAAATTAATAACACAGAGATAGATGTTGGAGACAAGAAAATAGCACCCTTTTGCACCTTGTTCTGATGAGAAGAATATACCAGGCAAGATGTAAAATACCAAGAACAGAAGCCTTGTGCAGACAACATGAAATGTGGCAGTAAAGATGTGGAAAGGGAAACAGGCTTGCAGGGGCGTAACTAGGGTGTGGCAGGGGGTGGCACGAGCCATGGGCGCCATCTTGCAGGGGGCGCCGTTTGCATGGCTCCCGCCCCCCCCAAAATGGTGCCCACGGCCCACCCGCTCCCTGCACCACATTCTCCTCGCTCCGGCTGGCCTTAGAGAGCCAGCCGGAGCGAGGAGAATGCGCTGCCACCCGGCGCCACCTCCCTCTTCTCAAGGGAGGCCTTAAAGAGCCGGCACGAGCGAATAGAACACGGCTGGGGTGCCACATTCTGTTCGCTGCCGCCGGCCCTTTAAGGCCAACGGCAGCAAACAGAACACGGCGCCCCCGCCGCGTTCTGTTCGCTGCCGCTGGCCTTAAAGGGCCAGCGGCAGCGAACAGAATGCGCCTCTTAGAAGGGGCGGGGCGCTATGTCATGACGTCACAATGTGACATCATGACGTTGCGTGCCCCTAGGGGCGCATTTTCATTGGGCGCCATGGGCACCCTTTCAAATAGATTCGCCCCTGCAGGCTTGTGCCCACTAGTTCTGGCCTTCATAGCTGAGCAGCCCAATCCTAATCTGCCCTGGAGCAGGCAGGGCAGGTGACCTGTCCTGCTTCCAGAGCATGGAGCTCACCTCGGGATAAGGGGATATTTTTTCCATTACCACAGGGTAAGCCCCAGCTAGCCCTATGAGGCTGTGTGGACCTGCAAATTTGAGAAGCCTGGATCAGGGCCAGCTGGCTGGGGACAGAGGTTAGGATCTGACCTAAGTGCTGGATCCACACCACCACCCGGACCAGGCTTTGCCCACATTTAAGGGGTGGGCAGGGGGCTGGAGCTGCTTTGCCTGCCCGACTCCACATTTTAAAAATGGGATGGGTAGGCAAGCAGACAGCTGCAGGGGGGCGCTCAGAATGCTGCCCTTCCACTCTGCTGCCCAGGACCATGTGGCCCCCTGGACCCCCTGCCAGGTACACCACTGAGCTGGCACATCATCAGATAAAGGGGACAGCATTTGGCATCCTGCCTTGGGCTGTAAGAAATCTTGGACCAGCCCTAATTCCAATGTATACTTTGGATGGCTGGATAGTTGCAAGGAAGTTTCATCTGGACCACTACTAGAAGAGATTTCCCCCCAAGATTTTCAAATCATGGCACAGAAGCACAGTAGTCTGGAGTGTAAAGACTTGTCAAACCAGATCATACTGCACAAATGGACATTTGCCTTGGGGCAAATGGCTGCCTTTGTGATTTTCACTGAGGAACTGGTAAATCAGAAAAGTGGGTGGAAAGATTAGGCTCACTTCTCCAGTGCCACCATCGAAATCAGATTTGGTTCCCAAAGAACCAAGAAATGAGACAGTCAATCACACGGACCTTCTGAATTTGCCCTTAGTGATTATTACTGTAATAGATACATATCTATGTTCCTAAGGCTGGTAGTTCCAATGATTCGTGGCATTTGCTGTTTATTTGCCCTGTTTCCAAACTGAAGTTGTCTGGGCTTAGCTTCTGTTTATTCGTTTGCCTTCTGTGTTGTTTGAAAAATTAAAGAACCATCTGCAATCAGAATTCAGAAAACCAACTCAGTGTAACAGCAGATTTTTAACTTTATTTTGCTATTTCTCCAGAGCACCACAGGATTCCTCTGCATAGGATTCCCCTGGACAATTGCATACTATCCAGGGACTGTAATTCTCATAAGCGGCGAATCCCTTTTTTAATGGCCATAGTAAGGACTTCCTTTCACTATACGGTTCTATAATGACAGACAGGCACCCTATAGAAAGATGGATTTGTTAGTAATGCCGTTAAGAAAAAAAATGACTGTTTACAGATAAGTTGGTGAGATGGAAAATTAACTTTATTTCTCCTTCTGCCTTATCAATGTATTCTCATATTTGTGACTCTGTCTCTCTCTCTCTCTCTCTCTCACACACACACACACACACACACACGCACAGATTGAGAGAGAGAGAGAGAGAGAGAGAGAGAGAGAGAGAGAGAGAGAGAG
>JAJKFI010000078.1:5041721-5054182 GCA_029204185.1 Lerista edwardsae
TAGTAGTAGTAGTAGTAGTAGTAGTAGTAGTAGTAGTAGTAGTAGTAGTAGTAGTAGTAACAATAACATTCTAGCACAGAGGATCTCAAAAATTTTAGCACTGGGACCCACTTTTTAGAATGACAGTCTGTCTGGGACCCACCAGAAGTGATACCATGGGCAGAAGTGCCATCATTGTGATGCCAGAGCCTGCTGCTTTCCTGAGAATGCAGCAATAACTTGGGTTATTTCTCAGCCATTTTCCAATAGCAAAGTGAATCAGAAAGAAAGAAAAAACTATTGACAACCTTGGCACAAACAAAACAACTGCAGGTCCTCCCCTTTTCTAGCATTCCATCTTCCCATATTTTCAATATGGCTGCTCTAGGTGCTTTGTGACCAACCTGAAATTGGCTCGCAACCCACTGGTGGGCCCGGGCCCACAGTTTGGGAACCAGTGATTTAGCATGTTTGTCATGCATTGAATGTTTATAAGTGCTTCGCATATATTAGTTTAGTAATTAGTACATCAACTTTTTAACATAGTTTAATATTTTTTCAATATTATACCCATTCCATATATCAGGTGGGTTGAGGCTGCAAGAAAGAGTGGCTTGCTTAAGCCAACCTGCTGAATTCATGGGTGATTTCAAACAGGGACTTTCCAGCTCACATTCACAGGCTCTGTGTGCTACATTAGGGGAAGCCAAGTTTTATGCTTTCTCATCATAGCCATATATAGCATAAGGCAGCCAAACTCCCACCGCTCTTTACCAGTTTTCAGGAAACTGAGAAAAACAGGAAACTTCTAGGGAGTAGCACTTAGTCATAGGCTGTTCCGTACAAAGAGACTCTTAAGGAAACTGGCCAATGCCCACTTGTTCAGGACTTTGGTAATACTTTTGGAATATTTTATTCAGGTTATTTCCAGGCATCTTATGTTCAGGAACAAACGCCTCTAGGAGAAATTGACATGCTTACTTGGATGCAGTATGTTTCACTGCAGGTGAGTTCCCTTTTTGAAATCACTGGTGAGAGCAGATGTGGTGTAGTGGCTAATGTACTAGACCTGGAGCAAAGAGAGGGAGATCCAGGTTCAAATTCCCATTTTGCCACAAAGTTTATTGGGTGGCCTTGAGCCAATCACTATTTCTCAGCCTAACCTACCTTGCAGGGTTGTTGTGAATGGGCAGCCAAGTCCACCATTGCCATAACATGGCAATGCAGCAACATCAATGCAGTGCCCACTGTATTCCTTGGGGGAGTTTCAGAATGTCGAGGCCTCCTTGGGGTAAAGGAACATTTTATCTCTTGCCCCCAGGTAATCTCCAGCGGCCGCCATGAGTCAACGTGGGTCTGCACCAGCAATATTGTTGACTCAAGTCCGTGTTGACCCATGACGATGGATCAAATCCAGGAAGGATTTGGTAGGTGCTGCTGTTGCTATACCTGCCAGCTTCCCAGGCCTGATCCAGTCTCCAGCTGGCCCCATCTTCTCTGCATTCCATCCACTCCCTGCCTGGGTTTCTTGCACCAACAAGGAGTCCTTAATCCATCTTCACATGGACTCGACTGTTCACTACTTGCTGTGGTGGCCAGGCCATATTATGCCAACGGAACAGAGGGTTCTGCAGGCATAATGCGCCCGTAGGCCTGGGCCATATAAGGCTGCAGTTCTAAACATGCTTAGTAAGGAGTAAACCCCACTGAACACACTTAACTCAGATTACTTCTGAGTAATCAGGGATAAATAAGATCATGCCGTAAAAGTGGGAATCATTTATTACGCCTTGAGCTCTTTGGAGAAAGGATGGGATGAAAATATTAATTAGGGATCCTATGAAGTTAACATCCCTAGATTTTCACTGAGTATGTACCAGAAATGGAAAATGGAGCGTCCTCAGATATTTTAACTTCTTCCTTCCTTTCGCAATGGTATATATGTGGATAGTCTAATATAGCATTTCAAAGATGGAGGGAGGAGAGGAAATTCTGTCAATTCCTGTCAATTCCACCATTCTTCCAGGGGAACCTACAGCCTCAGCCATGGAAAGCAGAAGATACATTCAGTAGACCTTCATGATCTGATCTCAGTTAAGGCAGAGTGACCTGACAGTGAGATCTTGTCAATTGGATTAACCAAGCAAAGTCTTCTGCTGCACAGAGGTCAGCCTTCCACTTGGCCGAAAACTCTTACAACTCTTACAACCACTTACAACTCTTAGTTGTAGAGTGCATACCACTGCATTTATTCCTGAACTGATCTTTACCCCACAAGAGTAAAGAAACAGTTGGACATGCAGTAATAACTCCATTCTCTGCTGAGATGCCCAGCTATGCTAAGCAAGCCACATGGACAACCGAGGCAGGCTGAGTCCAATGTCCCTACTGAGACTTTCTCTGGGAAGAGGGACTATCCTGTTACTACTGATGATAAGCCCTTTTAAGATTCTGCCCAGTAGCTACCATTCCCAGCTGTGAGTGAGTTGTAAGGAAATTTGAAAGATTGGCATTTGGCCAGTGTCACGAACAGGATTACTGTGTCGCTTCAATACAGTTCATGAGTCAAATGAACTGTGGCTTTCCTGGACCATGAAAGCAGCTCAAGAATGGAATGGACCATGGCAGATTTTAGATGGGTGCCTCTGGATGCCGGCCTCTTGTGTGACTGTCTTGCAAAAAAAAAAAATATGGAGAGCCAGATTATGATTCGGTATTGGTGTCCTTTGATCTATCCCTAAGCCTCATCTTCTTCACACTATTTTCCTCAGCTGCTGTTCAGCTGTAATGCTTTCCTATAACTGTGTCAGTACCCTCATACCTTCTTTTAATGCATTTTAGTGCTGTTCAGATAACTTGTGCACTTAGAGCTTAGCCATAGAGCTACAGAGATACCCAGGGGTATCTTTAAACAACTCTGGGGCAAGTCTATACTGTACTGGTGGGGTGCTGATCCACATTTTGGTACGGAGAACAGGGGACAGAAGCCAAATTACACTTCTTTTTACTAGCACAGATCTCTGGATTATAAACCTGCCGAGCTTGTGACTCAGCAAAGCAAACATACTCCACCAGCCATGCATTGTGGCATGCCTGGTAATTCACAATTACTTGGGGTTTTTTGTAGTTCCAATCTAGAAGAAAAAG
The DNA here is from genome assembly GCA_029204185.1 of Lerista edwardsae. NCBI lineage: Eukaryota > Metazoa > Chordata > Lepidosauria > Squamata > Scincidae > Lerista > Lerista edwardsae. Next base: position 5,044,848 of record JAJKFI010000078.1, read on the forward strand.
CACAAGATTTAGCAAGTCCTGATGGACTGGCCCCTATGGATAGTGATCTAGACTTGGTTCGGTTAGTTACAAGTACTGCAGTCCTTTGTACTGTAAATAGGGAGAATGCAATTGTACCTTAGAATGGCCAAGTCACACATCATTACTTTGCTGAAACTCCCCCTCCCCAATCTGGCCTGGTTCATATTATGGTATTAAAACCTGATAAAACATTGTGGTCCCTAGAGATGCCATTGTAGGCTCAATCCTAACCTGGAGCTAAACCAGCACAGTTGGTCAATAAAGTTTGGCTCCATGAGTGGTCCACAAATACTTTACAGTGTCCCTTGTGCCAGCCAAACTTTGCTGGTGTAACTGTGCCAGCCTAACTCCTGGATAGGATTATGCCTTGGATCTTGGCATCAGGGCTTGGGTACAAGTTGGGGATTTGTCATGCTAACCTCAAAGACGGGTGGCATTAGGAGCCACAAGTGAAACCTAGAAAATTTCTGATTCACCCCACTTACAAGCTGAACTGATAACACCGATGGCAGCATACAGAATGCAGGCAGGGGAAAGCAGTGGCGCGGAGAAAGCAGGGGGCAGTGGCGTAGCTGACTGACATGCCTCTCCAGGGCACACTGGTTGCCCCACTGTCTCCTCCACCCCACCCCCTCAAACCTGGAAATAACTGGTGATGTGATGATGTCATCACAATTGCACAAGAACACTTGGGGCAAGGCTGGCCACTTTCACGAAATGGCTGGCTTTGCTCTGAGTAACTGCACCAAGAATGACTATGGGGGTGGGCTGGTTCTCCTGCCCACCTCTACAGTCATTCTTGGTGCAGTCGCACGATGCTGGAAGCAAGACTGGCCACTTCTTCCGAGCAGTCGGCTTTACTCCCAGCAACCATATTGAGAATGGCAGGTTATCCTGCCCACCACCCCTGCAGTGATTCTCTGCACAGTTGCACGCCACTGGGAGCAAAGCTGGATGCTTCTTCCTAAGCTGCTGACTTTGCTCCCAGCAACTGCGCTGAGGATGAGCAAGACAGGCAGGAACATGGTGGCTGAATAGCAGAGGTTGCTGCCCTCACAAAGTACTGCTCAGGGTCCTGTGACCCCTGTGAAACACACACACCCCAGCTACACAACTGGGAGGGAAATCTCTGGGAGAGGTGGACTGACATTGGAGGAAACGGAGAGTGAAGTTGGTTTGTGCTTGTAAATAAGCAGATGCAGGTATTGAACCTAGTGTTTCTCAGAGAAGTTGCCCAACAAATCCTCTCCAAGTTTGAACACTTCATCCATCATATAAAAGTCCAGCTGCATCCCTGCTAATATCCTTCCTGGCTGCTGTTCACAGTAACCACCACTAGAGGACTCACAGTTATTTCAGACATCAGTCCCACCTTGAAACACCCAGGCTCCCCCATCACCAGATACTTCAATGGAAAGAGCCCCCAACTAGGGAAACAAATATATACTTTGGCTGAACTTTGGCTATGGAAACAGAAGCCGAACCAACATTCCAACCAGTCAACGTCCGAAACCTGGAATACAAATTAAAGACCTCATCATGGCAGAGCTGAATTCCTTGCCGTGCAATGCTACAATCTGCCTGGGTTTGTGCCTGGTCCATGTCAGCTTTAAAGCAGTGTAGCAATGGCAGGGAGCCTGCAAATTCTTTGCAACCTTTTTAAAGAGGAGCCTTGGAGTTCTCATTTGCTTGGCTGCTCTCCGTATAATAATGTTCTGATAGAGGGGCTTGCGCAATGCAGCTTTTCAAGGCATAGAAATCACACGGCATGGGCGATTCCAGTGCATCAGTTCCACCAAATAAATTCCCTGACTTGGAGGTGGTCACAGATTGTGGCAGCCCAAGCTATAAAGCACCAGAACCAATTCTGGGGAAGATGCAAAGACAGCTGCTGTTTAAGGACTTGGAAGCCTATTTTGTTATTTGTTCAAAAGAGATAAATAGAATATGCCACAGGGTACAGCAGTGTGGTGGGAAGTCTTACTTTTAAGATGTCTTTCTTGGAATATTAGGAAATCCAGATTGATTTTATGAGTGGACTTTACTGCTGTTAATCTGCCTTCCAAGAGGCCATGGTGTAGGTCACTTTGTCTTTCTCCAAGCCCGCCTCTGAGCAATCCATTTTCAAAATAGACTCTGATTTTTGCATATAGGGGTCCTTAGTAATTAAACTCTCATCAAAATTCACAAGTCAGATTTTCAAAAAGCTCTACTGGGTACCTGTGAAAATTTGTCTCCAGGAATACAAATCAGCACATGCAGCTGTCAGAAGCGAGGAACAGCCACTTCTATAACCTTGTATGACAGAGAAGAGACAAAATAAAAGGAATCCCAGGGATTGGCCAGAGAGTGCATGAAGCTGCTGTGTTTTTAAAATTAAAGCAGGTTTTTGGCTGATACCAGTGCCTGTAATGGGAGACTGCCTGGGAGTGCCCTGGAAGAGCAAGATCTCTATCCACACAAGGAACCCCAGGGATTGGCCAGAGAACCCCATTGACTACAATGGAACTGAGTAGACATGCATAGGTGTGGGCTCTAAGTGTCATGCATAAAACCACCATGGGAATGCCAGATATCTTCCCTCAAGGTAGCACTTTTGTATTGCCTTAGCACTCAGACCAGAGCATTTTTGTGTCTGGGAAAAAAATGTGATCCTTTGCCAAGTGCACTGCATTCCAAGGGTTGCAGAGCATCACATTGTGAAAGGGTTAGTGGCAAATGTTGGATGTGAGAGCCACGCAACTCTTTCTTCTCCCATGTTATTTTGGGATGACTCGTTTTTTCATCATTGGCAGTGCCCCACAGTGTGGCAAACTCACCCACCATTAATTTTCAAAGAAGTTTTTTTTTTAAAAAAATTGAACATTCACAGTGCCCTGCTGTTTTAGCCCTGCCTATTAGACAGCCCTGCCTTCTTAAGCATTGCTGGCTGGTCAGCCACCCTGTCAGATCTGTAGCATTTATCTAGCCTTGTTTTTTATTATCACCTGCGGCAACGCTATACCTACCATCCATTCTATGGAACAGGATATTTCCTTGGCTGCTGCACAACTGGAGCTTCGTGTAGCGCTAAAGATAACATCAGAGTCATTTTTATTTGGGTGGTGGTGGTGTTTTAACATGGGGAAAGCTCCAGCAATGTCTAAAGCAGACACATGTGATAATTGGAATCAGGGTTTAACCCTTCAGTCAGTTTTCATTGCTGAGATTTAGAGGCTTGGAAGGTAGTAGTCAGTACAAAACAGTGCTTCTGAGCACATGCAGAGTGATTTCCCCTTCATTACTGAGTAACTACTACTAACCCATTCACAGCAGAGCTTAGGGGACAGGTCTTTGAAGTCGGAGATCATAGGAGAGGGCAGAGCCCCAACATTTAGCAAAAAAGCCCTAATCGCGGCAGATATTCTTAATTTAAATCAGAGGATGTATTTATTCTTAGTTTAAGTCCTGGGACTTCTTTTGAATGCCAGGCATCCCAGGAACATGCTGATTCATAATTCAGTCTCAGAGGAAGCTCTTTTCCTGTCTCACCAACACCAGCAACATGGGTGCTGGGCAAAAGGAGCAAGGCCTTCTGGGTAGCAATGCCCAGTTAATGGAAATCTTTCCCACCAGAGATCCTGCTGGCACCCTCTTTCTGTGCCTTTAAGTGCTGATTACAAACATTCCTGTTTAAACATGGCCTTTCCTATTGTGCCCTTGAACTAGCTCCCGCTCCTATAATGGCCTGTCCCTTTGCTTGTTTCTATGCCTGCTGTTTTTTTAGGATTGTTTGCTGTTGTATTGATTGTGGCTTTACTGGAGTCGTGAGCTGCCTCGGGGGCTTTATTATAGAGCTGAAAGGTGGGAGCGATGTGTTTCATAAATAATACATAAAACAAATATTTAAAACATGTACAAGAGCTGCCATCCAGTGGAATGATCAGTCCTCATTCACTTAAGCTTCAGTGATGCTGCAATCAGGTGATCCCAAACCATTTCCTGTCCCTGCATAAAACGAGAGCATCTCTGAGCATATTCAGAATGCATTTCCATCATCATACCTCAGGCACTGAGGTGGAATGCTCAAGGCAGAATGTGTTACTTCTGATCAGGATTTAGTCCCAACAGTCCTTTTCACAGCAATTCACTATGATGCATTTGAACATTCTGACATCATCATCAGTTTAGTGAGTAAATGATCATATGTTGGAAAACAAACATGTTCGACGCGAGTTCCTTCCTCTGTTTGTTTAGGTTTGTTTTAACGATGAAAAATGTAAGATGAAAACTAGCAAAATATTGACTCATACACGTGGTCATCCCTAATTGATTCCTTTTCAAATCCCTGCTCAACACCAGCGATACAGCAGCAAATGCTAAATGTTCTCATCATCAAGCCACCTTGTTGCTAAACAGGATATCATGCTAATTATCATATGGTTCGGTTTGTTTTTCTGTCTAAAACGTTATTTTCATCCTGCAATGCAGCAGTGGGGTTTTTATATACATTGCTTCAGCTTACTGAATGCTTGGCTATGTCTGTGTAAAAATGAGACTCTAGGATAATATGCCAGGGCATAGGCTTAGGAACATCAGTATTGCCTTTTGAGTGGCAGGTGCCCCCCCTCCACCCCATTCTTCATGTATTGGCAATGTTCCCTTGTTCTGTGAAATTGCATAATAATATTGTCTGTGGCTCCAAAAAAAGCAAGATCATTGTGATTAAGCAGCAGGAAGGGGGAAGTGCTCTAGGAACTTGGAACAAATCAGGCTTTCCTGTATCCCTGTGAAGAGCAGCCCCATGAACAAATACACAGGTTCAGAAAGATTTATCACGTTCCAGTCTTGCTGGAGCGCGTTTCTCAGGCTAGTTGTAGGAAGGAAGTGACTCAAGTGGTCGACGGTGAAATCAGCTTTGAAACGGGCAGAAATTTCCAAACTTGCTCCCTTTCAGCTGCAGTTGTCATTGGAGGCCAGGCCATCCAATGTTAGGAAGTATCCCCAATGCCACAGTGTCCCCAAGTATTTTACTTTTTTCCAAAGCAATAAATGGCAGCTGGGCTGTAATCAGGTACAGCAAACGGATGGTGCACTGTCTTCTTAAGTACAGCCTGGCAGCCTCCAGGTTCCTCCCCTCTTCTCTTGACCTAGATCAGGGGTCTCCAAACCCCAGCCCAGGGGCTAGAGGCAGCCCTCAGAGAGCCTCTGTCTGGCCTGCAGCAAGCCTCTGATCCTCTGTGAGCCTCTGGCCCTCCTAACCTTGCTGGCATGGGCTGCATCCTACAAGCTGTGCTCTAGTTGTATGTGGAGGGTATTCTGAGGGGCAGGGAGGCCGCATGAAGCCTTGCCAGCCCTCAGAATGCATTCAGAAACCCGAAAATAGTCACTTCCTGGCTTTCCCAAAGACCCAGACGTGATGTTTTTAGGCCCTCTGATGGTCTTAGATGGCTTTTGGCAGGTAGGGGGGGCCACCTCAGCCCTCATGTTTTCTTTCCTGTGATCTGCTGGTTCTGTGAGATTTACTCCAGCACCTATAAGTAAGCTGCATGTGGGTTGAGGGGGATGGGAATCTATTTAAGTGTGTGCTGTATTTCTGTGTTGGTGCTTGGAGGAATCCTGGAACTTTGAGCCCATTCATTCATTCATTCATTCATTCATTCATTCATTCAGAGTGCAATCCTAATCTGGAGTTAGGCCAACAAAGTTTGGTCAGAACAAGGGACACCATAAAGTAATTTTGGACCACTCTCGGAGGCAGAAGCAGCCCTGCTGAAAGGCACTGGGAGAGCCCAATGATCAAGCAGGCCACCCTTTCAACAACACCACTTCTGCTGAAGTGTCACTGCTGTCTCTCAGCACCGCTTCTTCACCAGCAAAGCTTCTGCCGAGGTGTTAGAAGGGAGAAATGGAAAGAAGGTGGTGAGGAAAGATATGAGAGAAGAGCCAGACCATGGGGGGTGTCAAAAATTTATGGGCCTCAGTTGCCCTGTGATCTTGCAGCAGATGCCATGAACGTATTCAACCCACTGTATGAAACATGTTTGAAATCCTTAGAGTGACAAGCAGATAGAACTGAATCTAGTATTTATTATAGTATTCCACAATGAGACTGGATGTGGTATCAGTGAGACTACCAGTTGGTCTCCCATCCAGGTGTTGATCAGACCCAGACCTGCTTAGCTTCAGCAAGGTTGTTAATAGATAGAACTGCTAAATTGGTTAGCATGCTGGAGTTGCAGTGGAGGAATCTATACAGTTAGTTATGTTAGGCCTGGGTCCATTTGACTTGAAATTCCACCCCCTCACCCCCCCCCAGAGCAGTTGGCTGTGACACCGTTGCTGGGTGCCACTGCTGCTCATTCTGGTGAGTAGGGGGCCCCTGCGGGGGTGCACCCCCCCATAAAAATGTTTTGCACTGAGCCCCACAGCTCCTAAGGCTAACCCTGATAAAAGTAGTGTACATACACCGTCACATCTAATATAGTGACATCTCTGGGGCAGACCTTGGCTTTGTGCATCACCTCATTGATCAAGATCTCCCATTGTAGGCAACATCTGGTAAGCAGAAAGAAAATTAATCTTCGTTGCAAGATGTGGATCCTTTCAAAGCTGAACGATGTTTAAAAGCTTCATTATACCATCACTCTGCTTGGTCCTCCCTGTCCGCATGCAGCCTCGGTCCTAATTGCAGCCACCGTCACATGGAACTCTTGTCGGCTGCTTTCCCCACCTTGTTAGCATAGCTGAGGAAGAAAGGATGCTTTTTAAATGACACAAACAGCTCTAGTGAAGAAGCCAGAGCCTGTGTTAAAAATAAAAGAAACAAGACAGCTTGTTTCATCTAAACAGAGAGGTTATTAAAAAAAGAAGAAGCTTGAGTTAATCAGTGATCTGCCACTGCTCTGAAATCGAAAAGCTGCGCTGAGGAACACTGACTGGAGAGGGAAGTCACTTTCCTAGATAGAAATTTACATTAAGCGGCTGCTGGAGAGATCATATTATGCTTGACTGAGGGCAAAGAGCTGCTCCTCATGCTTCTGTTTCTAGGGAGAAAGATGCAGAAAAGACACTTGGAGAAAGCAAAAGAGTGTTGCCATTATCATCTATCTGAGCACACGGCGCCCATGTTTCCAAGCCTGGAAATGCTCCCGTCTATGCCCACTCCACACCAAGAGCCACAATGAAGTAGCAGAACTGCTGCAGTACCACAAGGCAAGTGGATGCCAGAGAATGCAAGACTATCATTATTACATCATCCCAATGGGTCACGTAACTCAAAATTATGCCCCTAACAGAGGCACTAATAACAAAGCCTTGACATTTTTTCCTAATCCAGATATTCATGTCATAGCAAAACTATTCCATGTGTTTTCTGGTCAAGTTTTAGGTATCTGGGCAAGGATTGTATCACTTCTACATTCTTGCAGGGTCTACCATCCAGAGATAATATCAAAAAAAATTGATACGTTAGCTGTTTCTTGTATTTTGTATATACTTGGTTGTTTAGTTACTTTCAATTAATTTTCATACCATTCTTGACCAAAAGGAAACTGGGATGTAATAGGAAAAAAATGTCCCTAATTTAACTGCAACTGACCGAGTCCAAATCTTAAAGAAATACACTACATGTTTCCGTTCCTATGCCATTTACAGATGTACAGTTAACATAATTACAAACATCGAATTTTTACAAGCACATTTTTACAAACATCCAAGTTTTACAAGCACATTTTGACTTTTTTGCCTAAACCAGTGGTTCGCAAACTGTGGGTCAAGACCCACCAGTGTGTTGCGAGCCAATTTCAGGTGGGTTGCAAAACACCTAGAGCAGCCATATTGAAGGTGGGATGCTGGAAAAAGAGAGGGCTGTGTGGTTGTTTGCTTGTGTATAGGTTGTAAATTGGCTTTTTCTTTCTGATTCACTTTGCTACTGGAAAATGGATGAGAAATAACCCAAGTTACTGCTGCATTCTCAGGAAAGTAGCAGGCTCTGGTGTTCACAATAATGGTACATTTGGCCATGACATCACTTCCAGTGGGTCCTGGACAGACTGTCATTCTAAAATGTGGGTCCTGATGCTAAAAGGTTTGAGAACCACTGATCTAGACTACTATTCCAGGCATTTATCTCCTAGCTACTAACACATGAATAATCTCACCTGCTTTTCTTTGTTACAGAAATATTGCACAGCTTTCTGGTCAGTTTGTATAAATTGAAAATGCATAATGCCGGCTTGTAGCCATAGGATCACTCAAGTCCTACCACTCATTGGCTGCCTTGTGAAAGACAGGATTAAAATGAAGAAATAAATAAATCAGAGAGCATGTTTCTTTTCAGGCTTGCAAAGTGATGTAGTAGAACCCTGATGAGCTTTAGGTATTTGAGATGCTGAAAGAATCAGAGGTAGAGCAGATGCCTTCTCTGCAAAAGACCTTAGATTTAATCCTGCAGTGAAAAGACCTTGGGTAGCAGAGCAAGAAAATGCATCTGCTTCAGACTGTGCTGTTGCCAGCTGGCTTATTAGGCCATACTAGGATAGATGGTTTGATGGTGAGTCAGCTTCAGGACTGGCTCATCCATGGGGAGGAGCGGCCTCAGGCAGCAGGGTGGCAGGAGGTGCCCACTTCCATGTGTCCCCTCACTTCCACTGATCTTCTTCCCACTCCATAAGGAAAAGGAAGAGGGGGATGGAGTAGAGGAAAGGAGAATGATGGGCTAGACTCTCAACAGCTCTCCAGTACACTTCATATGCAGAGCCAGCCTGTGGACCAATGCAGAACATTTTTGTGGGGCCTCTCACCCCTGCAGGGCTATCTACTCCCTGGGATGAGCAGCAGTGGCAAGGTACCCGTCAGTGCCAATTGCTTTCAGGGGGGCCAAGTTTAAGCCGATCGGATCCTGGGGCAAGTGGGAGGGATGGCCTACCAGTGGCAATGCTCGGCTCGCTAGATTCCATGCCAGAACACCAGCTACAGAGCGAGGTGGTGGAGGAGGAGGTCATGGTGGTATATATGGGGCACGATCCTGTTCCAATTGCCCCAGAACAGCAATTGGAACAGGATCACAGCAACCTACTACCTTCTGCCCTCCTACTGTGGTTGTTCACCCATGACTACAGCACTGGAGGAAGAAGTGGATTGTTGCCACCCCCCAGCTCAGCAGTTGCTTTGTCTGGTCTCATTAGTGGGCTGATCCTGCTTGGCCACCCCATTTCTGTGTAGGAAAGGAGTATTTCAGTGCACATGAAACCTCTCTAGTCATTTAGACTCTCTCTCTCTCTCTCTCTCTCTCTCTCTCTCTCTCTCTCTCTCTCTCTCTCTCTCTCTCTCTC